>JAHDVE020011248.1:0-403745 GCA_022606495.2 Halesus radiatus | reverse complement strand
TTTATATTATCTTAGCAGCCAATAATATGGGATTTATAAAAATGGAGGATAATATTAACAAGTCTTGAACTTGAAGTAGGATATCGGTGTAAATGGCGCAAATTGAACTGGTCTCATTAGCTTAGTTGGTTAAGCGGTTACCCCGGATAGGTAGAGGTCCTGGGTTGGAGTCCCAGATGCGACTGAAATATTTTTAATTTCTGTTGTTTTTATCGGTTTTGTGGTTCATTTGGGATGTGTTAATATTATCTTCTTCAATGATGAAATTTATTGTTCTTCTGACCACAAGATGTATTTAATCTCGGAGTGTTAATTAGATTTGTGATTTTTGTTCTTATAATGTAAAAGTGTTGGTGAGTTTTCAGTTTTTACTTAAGTTTCACTACCCTTTTTCCAAAACTTTAACTAAATGAGCCTATCACTTCGATAAGACATGTGCCTATCGTTAACTCTGGGTTAATTCATAGAACTACATCCAGGTAACGAAAACATCGAAATCATTGTTTTCACGGGTCAATTATAATTCGACACAGTGATAAATCTCCATACTTTTGAAAAGTGATTTAAAGTTACTTTTCTAAAGTGTGCCAATTTATCACTATGCTGAATTTTCCGGTTACCATTTCCACCTTGAGGACACTGTCGCATATTTTTTACGATTAAAATGTGAACGTCGTCACTCGACAGATACGTGCTGATTTTTTGAATTAAATTTCTATTTTCAAAAATAGATTCACAATACAGTTGGTACCTACCTACATACTAACAAAAGTTGAACAAACTAGTTTTTAATTACGTAGGAACCTACGAACAGTAACATCATAATACAAGTTCATAGAAAAAGGGATATTTAAAATCGCAGCACCCAGACAATTGTAGATTACTGGGGGATGCGCGAGATAAGAAGATTAGCCCCCTTCTCAGTTGGGCCACGTGACCGGCACGTGGGAGCCACGTGGTCGGATATTGCGCGCGCAACTGCCGACAAGTGTAAAGCATGAAAATGTTTTATGAAAAAATCCAATCGCGTGCTTTGCACAACTTCAATACAAATGTTTCCTTTGACGTGCCGGCTTATGGCGCTCAAATAAAACGTAATGTCCTAACAAGCAAGCAGCTGCGGTACTTCACACATCAACACAGATATTTAGAATTTGTACAATTAGCACTTTTATTTATTTTTTCTAGCAATTACCTTCATACTAGATTAAAATTATAACAACTTATGAAAAATTGAAAAATTCTCTGAACTCAAAATAAACACCTGAAGGTCACCATACAAATATTACTTGCTTTGTCTTATTATGTACAAACAGATACAGAAACATACTTATCTGGCTAGTTACTCCAGATTAACACGTCATGTTATAATTTTTTTAATACATGATTTTGCACGCACATGACACAATATTAAAAGACACTGCAAATTGCATATTTATTTATTCTTAGATTTAAAATACAAAAACGTTAGTCACTCATCTCATTAGGACAGTCCTATATTGAGATGGGCGGCGTTACAATTTTAGTGAAACTGTAATAATTATACATATTTTTTTTAGTAACTCCAAAGTTATTCAGACTATAAACTAAGTAACTATCATAAAGTATTTGCGCTCCAATTAACCACAATCATGGGGGACCTCATTTTTGTTAACAAGACGTAGTGAGTAAATACTAATAGGTAAATAATAATATGTAAATAATAATCGGTAAATAGTAATAAGTAAATAATAATACATGAATAAATGCAAGTAAATATTAATAAGTAAATAATAATAAATACACAATAAAAATTAAATAATTATAAGTAAATAATAAATATTATTGCAGCTACTATTGAAATCTTATTTGCCATTGATGTTGTATTTATTATAAGGTTTTGGGAAAAAAAGAGTTGACATTTATTTGAAATTAAAAACGTAGGAATACGAGTATGCTAAGTGATCTGCGGCGAGTTGACGAAAAATTAACCTAAATTTGCACTGTGGTACATTTACATATTTAAATTGTTTTTTAACCCTGAACCACATGTTTCAATATCAAAAACATTAAAACTTGTAACTCAATCTAACCTACTTAAGAATAATTTAAAGTACTTCGTTTTAAGTAGGGGTTCTCTCCATACTTAGCAGTACCACCTTGCATCCCTTAACCCTTAACCCATGGATTTACCTTTCTCTCTCCGCTCTTTTCCTTTATCGCCTATCAAGGGATGAACGGGCCCAATAGCTGAGCATAATCTACGGTAGGCTTGCTGTTGTGCTGAAACGTATATAAAGATTTATTTATTTATTATTTTGTATACGGCTTTTAGGGGCGTTTACATATTTTGTTATAAAGTTTAACTTAATATAGTAGTTTTAAAACTATTTTTAAAATCGGCTGTTTAAAAACGTGTTTAATATTTTCTATAAATCAGATTATCAGCTCTTGAATGGTGAGCTCTTCTGCGTGAAATTTCTTCTTCTTTTTTCTGTCAAGAATTTCTAGATCTATGGCGATGAAAAATAAGGTTTTTGCACTTCTCAATGATTTTTTCAAAGGTTAACTACATAAAGGAGGCTTTGATGAAAACAATTTCCCCTAGAGCTTGTGTCATCTTCGGGGATGCTGTGTGGAGGGACTTTTTAAGGAGAAAAAGGAGAGGCAGTTCTGGGAAGGAAAAACTTATGAGGAGTGGTTAGGAATCTGGGGGTCAGTGTGTCCAGGAGTGGAAGGTGATGAGAGATCAATGAGTCTTCCTCAACCGAGGGTCCTCTGATCTAGCCCACCATGCCGCTGGTATGCAGACGCATCTGTCGCTAAGACCCGGACAAGCCTCGCCCCATAAACCTGCGCATCCCTGCTAAGTCACCTGCCGTAGCGAACCACTTGGGGTGACCTATGACAGAGGTGTTGGTTATCCAATGAACGGTTACAGTGGCGGCAGCACTCTTACCCGCCTATCAAATTATTGCTTGCAAGAAGTAATTTTACGGACGAAGCCGGACAGTAAAACTTTTCGTGACAAAAATGATTTCTTCTTTATATATAAAAATGAGTGTTCGTTTGTGTGTCTTCGATTTTCTTAAAAATTACTCAACCGGATTCGCTGAAAATATCACAGCTTGTTCTTATTACTGACGGAAAGGTTTATGGAGTAGGTTGAATGAAATCCAATAAATGAAACTGTTGCTATAACGTTTTAAAATTAGTATGGAATACATTGAACCCGCCATATTGTATTGAGGTTAGCCCATAGATATACCACTCTGTTTGGGTAGAATATATTCCAAATGGAAGGCACAAGTAGGTACCTAGTTAAAAACTCTATTATTTAGATATATTTAATAAAATGAATGTTTGGAATGAATTAAAATTTTCAAATTAATGTTTTTTTGTTTGGGGATATTAATAGTCGTCACGAGGCATGACTTGCTTTTGTAGTCAATTATGGCACCCAAACGACAAGCAAGAATTCACAACTATATAACTTTAATCCAAAAAAATTTTAAATCCCGAGCAAGCTACACATCAGCTAGTTATCAATAAAATCAACTCTGGACTCCACGGAATAGAAAATAACAATATGAGGTTGCAAGGACCCACTAGGTATGTTCGAAAAAACTGTGTCGGCTTGATATTTTTTGGGCCTCTTTTAAATGGTTAGACCGTCCCTATTACTATATCCATTATGCGTAATACAGGGTGGTTACTTTTATATCTGGTATGGGGTACAGGGTGCCCCAGTACAGGGTGCCCCATGGCAGCGGCAGGGGCTGAAAGTGTAACTAGTGAAATTTAACATTGTGGTCCGCTGGTGCGTGAAGGATCATACTCGTTTGTTGCGATTATGACGGCCGTTAAATCACAGGGTGATAGGAAATTTCGTTTACAGATGATTTATTATTTAAATATTAATTATTGATTTTATTCTTCTTCAGTTTTTATAGGAAAATTATAATTTTAATTACTGGGTATTTTTCATCAATTTTCTTTGTTTCAATTGTTTGTCTGCTCTCTAATAGTAGATTAGTTTTAACAGCAAAGGCAGCCAAAAACAGATAATTTCCTAAAATAATATTAATAATAATTAGATTACCTCAAGGTCACTTTACAAATAATTTATATACTATCACCTATAGTATAATTAATACCTTACAGCTAAAATTTATCACTAATGACTTTCAACTAAGACTTATGGCTAGGGATTAACTACTGAGACTTATAATCAGTGACTTACATCCATGACTTACAGCTTTACAACTAAAAGTTATAGCTAGTGACTTAAGTGTGTATAACTAAAATATAAACCTACTACATATTTAAAACTAATACATTTTTATGACCAAGTGGATATTTTATACACAATATTGTAAAATGATTTACAACTATGGCTTAAAACTAGAGTCTTACAACTAACATACATATTTATAATATTATAAATACCTGTTGTGATTATTGCTCATGCTGTCAGCGGTAAAGGATACAAAAGTATAAGTGTAATAAATGTTATTGAATTAAATAAGGTAATCTGGGCGGTAGAAGGTAAATAGATACAATATATAAGTAATTCCTTTGGACTGAGTATTCGAAAACACTACAAAATTAATGCGGTCGTTACTCTGATAACGATAATGTAAAAATATGAGTCTTTAGTTTTGATCTGAATTCAGAAGAGCTGTCGATCTTTCGTAAATGTGAAGGGAGTTTGTTCCAAGCTGTTGGGCCTGCTACTGTAAAAGCTAGGTCTCCAAAATCGGTACCGAGATTACGTTTAGGTACTGTTACAATAATCAATTTATTCTACCTTTCTACGGTTTGAAATTTCAAACTTATAAATAGCATCAACTGCATAATAATTCATTCTCACGAAATTCTCATTGAACAACAGCTTTCATTAATTACTGTAGAGATATCTAAGCCTCGCTAGACCATTGTATTATCATCACAAAAATAATCGGTATTAATAACGACAGTGTTTTTATCTAACGAGTAACAATCACGTCAAGATTTTCTCGGCATATTCAGTTTATCCACAAGCCGAAGATTTACAACCTTGGGCAGATCGAGGAATTGCTGTCTTGAGAAAACTATTTATGACAGAAGCTAGCAAGCATGTTGTTACATAAGGAATTAATCAATATTTGTTAAAAGCAGAAGTTACTTACAATAATAAAATATAATTTTTCAATTGAGTCCCTTTTTTTATGTACCTACGCTGATACGCGATTTAAAAAAAAAATAACTCACCATTATTGTTCCCGAAATTAATTATTTCTTCGTGTTTTACATCATTTACAAATTACGTCAACATTAATTACAAATTTATATTGACCGGTGGTCGGCTGAGTTGACAAATTCGTGGGGTTCCTACACAGGCTCGCGCTGTGGGCCAATTCCACAGCTGGCTAAATCATCCATCATTCCGTAAGCAACATCTGCTTTTAATGATAGTAGTAGGATATTTTCAAATATTACCATCTTATCAGTAACCCGATAATATTTGCCAGGAGAGCAACCGGGAACGAGTAAATGGCATTTGCACCAAAATACTAAAATCATTGACGCATCCTTAGTTATCATAGTATTACACATATTTGCCAATCACCCTGCATTTCGGCCATTCGTCCCTTATTACGCCGTTTTGCGCGAGGAATTTAATTGTAATCTCCATTTCTGGTACGTTGGGCTTTCACAATCCCGTTCCGACGTCGACGTTAGCACCGCGCAGCCGGCGCGTCGCGGCGCCCGGCCCCGGCTCGCCCCGGCCCCGGCACGCTCCGAGAGGGTTGCTCCGTTGCTAAAAATGCAATATGAAATATATTAAAAGGGATATTACGGCAAGTAGGAGCACACAGGGATGTTCATTGTACTGCGAAATAGTGTTTAAAAATAAATTGGAGCAGTTAACTAGAGTGATTCTTTAAACTCGTGCCCGACTTTTGAGCACAGTTGGTATTTATTTGAGAACAAATGGTTTAAAAATCAGGCCCTTCTTACAGCATTCGCAATGATGGTATTGATTGTGTGGAAAATGTATGGGTGTCTTTATTATTATTTTTTTTCTTAGGGACACATGCGGAAAATTTATAGAACATGCTTAGAAGTATTGAAAAAAATTAGTTAATACTAAATATAAATGTCCATGGACAAATTAGTCAACAGAATTTACGTTTTAAATATTATATACAAAATTTTATAAACATTAAATGGAATAGCGTGGAATATTTAAAAACAATTTTTCATAATGATATGGGGTATAGCGTGGGAGATACTAACTCTACTATCATAAAAAAATATGTGCGCATTCTGTATCACAAGTGTTTTAAAGAATTACTCTTTCATTATTCATAGATTATGTTTTTTCCTCGAGGTGATTTTATCACCAAATGCCGCTATAAAAATTTGACTATTATGGTATACATAACTGCTCACAATTCTCCATGTTCTGTAATTTATAGTGTGATTGGTTCGTACCTTAATTGATATTTATCCAGTCCCTACTTTCCCTAACCGACACTATTCTTTTTAAATGACAATACTCTAATGTGGCAGCTAGTTATTTAGTGTTCTCGTTTGACCAGAAATAATACTACTCTCGTGGAAGCAGATTGTTTGTTTCGCATGGAAATTATTCGGTAAGTGCTTGGTTTATCCTCGTTCTTTTTAACCTTTATCTAGCCAATCTGTCAATTAAATCTGTCCTTTGTTTACACAGTACTTAAAGATTAATTCGAAGCTGCAAAATTTTGGTGGGTATTTTCGGATGGAACATATTAAATTATTAATTATCTGTAACGTATATTAATGAATATAACTTTTTTTGAAAATCTACAACTTCTACCAACACTTATAATCACATTCACATACTAGGAATGATATTAAGTTTGTTATCAAAATTCATGAACTCTAATGTAAATATTTATTGTGACTTTATATGGTAGATTAATCGACAAACAGCATTAAATTCCTGAATATTACATCCGATAGAGGGGACGGAGCTCCAAACAACTCGATCTAATACAATTCTTGCTTCATTCACATTCATACATCGCCTCATATATTCTCTTCTGCTATTACGACTTCTGATATAGCCCGAATCAATTATTTGATTCACTTGATCGTGCCATGTCTTTTTCGGGCGTTCCCGGCTTCTTCTGCCGTTCACATTCGCGTCATATATTCTTCTTACACTCCTTTCTTAGTTCACTCGCTCATCATGCCCAAACCATCTAAGCGTCCCTTTCTTAATCTTACTCATTACGCTTACATCCGCGTTGCATTCTTTATGAATCTAAACATCCTTCACACGGTCATCATACATGGTTTTATCACGCATTTGTCTCATTTCTACGGCATTCAGTGTACTTTCATCCTTCCTCTGCTGGTTCCATGCCTTACTGCCGTACATTAGGGTTGGTATCAGCAAAAATTACTTGGCTATAGATTATATCTTAGATCTGATACTAAGGCTAACCTCAACCAATTTTCAATACCTACCATATAAAACAGTTTTTCGTGGATTGATAATAATTATCAATTGCCAATTGTCAACGAAGGTTAATTTTCATGCCAAAACGACCCCTCTACGACATTTAATATGAGAGTATTTTTTCAACACGAGCAAATCTGGAAAAAGCCATCTGATTAACTATTTGATCTGTTGGGTTGAACACAAAAACATTTTCAACCATTCTACAAGCATCTCTGCGTTGAGCACTATATTTGCATAAAATGTTTTTCAGTTATCGAACTCTCGCACTCTCAAGAGAACGCTTCAGAATATGTGTTTTCACGTGAAAATTGCACAATTTGTTCCATAGTTATCACAAATAGTACCTAATTAACTATCGACGAGATACGCAAATACTTTTTATAAAACCTTTCCTTTCAGAGAAAAACAAAATGCAATTTAAAAAAATAAGGTAGTTGACCCAACGATTGATAATGTTTCTCTAATACCCATAATGAAGTTTGCGAGTAGCAGACACATCACTCCAGTGTCAGGACTGTCAGGAGTGTCAGGGCTGTGTTGTATTCCCCTTTCCGGGCGGAGCAAATTAGGTGCGGGTAAACACGTCCCGCCGCCCTGCCCGCCCGCAATGCCCGCCCTGTCAGCCCGCCCCGGATGGACGGTTTGTCACTGCGGCGGGAAGGTCCGGCCTTGGGGACTGTGACAACCCGACCACCCTATTAGGGAGTACACAACATTTTCACAGTGCTTTGAACCTACATTTATGTCCTGTTGTTTGGAGGAATGATTTGAATTTTTTTTGGATTTTCGTACCCTTGTAGATACACCTAATTTTGATTCTACCTATTTCCAGCAATATTTTTTAAATTATATTTTAAACAACGGTTAAAAGCAGTAAGATAAAAGGGAGATTATACAAAGGACAGAGTTAAAAAAATGAGAACAAATTTATTTTTCAAAACTGGTTACTAAAGTAAGAGTGATATTAGATATTTTAAGCTAGATAAAGGCCTGAGCAAAAGACTTTAGTCAGAAATTATTTTGTTTTAAAAAGCTTTTGTTTGTTTAACGATTAGATCTGAATCAGTATACCATAATTTCGTACTTCTACTCTACAACTATCAACATGAGGTTTAGGCGTTATCTTTATATAGAAGAACATATATATATTATTATTTATTCCTATATCGATCTGTTTTTAACAGCAATGGTTGGTTTCAAGACCGTAGAAGCCCGCCGAAAAATATTGTTAGGTTAACATTTTTTAAAGTATGAAACCATATCTAATCCACCTATGTTAAAAGATGAAAAACAGCCTGTCTCAGTAAGTCAGCACTTTGTAAATGACGTTATATCTTGGTCTACCTAAAGGTGTACTACCAGAAGACGTGGCTTGGTGTATTGTATGAATGACTGCCCTCTCCAAAAAAACAATTATTGCTAGTCGACTAGTTCTCACACTAGTGGTTATGAAAGATTCATGGGACAAAGTTTTTCTAGATTTCTCCCGTGTCTCCGCGTTACTTTAATAATTTACAATATCAATGCCAAACTATTTAACACATTAGACAACAAAACAAAGACTGCAGCTAATTCACAAATTTCTCGTATTCTCCAAACAATCAATATGTTTGTCTCAACTCAAATTTCGACATATTTTTTTACTCTCTCTATCATTTAAGAAAAATATTACTAGTAACTTAATCAATGCGTACTCACAACTCTCCACAATTTAGACACATGTACACATACACGTTCACACACACACGCACATATACCTACTTATACACTATACACATTTTTCATATACCGTTTTATTTTTACCTCAAATCATTTCCTGGCATGTACTAACCCCGCCCGGTAAAACGTAAATATTCACCGATCCTTTAATAATGAATTATAAAATTGAAATATTTAACTCTTTCAAGAAATATTTTAAAGACAAACTTGACAAAAAAACTTTTCCAATTGAATTAACCATAAAAAAATTCTGAAATTTACTTGTTTTCCTTAAAATTTATTTTTTCTTCTAAATACATATATTTGTAATTTCTTCAAATGATTGGTTTTCACTTTGTGGCGTTATTATTAAGAATAATTCATTTTAAGTATTACTCCTGATGAAGAAAGCATCGCTTTTGAAACATGTAGATATATTTATATTGATAAAGTGGTGAATACAAAGAATTGATTTATTTATACATATATTTGTAATTATTTTTAAATACATTATCTTACTTATGATATATAATATAAATGTCACTTTATACCACATTTACTATATATAATTAGATATGTTTTTTTTTTAATCTTAATCAAACTGTAATGTACCTAATACAACACATATACATATTGATTCCATGTACATATTATATTACTTGACCATTCATATTTAATATACACTCCTCTTCTATCCACAATCAAATGCTTAGAAATAGAAGAGTAATAATAATAATAATTAATTGATAAACTAAAGTTTTTAAGACAAGATTTTTTGTGCATAGCGCAAAGGGTAACAATTATTTTTATAAACAATAATTATTAGCCTGAAACACTCATCCAAATTGAAAAAAACTTTTCCGAGAAAAGATAAATGTCGCCGACAGGACTCGAACCTGCACCCTTCTGATTGCCGGTCAGATGCTCTACCGTTGAGCTACGTCGGCTTATCGCAAACCCGCCAAGTTAATCAATATATACTAGTGTTTCATTCAATAATTACTGTTTAGCATCTGACCGGCAATCAGAAGGGTGCAGGTTCGAGTCCTATCGGCGACATTTATCTTTTCTCGGAAAGGTTTTTTTCAATTTGGATGAGTGTTTCAGGCTAATAATTATTGTTTATAAAAAAAATAATAATAATCTCTTAAAAATCACCTCGGGGACACTATGGAAATTCTACTTGCTAGTGTTTATCTTATTATGTACGGAAATAAAAACATACTTACATGGTAGGTCACTAAAGATTAAAAAATTAAATTATAAAGGTTTCGATTGAGATGATATGATTTTGCACGCACAAAATACAGATATTAGAAAAAGCACATTGCATGATATTGCAGTTACTGTTTAAATCCTATTTTTCATTGATATTATATTTATTAGAAGGTTATTGGAAAAGGAAGAGTGGGTATTTTATTTGAAAGATTTTTTTTATTTGAGATTTTCGATATTAATTATTTACAGTTACAAATATTTATAATTACTTAGAATGTCGCGGACTGTGAAAAGTTTAAAACTTTTCCTTTAATTACTTTATGTACCATAGGTACTAACGGCTTGCTTCTCTATGTTAATTGGGTATGCAAATAAGTAGTATACAATCTTCAGTTATAATCTTTAATATAAAACCATGTAACAAACAATTCAATTAATAAATATATAGAAGAAAAAATACTGTTTTAAACTCATTGCAGTGTCGGAGACTTTTCACCATTATTTAATTTATTATCAGTTTGATACATACATATATGATAATAAAGATTCTCATTTGCCAGAAACAGTACATTTCTAATTCCACCTGGTTCCCGACTCCTGTAGCATGTTTGTGTTTGCTCTTTTGTGTGTGCAAGGGTTCTTTTTACATACACAACAATGTTTCAGGAATTTGGGACATCCAGTTGCTGGTTTATTAGAGGACATTTGGAATTTTAGGCTTATTCAACCCGGAAATCGAAATTATTGTTACGGTTAGTGCAATTATTCGGAAAAAAAAACCAAAATTGAATCACTTTGCCAATAAAGTAAGGAAAAAATGAATCAAGGTGTGGCAAAATTTTTTTTAAATGGTAACTTTTTGATGGAACGTACATAACCAAAAGGGCCATCTAGATCTACTCACAAGAAAAAATTGCTGTTTATTTGTCATATATAAAATAATTTTATAAAAAACGTGTAAGACAATAGCTTCGATTCCTTTAATGGTCAGCAACCAGAAATCCATATTTTGCAGGTTGCTAACTCAAGAAATACTAGCCATGATTTATCTGTAAATTATATTCGGTTAATTAGGAAAATGTATACGGTTTCAAAAGACAACAATCCTGAAACCGTAAACTTTTAAATTATACATGAAATACATACTGGATTTTCGGTAAAACGATCAAAATCGCTTTCACTGTTTTTCAAACTTTATCTATTTTCTGACATTTTGGGATGTATTTCAAAGAATGTAAAGATTACGTTTTGAGGAAAGCCATTTTCCTAATTACCCGTATAGAATTTACAGAATAATAATTTATGGAATTGCTTTAGTTAGCAACCTGCAAAGTGATTTTTATGGCCATTTTTGAGTGCTGGCTCTTAATTTCTTTACTTAGCACTTTTCTGATGCAATACACTAAACAAGAACTTTATCTATAAGATATTGAAATAATTACATTTCTCGGTACTTTGACAGTGAGTGAAAAATTATCATATGTATATATAGATAAGATTTTTTTTCTTTTTCTGTGTAAGCACAGGTTTACTGCGTCTATTGAATAGTTGCGAATATTTCTTAATTTATTTAACTTATGTTTTAAATACAATATTATAATGTGCAAAATAAAGCACGCCGTGAAATCGCAAATCTAGTGCAGGTTACTCTGTAGCCGCATAATTACAGCTGTGAGATAGCATTCAATCACAGTTCACCCCACGCTACCCCACGAACATGGGAATACTTGTACTTGTATAAACGCGTCGTCAACATGCATTTATACATGAGCGGAGGTGTCATACCATATATTTGCCCCATTGGGGTAAGCCGGGGAGAATAGACCCGCCGAGGTAACTTTGGAAAACAGGGTAGAGTGGGGTACGCGGGCCGGGTGGGGTGAGATGGAACGGAGTGGAGCCGCGCCGAGGGACCCCGGTGGCGTAAGCATTTAATTATCAGAATTGAATTCTCGCCCCGGCGCGATTTTCCATTTTTCTCATTTGTGAATTTTGTGAATTTTCCTATGGTGTCGAAAGTATAATTGAGCTGCTTTTTAAATCGAGCGAGTCGTTAAAAGTAAGAAAAACAAATCTTTTCCTTTTTAAAGTTTCAACTTCTTGCGTATTTTCTGTCTTCGTATGAAGTTTGGCATTGTGAACATTTTTAAATCGGAAGTTATGCAACTAAAAACTTTCCCAAAGTAAAAACAAAATACTTACCATTATATGAATAACGTCAAATGAAAGTAATATTGTTGAAAAAGCAATAATTATTTTATCCGTTAGTTAACTGTAATTAATTTTAGAAAGAAGCAGGAAAAATTAAAAAAAAAAATTCTCCTTTGAAACTTTGTGGTCAGATACTCCACTTCATATATAAAATACTGTTGTCAGATACTCCACTTCATATATATAATACTGTTGTCAGATACTCCACTTCATATATATAATACTGTTGTCAGATACTCCACTTCATATTTATAATACTGTTGTCAGATACTCCACTTCATATATATAATACTGTTGTCAGATATTCCACTTCATATATATAATACTGTTGTCAGATACTCCACTTCATATATATAATACTACCTGATGTGTACCCGACCTTGCTCGGAATTATTTATTTTTTTAGAATAAATTTATGATGTTGTGAATTCTTGTTTGTCGTTTGGGTGCCATAATTGATTTGACAGCGAAAGTAATGCCTTGTGACGACTGTTACTATCTGTAAATAAAGAAATAGTCTGTATATTCCTGATAAGGAAAGCATCGCTTTCAAAACATGTTGATATACTCGTATCTATATTAATAAAGTTGTAATCACATAGTAATTTTTAATTCATTTATTAATAATGATGCCACAAAGTGAATACTAATCTTTTGAAAAAATTATGATAAAAAATTTATTAATATTTTTTTTTCAAAATGTATCTGAATACTAAGGTACCTACTTTTTTCCATTTTGAAAATATTCAAACCATCTTTTTTTGAACATGTAACCTGTGACTAACCAGAGTGATATATCTATGGGTTATGCTCAATACAACATGGCGGGTTCAATGTTTTGCACACTATTTTTTTAAAGGTTATAGCAACAGTTTTACATAATATATTTCATTCAAACTACTCTCCAACATTTTCCGGCACTAATAATAACAAACTGTGCTATTTTCAGCGAAAACGGTCAAGTAATTTTCGAGAAAATCAAGGACACACATACCAACATTCTTTTTTCATATGTAGGGATACACCTGTACATAATTTACGATATACATTTTTACAGATTAGATTATAATTTTTTTGCATTATCAGTGAAGTTTCCACTATATAAACAATATTAATATGAAAATTGGGAAATGATAAACAAGAAAAAAAAAAATTATGGTACTGAAATTGAAAAATAAAAAGTTTAAAAAAAAATATTTAAGTTGGGTCATGTCCAGGGTGTGCATGATTTATTTTTAGGAGACGATGCTTAATGAATAAATATATTTGAGCCATTACTGATTTGATTTGCTGTTTTCCTACCTCTAGTAACACGATGATTAATAAGAAATTATATACATATTAAGGTTAAAAAAAAGCAGTTCCGTACACCCTAATATAATGATACCATACCTCTCAAAAAAAATTTTTTGTTAAATAAGGAATCTGAAAGTTGGAAATTTAAAAAATCTTTTATATGTCAGCTTTAAAAATGCTTAATGTAAATATTAGAAAGAAAACGGGAGAACAGTAAAGTAACTCCGGCAGATAAAGCTCACTAACACGAGGGCGAGGGGAGAAAGCAGCGGAAAGTTAGTATTTTTCCTTTCACTTCTGGACTTGGGAACAGTGAAATCAGACAAAAGGATTTTGTGACAGCTCCCCTTTCACCCCCCTCTCCTTAACCCCGCTAAGAAAACTGGTCTGTTTTGGCACAGTTTTTCTACCCGCTGATTCACAATTTGTCAAATTTTAATAATATGGCAGATATTTAATTTTACATTCACATTCGTGAATCACAATCGTCAGTATCGAGGACGAGAAAAGAATAAATACAAACTTTAGAAAGCGCCATGTTACGACTACAGTTTCTTTTTTTTTCGTCTTTTTTTTAAATATTGTGTACGCATTCAACCAATGAAACAATTGTATACGCGTAAACTGCAACAATTTCACCAAAAAAATGTGAGAAATATTGTTCAAAGGTGATAGCAGTGAAGGTGAATTGAAATACGATATGGAGAGAAGAACATTGAGATAAATTGACTTTTTAAATCTGGTAAAAATCTAAGTCAACCGACCGGACATTTAATAATATGAACGCAGAACCGATCCCTGTGGTACCCCATCTTTCATTGATTGCTAGGAAGAAGTGAGGCCGACAATCTTTTTGAATCAACATCTCCTTAAAAAAAATGGTACCCCACGTAAATAAGAATGCACTAAGTTCATTTCCTGACAATCTTTCAGTGTCATAACCAAAACTTGCAGATCGTGTTAAATTATTTTCAATATTGGATGGTCTGTGACCCCCATCGTTCTAAGAGACTTATATTCACGGAAGACGTAAAATAAATCGGATACTTAACCAGTATCGAAATTCCATGTCTCCCATGCCCCTAAAGCAGTCGCCATCCTCCAGCCACCCCGGATATAAACGTCACGGGGGCGGAGGCCGGGACATTAAGTGTGATCTAACGGCGGTGGAGGATATGTGTGCGGCCAAATAAATAAATAAACCCCACTGCAGGGTATCAATTCAAGGGGGGTGCTGTGTGGGGGTGACGTCAGATGTATTGTCTTTAGTGGTGGAGTGGTTCGCTGATGTATTTTTACTGATTTAGAATGATCTGCTATAATGAAGTTTCAACGGGCGCGACCTTTAGCTTTTGTAATCAATTTTGTTCGTGTTTTGTTCACAGCTATGTCGTATGCTTCAGTACTTGAACATAGATAATGTTTTTTGTTAAATTAATTGATAAAATTTTATATATTTTCATATGAAGCGGTAACTTATGTCGTCAAATAAGTTTCTGTTCAACAGTACCCCCCCTAATAATAATAATATAATAAATAATAATAATCAACCGTATCAATGGCGTAGAATCTTATATATCAATAACTTTTCTCAACAAAGCATTAAAAACCTTCCGTCAGAGATTAAACCAGCATTTTACACAGACAATAGTTTAGGTAAAATTTTAATTAATGGTAAAGATAAAGAAGACAGTTTAGGCCACTCGGGAATTTATTCACTTCAATGTAATGATTGCCCGGCGTTCTATGTAGGCAAAACGTCGCGTAATGTTAATATCCGGGTAAAAGAACACTTAAGATGCCTAAATAATAATGGGTTCTCCGAATTTGCTAACCATCTCTTAGTAACAGACCACACATTCAATAAAAATACAGACACTAGTTTACTACATAAAAATGGAACCGGCATTCGACTGGATAACTTAGAGGCATTAGAAATAAGGAAAGCCAAAAACACTAATAGTAAACAAATAATCAAATAAATTTACATAAAAGTCCAATCCTTAAATTATTCCCAATAAACAAAGTACACACCCTTCCAGGTCAGCAGGTACCTGCTGATCTCCCACCCTTGGCCATTCACTCGCCTGTGTGTATCAATCTATAACACATGTGCATCTTAGTTCATAGTTTAGTTGTATAATGCCGAAGAAGCTACGGTAGTAGCGAAACCCGGTCGGCTAAAGTATAAATGAAAGTGATGTAAAACAAAGTTATTGTTTTATTTTTTAAAAGATAAAATTTTACTTTTACTCTGAAATACGTGTTAGCATAAATAGGTGTTTTAGATACTATGTGAAAGTGGGTGTGAAAAACTCGTTTTTAATTGTTCGAATTTCGGAAAATTAAATTCATTGAGGCATAATATTAACGATGAGAAAAATATCAATGTAAAATAAAAGCATTTTCAATAATCGTAATGAAAATTGTAATACTAATTTTAAAACTGTCAATTAATAGTGGAATTCCATTATAATATGATTTTAAAAAAAATTAAAACCTTTACATGACCGAACCGATTTCACCTTGACGGGCATTTTCAGACTTTTCATAGTCAAAAGATACCCGTGTAAGGTGAAACCGGTCTTCTGGTGCACCGAGATTTCCCATCGGATAAGTATAATTAGAATTTTTGTGACACCACACAAGAGTCCCAGCTGGAGTATGTTGTGAGGCTGAAGGAATTGAGGAGGGGAAGGAGATGGGGGGAAGATGGGAAAGTACCTCGCTATTCAGATCTGGTCACAAAGCACGGCTATAGCCATTTCATGAAACATTTCGATTCTGAATGGTGGTCTTCCACCAGGGCGATACTGACAGTATCTACAACTCTGTAACGTGCCACAAATAACTACATGTCTGTCTTAATTGAATAAATTGTGAAATAACACAATTTAAACAAATGAAATATACTGGCGCACTCCGGGATTTGAACTCGCGACTTCCGGATTCGTAGCCAAGGATCGTAACACAGAGACCGTCCGTGGTATGATAGATATATACATTTTGAATAAATATCTAAACATATTATCTAGTAAGTCGGTACAATTTGCAAAACTCTATTTTACAAAAGACAAGTAAATTATAATGAAAATAGACACAAAATGTTACCATTGGCACACTACCGAAATATTAGACCGTGGGAGCTCTGCGTTCCAAGGGTTGAATAAACAAGTGGTAAAAATTAATAAAGTTTTTTACGAAATGAAAATTGTATTGTAAAATATTTATTTAAACACGTAAATTTTATAAACGTAAAATAGAGTATAATCCGAAGGTACATTTCGAGAGAAGGTAGTAAGTACAATAGGCCTCTAGTTTATTGACAATAATAAAGCCTTCTTCAGAATTGTGAAAACCAATTTCCAGTAAAACCAATTACGGCAGATGTGTGCTATTTTCACAATCATTAAAAACACGAAAGTTAATATATTTGTCTAATGAAATGCTTTTTGCTCCTGGAAGAATATTTTAAACTCCTTACTATTCTTCTGTTCAGTAAATAAACTGGCGTAGGAGTCCACGGAGTAAGTAACGGGAAATTCAATGAACAAATAAATTGAAGTGGCTTTATTGCCGCGGTCACACGCCGGCGACACGGTACTGTATTTATTTCCGATTTGTTCCGTCGTCATCCGCTCCCGGGTCCGGATTTACGCCTGGTCAAGGGGCGCACGGGGGTCGATAAATTCTTGAATCAATTTACTAGTCGCTTACTTTGAAAATTAACTGTTTTTCCAGTGGAACAGATATGTATGTTGTGAGGTCACTGGGCAGAAAAATCCTAGAAGTGTGATCTATACTGATTATGAACAAGAAAGATTTTTGATATTTAAAAATATTTTATTGATTTTACCAGAAGTAAGGTAAAATAGACCTTACTATACCAGAGCACACAGACCTCCAACAACATACTTCTATCGGTTTGTCTCTTATACCATAGTGTTAAACTATTTATTACCTATTACGAGTTTAATTTTGTAACTATCTATTACCAGTTTAATTTTGTACTATAAACAAAAATTATTGTTTTATTTTCATTAAAACATTTTTCATTTAAATTATAATGTCAAGCCACAAAGTGATTGCTTCCTTCGATAAATTTAATATAATGTAATTTAATATTTTGTAAATGAAATCCTCAGCATGAGAAATCCCAGTGAGGATATCATTATTTGTTTTTTTGTTAAAAAAAAATATATAATTAAAAAAATATTATTATAGTGCTTTGTTTGAATAATAATTAAATGGTGACCGGATAAATCAACACACGTATGATTTGACAAACTTTTTAAAAGTGATTTAAGGACATTAAAAGTATGTAACCTAACCTAATTAATATACGTTTTTTTAATGGAATTTTATTATTTAAAAAAAAAGCTTAATTAGGTTAGCTTAGATTAGGTTCACAGGACAGTTTTTTTGTACTTTTAATGACTTTATGTCACTTAATATAAATGTATTATTTATTCATTACAGTACTTTAAAATCTAAATTTATACATATGGTCACGATATTTCATTCGATATTTGTTAATATTTTCTTCAATGGTTAAATATTACAATGAGTTTCATAAGCTTCAATATTTTATTCCAATAAATCAAATATTAACGTATTCAAAACAAGAAATGGGAAACCTTTACTTTATTAATGAAAAAAAAATCAATCTTATATCCTCATTTCAACATTCACACGAGAGACTGAGTGTCGTGTCTGTGTTTTCCAATTTTTAAATCCGTATTTGGAAGCGTTTCGAAAAAATATCAAAATTGAGAAAAGACCTCTGTCCAGAGAAACAAGCGCCCAGACGTACACGACTTGCCCCATACCTATTTCATTTTTACTTATTCATAAATATGTATATATTTATTATATTTTATACGCTCTTTAATGGGTTTTACATGTTTTATAACAACATGGTGACACAGGCCTAAAACATATTATATAAGATCATCGATAATAATAATAATAATAAATGGATTATTTTTATAGCGCCGTTTTCGTGAGAAAATCACCTCAAATGCGCTTTACAACATAATTTATCTAACCTATAACTTATCACTTAGACTTATAATTTACATATTATATTAATTACTGATAGCTTACAGCTAAGATTTATAACTAGAAAATACCTAATTCAGACTTATAATTAGTGATTTACATCTAAGACTTACATAGATAGCGACTTACAACTTAGACCTGTAGCTAGTGACTTAAAACTAGTGATAGAGGCTTACAACTAACATATTTACATTTCAGACTAAATTATGTACAAAATGTTACTATTTACAAAATCAGAGCATAACCTGACATTGAACAGCAGTGGGGCGAGTATGTACGAGTATGTGATACATCACAGCTGCATTTGTATACTTCTGATCAGTTTGAGGGTAATATACATACATATACGAGTATATCATATTCTACATTTTTATTAACATGTCTAGGTAGACATGTTAATAGAGATGGTAATGCTAGACAGATACTTCTATACGATTAAATTTAAAAATGTTATGAGCGCCAAAAGAAGAAGGAAGTTTTAACCTATATTAATATTATGTATATGTTTTATTGTTAGTTTTATGATATGGATACAAAAAATGTATTTAATGAGTTATCTGAATTTAAAGAAAGGCATAGATATTAAATGAATGAAATTAATCGACATAGTATATATGTATGTATTCACAAAATACAACAACAAAATATATTTCTATTTTTGTAAATGTTAATATCATACATGGTGGAATTCCATTATAATGATTAAATAAAAGACAATTTTTTTAAACTCTAACTCAAAGAATAATAATAGTATTAACCATTATCATTATCATAATATCCGTATTGATAATCGCTTTGATCATGAATACTCTAATTTCTTTCATTAATAATAGTTGTTTTATTGAACAAATAATAGAGCTTAAAGTCACCCAATTAAGTTAAAATTCGGACAAAACTAAAAACATACATATTTAAAATACAAAACAAAATCAAAAATAAAAATTTTCATACTAATCCAAAAACAGAATGCCCACGTGACGTCAAATTTTCCAAATGCAATGGTTCCAAAATACACGGTGTTTTGATCAGCTGATTTTTTATTCACTTTTAAATAACGATTTATAAATTCTGCATATAATTAAAGTTATATATTCAGAATCGGCGTTTGCTGATCGATATGAATATATATTTTAAAGTCATTATATTTTTCTCAGGAGTTCCTTATTATGTATAAATATTCATATTGTCGATTTTTTTTTGCAATATATACATTCATACGTGATAATTTATTCCTCCCTCGATCATAGTGAATACATGTATCATTTGTTCCCATCCCCTCGCCACGAATGCCGCCCGGGAACTGTCCGAATAATAAAATAAATGCTCTGCTATCAAACATTATACGCTCTCATTTACGTCACAAAGGGCGGCCGCCATAAAATTCGAGTGACGAAATCTGGAATGACATAAATGATATAATATATACCGCATCATGCGGGGTAAGTACTAGGTACCCAGCTAGTTCTTTTAGGGGTAGGAAGACTCTGGCTCCACTTCTGTGTAGGTCGGTTGATGTAGTGTAGTTGGATGTATGGCAGTCGGTAGTTAGGTACTTAGTTAGGGGTGCAGAGTCAAGGGTCGGAACGTGTGAAGATAATTTATTGTTTATGTTGAAGGACTCAGGAAAAGGACGGCAAATTGATTGATTCATTGAATTCGTTTAAAACTGATTTTTCTTGTCAGGATTTTTTAGGTCAATGTAACAATTGCAGGATGGCATATTCCAAAATGTTTTCTAATATTTCAAATTGTAATATCATTTTGAAATATTTTGGTATTAACTAACTACCAGTAATTAAAACGATTTCTAATTAACATCCATTTTAGTATGTATTTTGAGTGGATGTGTATAAGTTTTTTGTAATATTTCGCTGAATGCTGAAAAAGTATAGTCTCCGGAGCCATTGGTGTGACACCCCCAATATTGAGATTGTTTTGTAACGATAAGAAATATCATAAAAAGATACTTTTTTCTTTGAACCTAACTATCCAGATTTAGTCACACAATTAACTTTGAGTTTTTTCAGCATACAACTAATTTGTTTGTTTTTTTAGATTTACGTTTACAAAATAACTAATTATATCTTATATAATATTACATGTAACTAATTAGTGTAACTTATATACTATTGAGTACTTTACATATGGCTAGTGATAACTTTGAAACTATTGGATTTTATCTTGTTCAACTTAATGTCGTTTTCACAATCAACTTTAAATTTTTTAATTGGAACCGGCAGTGCATTATAACATTTCATCCCTTTGTAAAATAAACCCTTTTGCGTATTGGCTTTGTTCTTTTTTGGTAGTTTGATTTCTTTACATGTTCTTGTATTATGTCTGTGATATTCCATGTTGTAAATAACATTGTTGGAAAAATATTTCGATAAAAAGTTGTTTCTGATTTTATGTATAAAAATCATTGCATTCAATGTGAGCATTTGTTTCATTGTTAGCAAATTTAATTCCACTAACATTTTAAGTAGTTTTGAATATAAATTTCGCTTTAGTATTATTTGTATAGTTCTATTTTGTAGAATTTTTAATTTGTTGTATTCTGTTGTTACACAAGAAAAATATCGTTGAAGCTGAAATGTGGAGCAAATAGTTGTAAAATGTAAGTGTCGTTTTTCTGGTAATTTTTTAATGAATTATTCCGAAAAATTTATGTATTCAGCACGTTTATTAAAGTTAAGTTTTGTGTCTAATGTAACTTTTAAGTATTTCAGTCATGAGCTATGAGCTAAAGTAAGACGCTAAATTATTTATTTCGCACTTTTCGGACCATGTATCAGGCAAAGCTCGTAGAAAAGCAAGTATTTATCACATAAAATGTGAAACGATCAGTAAAATTTTAAATCATTATCAACTCAGCTGTGCAAATGTTTCACATTTCATCCAAACGATTTCACACAAGATATTCAAATAAATTATCAAATTAACAAATCATAAATAATGCTCGCTATAAATATATGCATTATAGTCTAACGTGGCAGGAGCCTTTTCGGGTATTTATGCCACTTCATTCTCGAAGCGTAATCTATTCAAATGACCTCATCGACACCATAGAGGAATGATAAATGAAGGGGAGTCACCGTGTAAACGACTGTACCACATCTGTCAGATGAAAACATTATTTAAATTCTAATGTGTTCATTTAAATGTTGAAGCATTTTAGAGATATTATTGTAATAATGTTTGCAACCAAAGGGTAAATATGTTTTAATACTTAAGGGGTCTCAAGTTGGATGGCTGTTATTGATTTAAATTTAAACAAATTCCATTTATAATAAATATATTGTGGGTCAAGAGCCAAAAATGTTATATTTTATCAAAGGCTTTTAGAAGTATAGAAAAAAATAATTTTTCACCATCAATGCTACTCATTTACTGATTAAGTTATTTATTGCTGCAAGCGTGTTCGAATTTTTTTTGTAATTAAATTAAAGTTGTTTAAAATTAAATTAAAGTTGTTTAAAATTAAATTAAAGTAATTTAAATTAAATTAAAGTTAATTAAAATTAAATTTAAATTATTTAAAATTAAATTTATGTTATTTAAAAATTAACTAAAATTATTTATAATTACATGAAATTTGTCTATAAGAAAATTAAACGAAATTAAAGTTTTTTTTTTAATTACTCTTTTCAAATAAATAGTTTTTTTTTATTACTCTTTTGCAAATAATTTAAATTAAATGAAAGTTGTTTAAAAGATAATTAAATTAAATAAAAGTTTTTTTTTAATTACTCTTTTTCAAATTAATTAAATTAAATTAAAAGAATTAATTTTATTTAAATTAATTTAATTAAATTATAAGAATTAATTTTATTTAAATTAATTAAATTAAATTAAAAGAATTAATTTTAATTAATTAAATTAAATTAAAAGAATTAATTTTAGTTAAATTAATTAAATTAAATTAAAATAATTAATTTTATTTAAATTAATTAAATTAAATTAAAAGAATTAATTTTATTTAAATTAATTAAATTAAATTAAAAGAATTAATTTTATTTAAATTAATTAAATTTAAAAAATTGGTTGCGTCGTGATAGAGAAGTTAGTCAGCCGAGGAATTTAACTCATGACGCCTGAGAAGAACAAAATACATAATATTATGACTTCCATCGTCTCAGCGTGGAAGCCCAGTGGAATTATCCTAGTTTTATAAACCTTGTCATTAACAGCTCTTCAAACAGTTGCTAAAGTTCACAATTGTAACTTGTTCGCCGGACATCATTTTCTTATTTGTTTCCAAAGATCGTTCATCGGACCTTCGCCCAAAACTTTTCGAAATCCCCTAGAGCGAACTTAGAATATCGCTAAAAGATTTTTTTTTAGCCTTTATAAATTATAATCCTTTCACTGTTAGCACTTAGCGCCGATCTGGTGGGAATTTTGGAAGTAAGTTTTTAAAATTTATTAGTAAACCAAAAATTAGTCTCTTGTAAAAAAAATGCAATTTGGCAATGAAAAGAAGAAAATTAATAAAGCTGAACTAAATGTTTTCATTATTATGCCAACACTTTATCATTAAAATGTGTTCTTTAAATTCAATTTTTTTCTCAGTTTGTTTTAAAAGAAACAAATAAAAATAACATAACTCGATTATCTTCAAGATTTTTATTTATAATGTTGATCTGTGAAATAGATTTCGTTTTTTTTTTAAATTTATTTCACATCTTATAAATGGACATTTTGATACACACCTTACAAAAACACAAAAAAAAACGTTTTCCCATGTAATTATCTTCCTTGAAAAGCGTCAAATAATAAAACACGCTTAAATATAAAATCGTCTTAGAAAATGTTGTAGAATCATTTCCTTTCGAAAAGTACCACATAATTCTGAAGACCGTTTCGTTAAAGTGGAAAATACGCATTAGGACCACCTTGCTTTATTAAAGTTACTTTATTTTTTCCATGATCCATATTGGTGTTGTGATTTAAAACGTTATATGGCGAAGGTATCAGTGAAATCGCTATTTCGATTCTATATTACATTTTGAAAACCAAAAATTGCTAAATAAATTGAACCCTTTTCTAAAAATTCCCTTTTTTACAGTAACTCCACACAGGAGGCTCTGAGGGAAATAATTTTCCTCACAGCCTATATCATCTATGGGGATGCTGTGTGGACTGTTTTTTGGAGGATAGGAGGGAGAGTGACCTCGGGTCTTGAAGAGACCCATGTTGTAGGATGGAGGAAACACAGAGGCCGAGCTGTTGAACACAAGAACGAGTCGTAGAAGTGACCCGTTCTCATGTGACACATGTCAACCGTATGCAAATGTTGGGCGTACGTTTAGCGTGTTGCCCGACCATGCACCGGTGCCGAAGGGATCAATGACCCTAGTTTCTCAGAGCATCTTCTATTAAAATATCGGTAGAACAAGGACAGCATTCCCAACTGATGTCTGTACTCCAAAGATTGCAGTCTCTCGAAATGAATTAAAATGAAATTGTGAATTACTTTATTTAGAAATATAAGCAAAAATATAAACTAACAGATAGTTTATTTTTTCATTAGAAATTTTTGAACAGGTGTAGTAAACAAGTTTTTAAAAATACTGCTTTGTAGCTAAGATTTTTGTGAATGATTCCGTTAATATATTTTTTTTCTATGAATAAAAATCGTTTTTTGCGATTACAGCAAATATTTCTAGAGTCCGTTTGCCAAGCGAATTTTATGCCCATTACCTATATTCGTGATGAAATAAGACACACGGCTTGTATCAATATTTTTGACTAGTACATATATAGATTTGGCTCTTAAACGATCGCAGCGCCCTCAATTTTTATCAACTATGAAATGGCAGACTGAGAGCGTATCTATGTACATCCTCCCTCTAGCAATAGAAACCATTACAAAATTAACGGACTTCAAAAGAAGTATTAAGATATGGATTATGGACACGGGAAGGAAGAATATAGATATAATGTTGCAACCGAACAGAGTTTAATGTATGTTATGTTATGTATGGTATGTTTTCTCCTAGATTTTAGAATTTTTATTCATTTATTGCATAACGATTCTCCTCTAATAATATTTTAACATAATTACGAAAACTCACTTTAAAAAATTAACAAACTTACAAAAAACTTGACATAATTTATAATCCATACATAAAACCATGTACAATGTGACCTTAGAACGGGGTAGCACAGTAAGGTCACATTTTTTTGCAACTTTTGTAAAACATTACGAAATATATAAATAAAATGTAAAATAAACAATATTCAATGATTATGTATGAAGACACGTTTGTTTCCATCATTCAGAATTCAGAACTAAACTTAAAACACATCTTTTCAGACAATCGTATCCATAAATTGAAGAAATTCACCTGGAAATTGCTTAGCTAGGCTAGCCGGTTAGTACTTACCTAAAGTCATTAAATAAATAAAAAATTAAATTAAATTAAATTAAATTAAAAATTCACGCATCGGTGCGCAAATGCGTTCACAGCCCGCAACACTGTAAATAACCAAAGTGTAAAATAAATTTTAAAAAAACGTTAATTTTTATTAAAAGCTTTTTACGCTTTTTAAGGTAATTTTATAGATATTTTCGAGTCCTAAAACTCATTTTCTGAATACTTTCCAGTCCTAAAAATTAATACCAACAATTCAATAAATACCAACTCTTCTTGTGCCACCAATCATCTAATAAATGTAACATCAATAGAAAGGGAACCATGTAAAACTATCATCTCTATAAATAAATTTTTCTAATAAAACTGTGTTCATCTGAAGCGACCTGACAGGTAAGTATGGTTTTCTGTATCTGTTTGTACATAATTAGTTAAGAAATATTTGTACAGTGACCTTGAGGTGATTTTTCACAAAAACGGCGCTATACAAATCGTCCTTAATTATTAATAATTATGAACTATTATTATTATTATTAAGAAATTCGCACAGAATTGCAATATTCAGCCGGCCGGCGACCTTTGAATTAAAAACAATCGTCCTTCGTGAACCGTTACTTCACGTATTGATGTGAAATAATCGATTAGGAGCAAGTCACTGAGCACCTCCGTTGGCCCAACAATGCACTCCAATTTTTTTTTTATATTGACATAAATAAAACCCATGGTCCGATAGACTGTCATAATAAGACCGTTTGCAATTATTCTACAGTAATCCATTGTGGAGATGAAGTGAATTATTTCACGGATGGGTCATTTGGCTTTATGATTACTTTTGGTTTCTTTTCAGTTAATGGCACTGCGTGACTCCAAAGTCACCCCAGTCTCACAGACCCCGGAATGTAGAAACCCACCCTTATTATTTAAACCACATTATGTATTGGAAAGAATTATATTTTGTAAATCAAATTGTTGTGCGCCAATAGTAAGATCATTTTATTGGATTACTAGTTGATTTTTTTTTTTTGGAATATAGTTATGAAGTTGTGAATTCTTACTTGTCGTTTGGGTGCCATAATTGATTTGACAGCGAAAGTAATGCTCCGTGGTAACTATATCTAAGCAATGAAACAAAGAAGCAATATTTTTTCAATTTTATTTCTTTCCAAACATTTATTTTTACGAAATATATATAACTAATAAAGTTCTTGTGTTTTCCATTTTGGAAATATTCTACCCAAACAAACCTTCTTCTTTTGAATACGTAATCTGTGGCTAACCAGAGTGGTATATCTATGGACTAACCTCAATACAACATGGCGGGTTCAATGTTTTTCATACTGATTTTAAAATGTTATAACAACAGTTTCACTTATTGAATTTCATTCTAACCACTCTCTAACCCTTTCCAGCACTATTGTGATTTCTCTGTATTTCACAGTAATGTGCTATTTTCAGTGAAACCGGTACAGTAATTTTTGAGAAAATCAATGACCGACAAACAAACATTATTTTTTTATAAATTAAGAAGATAAGTACTGTTTATTTCAATATTATTCTTTGTTTTTACTTTTTTTTAATCAATTTAATATGCGATTGCACCTTTTTGTTACATTTTACTTAGTGTGAATCAATTAAAAGACAACATACCTCAATTTACTGTACTTTCCTATGCCTCTCAAATGTTAAAAAAATCCACCAACTGCATTATTCCTTCTTTTCTCACGAAACTCTCAGTAAACAACAGCCTTCATCATCTTACTGTAGTGGTATGCAAGCCTTGCCTCAGGACTCTTTAGTTATTATATTTGCCCTGACGAAGCTTGATTTAAGCGAAACCGGTTAGCGTAAAAACACAATAAATCTGTGGTTTTTAACAAAGTGTTTGTTTCATTTAATATGATGTCTAACTACTAATTACTTACTTCTTATGAAAATACATTATTAATTGTTTCAAAACTTTCTCTTTAACTATTATTAAATTTTCATAGCGATAAACACTCCTCTTCTATACACAAGCGAATGCTTCAAACGGATGAGTAGTGTGATTGTCTGAAAATGTGTAACAAAACATGTTGTGAATTATTATGAATGAAATATTTTCATAGAAAAGCATTGCTATATTTGTTTCTTTGGATATTTCGAGAACTAAATAATATCAAATAAATGTATGAATATATGCATTGATAGGTATTTTATTGTTTTATATTCAAAGTTTGTTTGAAAAGAATTCTCTATAGCTGCAATCTGTTAATACGCGCAGATTGCTGCTTCAGTTCACTTTGAATTTTACCTACCTTCATAACCAGAATATTCCCATTTAACTTCTTAATTTCTCCTGCTGTATTGTTGTTAAACAATATAAAAATGTCGATAAAGGAAGAATCGTTCACGGTTCGCTATCATTTCTTTTATTTAGTATTTATTGTAGTCAAACAATGGCGGAACAGGGTTGCTGAATAGTGGATATTGGGGCGCGAGTCTAACTTCTGGAATGGGTGAGGAACGATTTTAAAGGCTCAATGACTTGAAAGAAACTCACCCTTGTATCGCAGGGGCTGGTAAAAGAACCTCATTACTTTCAGTTTTAAGTTCTGCGAACAATCATTGTAGATCTTGGAGAAAACACCATCGATCATTACAGATAATATTTCTGTTTAAAACACTACTTTGTAGGTATTGACCAGCGGTTCAGAGATGTGATTTTACCCATAAGCTTTATTTTCGTCAATTGTAGTCAAAATAAGACCAGCTACAAAGCTACACAAAATCCATTATAGTGGCGGGATTCCGGACATATTGGCGATAGCCCCTTTACTTTGTTTTTGATAAACCTGCTTGAATCAGTACAAAGGAGGGCGGTTCGTCTGATTGACTATCCGTTGTTAACAGACCGACTGCCATCTCTAATGCACAGACGCAATGTGGATATGCTCAGTCTGTTCTACAGATATTTCAATAAAGCAGCGATGATCCCCTGCGCGACGATGCACGTGCGTTAAACTCGGCGGATACGAACGGAGCATCCGTTCACAGTTGATGTTGGCTTCATGAGAACGGGTCGTTTCACCGACTCGTTTTGTGTAAATCGGCTCGTATGTGGAACGAGCTACGTCTTTCCTCCTGCAAATCCCTTCCTATAGCCCTTACTTAACTCGCCTCACAACGTTGCCCAACCGGGTAGCGATATAGTTCCCATTTATGAGCTCTGTGAGGCGTCAGATAAAAAAAGTTAACTAACTGAACTAAATTTCTCGACTTTCTTATTTTCACTTAACTCCACTTGACCCTAACATTACATTCTCTTTTTATTTATTTTTTTATATTGTTGTACAGTGTTATTGGACAGTTGGCATTTATCGTTATCTTTTTTTTTAATATTAACCCTCTGTGGTGTACATTATATATGAAATAAAATAAAACAAAAGCTAAAAATCTGGTTGTGTCATATGATAAGAAGCAAAACATCTCAAACGAGTCGACTTCTAGTGACCAAAGTCTGCTTGAAAGTATTCAAAGAATTAGAAGAACTTCACGTAATATTACTGTATTCGTATGATCAAATATTTTAAACACACGTAAGGTCATTAATCATTCAATCATTTGCTTTATCATCACTCCGTCACAGAGCTAATTAGGTGTACGTATTACATTCTTTCGTTGGCTCTCTCACCTTTTTTTCTCTGCACGATTAATAAAATTCGTTGCATTTACCTTATGCACCGAAATACAATTACTTTTACCAATGTATTCAATATACATGCTTACCTACGTGATATACATTCAATAATTCGTCATAAATAGAAATATCGTGTATAAATACGAAGACGTTTTTATTTTTTTTTTAATCTTAAAGTGTTTCGTTCGGACAAATTAAAGGGCTTGAATAGATAAATGGATATTTAAAAGATCCGCAGCTAGAAAAGTCATAATTAATAGACTTGCTCTAAGTACGATTCCGACGGCTGGAAGCAAAGATTACGTGAAACCCGTTTTGGCACCAGCTTAGTTCAATTCCGTCCACTTTTGTATCGCGATTTTGACTGCGGTAAGCAAATCACAAAACATTTATGAAAGGGGTCAAACTAAATACTCTAAAATATTTTTCAGTTTTTGTAAACAAGCCGAACATTTTTGCGTATTTGCTGTTTTACTTAAAACGCCTAGCTAACTAACCCCCCGCCCCTCTTATTTTCCTTGGGTGTTAAGGCATATCGGTGGATTATTTTCCCTGCGGTTGTGTTCACAAATATTTTTCTCTATCTAAAGTGCGCCAAACATATTACATGTGCATTTCTGAAGGAAGTTAATAAGTACTTTTAGATACCTACTGCACTCATCCATAGGTAAAGAAATTTGTCGAAGATTAGTTTTTCAACAGAACCTATTGGAAATATTTATTTAAAATCCGTGTTTATATTTACATGATAATAAATAGCGACCTTATAGGACCTCTATTATATTGAAACGGACCAGTTTAAATTTTATTTAAATCTTTTATTTATTCTTTATTTCCTTAAGGGTCTTCTTCTGTCTCAGGGTAAGCTCTTACCTAATAGCGCTTAGGCCTGTTAAATAATAAAGCTTCTCTTCCAGCCGTGAGATGGCCCTTTATGTAGGGCCCCTTGTGAAAGGGCCGGGGTGAAAAGGTCGGCGCGGGGGGTCAGGCCCTTTGTTCGGGAGGCCTCCCGCTGGGGCCCTTTTTATCCGCGGCTCCATTCGGGTCCCACATTTTTTCCTCTTGTCGCCAAAATTCGAAAATAACGCACTGTCAATATTTTACGAACACGGGGTCGGCAACTCTATTATAAGTCATAAATTGGTACGAGTAATAAATTACTACCCAGCTTCGTCAGAGTTATCAAACTATTTTTTAAACTTATTGAAAAATATATATTATAGATAGGTAGGTAGGTAACCTACGTAATAAATAAAAATATTTATTGGCAGTTGAATGGATAATTCAAAACTCCTAACCGTTTAACAAAATGACGATACCAACCACAGAGCAAATAATACATAGAGATGCCCTAACACGCAATGAGAAGAAACGAAAATAAGGGAGATGAGGGGCGAGCTTAGGCGGATCACTTTCATTTGATTTGCGAATGAACGCATCCCGATAGTATCTAGGCAACTCGCATTGCATTGCAAAGAATTAGTATTTACTCTTCGAAAAGCAAATCTGCTATTGAGCAAATCGGCCTTTTTATAAGTGTGCGGATTTATGACAATCTTCTCTAGTCCCGTAGTTATGGAACAGATTCCAAACTAAACCAAACAGCCATTAAGAAAACAGTAAATAAGAAAAAGGTTTGGCTTACGAGTATTTAAAAAAAACAATTATTTTGTTGGAGTATTTAGTTTAACCCTTTTTTACAAATATTTTTAATTTGGTTACCGCAGTCAAAATATCGTGAATATCCGTAGACGGCCTCGATTTTATACCACTAAAACTGTTAATGTATTTTGTAATAGAACAAGTAAAATACAGTAAAAAAAAAAACCAATGCGGTATATTTTATTATTATCTTTACCGCTTCTATTTTTACAACGTTTGAATGCGCACAAAACCATAATTATTGTTTTATTTCTTAAAATCATTGAATGATCGCTCGCCGCCAGTCATTACACGAATGATGGTGTCTTGTATTCGAGAAATGGGTGAATCCGACTGGTGCAAAATTTAGGTTGTCACGTGGTTCCATCCAGCCGTCGAAATGGTGGGCATATATGGCTATTATGGCACGTCTATTCATTCGGGCGTCAGTGATACCAAATAGTTGCTTTTATTGAGAATTTCCAGATAAAAAGGATTGCAAATTTCAAGAAAACACTTTTTCGTGCACATAGAACATTTGAGATGATCTCAAGTGAAATAATTTTTTTAATCTCTATGGTGCATAAATTCCACTACAACAAAAACATCTATTTTTATTTTCTTTATACAAACGTTCCTACCTTCATACAGGTTCGTCTTTCCTAAACGAAAAATTATTGTTTGGATAACCCCTACCTTTCAAATGCAAACACGAGGTAACATTAATGAAATGTGTAACCTCAGTAAGTTATCATGAAAGTTTGGTTCGCACCACATTGTTTCTATATTATTTGTAGAAATGAAAAATAAAAGTTTAATCATTTTTTATAGTCCAACCCAAAAAAGATGAACCTGAGAAAAATGACTTTGAAATTTTAGCAATACAAAGGCATTTTACGGTATTTGTGCAATGAAAGTAAAATTAACAAATATCTATTGAATTTGGAGCTTGGATGTTCTTAGCAAATGAACCCTGTAGGAAAACATGAAAAAGTCGATATTAGCAATTTGTGGGTTGACCGCTTTCTGCATTGAAATCACCTCCTAAATTTCGTCATGGCCGCAAACGTGTTTTAAATAAAAAAAAATTTAATCAGCGATCAATAAGCAAAAATGTTCGCCACCCCTTAAAAATGTCTGAGATTTTGATTTCCGTAATGCTCCTATTGTATCCGCCTCTGAACGGAGAGCAAATATGGAAATGTTGATGAATATTCCCATTGTTGTGCGACATCTCTCGCCTCTCCTCCGCTCCTATCCTCCTGTCCGCCTGTTCTCCTGACTGCATGTTCCTGGAGCTGGCTCTGAACACTTCCACAGTTCTACATTTCCACACTTCTAAACTTCCACAGTTCTACATCACATCAGTACATCGGAATGCTGACATACAAACAATGAAAATCAAATATTACAACGGTTCATCGACAGTGCTAAGTGATTTACATTTTATGTTCATATTAATGTTCCCCAAATAGTTAAATTAATAAACAGAGTATTAGAGGCAATGTAATGAATTTAAACTAAAGGGTTTATTTTTAGCTATAAGTTATACAGCTTGTATTACTATATATTTTAAAGTTCGGCTACATTCAAATTATATTACATACATAAAACGAATAATATCTCGAAAGAAATCACCATGCTTTTAAAATCGAACTATGTATTTTCATTTTAAAGAAAAACTAACATATGACAAATACTAATTCGTCAAAGCGATCACAAAGGCTAACTAACTAACTAAATAACGATTAACCGTACCTCCGCAGGAGTAGGCAAAGAGAATAGACCGCCAAACAACTCGGTCTTGGCACACACTCCTTGCTTCATTCACATTCAAGTATTTGGTTCACATGATCGCGACATGTCTTCCTCGGGCGTCCCAGGCTTTTCCTTCCATTCAAATTCGTTTCAAGTAGTCTCCTTACACTCCTTTCTTCGTACATCCGCTCTACATGCCCAAACCATCAAAGCGTCCTTTCTTAATCTTACTAGCATATTTGCGAATCTTAACATTTTTCACACGGCCGTACCACACATACGACTCAGGGATCTCATTTAGGCTAAGCAATATTTGTTTTATTCGTCCTTTGGATGGGTATCGCTATAATAATCATAAAAATTAGAGAATTGTTTTGTTACTCTTGTCCAAAGTTTAACAAAGACCACAATTCAGAATTAAAATTTTGCTAGATTTTTTTTTACAAAGCTCTATTAACAGATTTGATTACGTCAATTTTTTCAACCGACCTCTGCCCCTTCTCTGATAACTTCCTACGTATTTTCCTTCACAATAATTCCTAAGAATGGAGGTACCCAGTCTTAGTCCTATTAACTCCGTACAAAAAGGACTAGGAAAATAGAAATTCTCATTTATTCCCATTAAGTTATCGCACAAAGTCGAATGTTTTTGTCGAATGAAGCTTTTTTCAATACGTTCCCAAGTTTTAAAAGGTGATTGTAGTATCTATCAACACGATATTCCGATTTTTTCAAAAACAGTAAAAGTCCTTCCAGCGATTCTAATTTTTTTCTGATTGGGTAGCATTTTTATGAAATTCTATCAATTTTTCGCATCAAAATCAATCATCCTTTTTCGCTATTTTTTTGTATTTCTTGGGCATTAGCTATTTAAAAATTTCTAGACATTTTGTTTTGAAGAGTTTTATCCACTATATACATTTGCTACCTAATTTTATTTATTTGCTACAGGTATCGATACACTGGTATCATTCACTAGCGTTCTTAAAACATAAGAACGTTTTAAGAACGCTAGTGAAAACGTTCTTAAAACATAAGAACGTTTTAAGAACGCTAGTGAAAACGTTCTTAAAAGATAAGAACGTTTTAAGAACCCTAGTGAAAACGTTCTTAAAACATAAGAACGTTTTAAGAACGCTAGTGAATGACACGGATGTGTCGAAACCGGTACCAAATAAATAAAATTATCTAACAAATGTACATAGTGGATAAAACCCTTCAAAACAAAATCAATTTTCACTTTTAATTAATGTTAATAATTGTCTTTTTAAAGCGTTTTTCAATTCTCTTTGACAGTAGTACCCAATGCAATCCAGACAGATCAAACATCATTTTGTTTTTCATATCGCTTCAATTAAAATAATATCTTTTCGAGTGCAATGTGCATTCGAATGATTTAACTTCAATAATAACAATTACGGTTGTTTATTAAAATTTTCCAATTAATTTCGCTCGGACTCGGAACAAAAGAGTTGAAAAGGAGATGAGATAAAATAAATTTTTAAAAATACCAAAAAGCAAACAGCGTTGGGGTGTTTCCTTAGCGGGAATAAAAACAATCATCTCGCTCAATTTAATATCAAAGAGATGATTTGTATATTTTAATTGGATTCGAATAGTTGATAGCTTCCCCGGCCATCTTTAAATTTTGTAATTTTATAAACGATCCAGTACTTTTTGAATTTTTGAAAATTCGTTTTGCTGTTTGATTCATAATTACGTTCACAAGTTATAAATGCGTTTTTTTATATGAATACCGCACAAGAATCCCAACTGCTCCCAACCGCCTGGAGCCAGTGAGACTATGGAATCCCCAATTGGGAAATGTTGTGAGGCTGAAGGTATTGGGGAGGGAGGAGGGGAAGAGGGAGGTGGGGAAATACCTGGCTATTCAGATCTGGTCACCAAACACGGCTAAAAGCCATTTCAAGCAACGTTTCAATTCTGAATGGTGGTCTTTCACCTTGGCGGTACTGAGAGTATCTTCCACTCTGGAACGTGCGCAAATATACTATATATTATTTTTTTAATTAATTAATTGTGAAAAAACACAAATTAATTAAATAAAATTTACTTGCGCACGCCGAGATTTGAACCCGCGACCTCCGGATTCGTAGTCGAGAGCCTTAACCCTCGACCATGGAGGCGTATTTTATAGGAGAAAAATTTGTCAATATAGGTAAACCAATTTGTGAAAAACTACACAGTAAAATGATAACGGTGGTATACTTGATTCATATTGAAGCTGTTTTGAAAATAAAATATTATTTTCGTTCATAAAAATGACTACCGTTTTGTGGCACGCATAAGATTTTGTTTATAGATGTCAAATTTAAATAGGTTAAACCGTCCGAGCAACAATTTTTGGGAATGTTGCTTTTAAGTGATGTTTGAATAATTTTCAAGTGACAATATAGTAAAATCATTTTAATTGAAAGGGGGTATTGTTCATACTAAAAACTATGTTAGAGTATACCATTTTTTGTTATTTTTTTTAACCCTCGGTGAAATGTGTATAACCTCATATATTATAAATAGAAACGTAAAAATTTACTTCATTTCAAGAGAAAAAAATTTCTCGTATGAAAATTAATATTTAAAATTACTTTTACGAATAAGTAAAATATTCGTTTTTATCGTCTCCTGAAAAGTTTTCATTTTTTGGTTTGGGGAGTTTTGCTTACTTACAGTCGATATTATTTAAGTATCTTGTACATATTTAGTAACTATGGATGTTTCATAATATACCTATTTTATTGAACAATAAAAAAACAATATTATTTACAAGTAATTTGTTTACATCACTGCACTGTTTAATATATAAATATAAACTTATTTCGGAACTGAAGCTTCCCTCATCAGGATATACAGTATACTGAAAAATAATGATATGTACGGATAAATAATAAACAGAAAAAAATAATTTAAAAATGGACAAATTGCAAACATACTCGTATACAAAAATTAACAATAAGTGAAGAAAGTAGGTAAGTATTTAATTAAAAATGTTAAAATAATACTAAAATTAAAATAATGAAATAAACCATAACAATTTTAAGAAAACAAAAAATATTGAAAAAAAATTTAAAATCATTATAAATATTCTTGTCATAAATTTTTAGAATATTATGTATGATGATGAGGGAAGCTTAGCTTATGAAACGTGTTGATATTTATATATTAAACAGTGCAGTGGTGTAAACAAAATACATCTTATTAGTTTTTATTAATAACGACGCCACAAAATAATTACATTGAAAATAAATTAAAATAAAATAAATTGAAAATTATGTACCTATTCCATTGTTAAAAATAACATCAATCAATATGCCTACAATGTTCTTGAAAAATCGATGAAAATGGCTTAAAAAATTATGGAAGGCAACTGACAGGTGTAGGATCAGTTGTGTTATCGTACTGCTAATGATGTTTGGTGGAAAAAATAGGTTAGAAAAGTATTTAAAAAAAAAAGATTGACGAAAGGCTAGGTAAACTATTGTATTTCGGTAACTCGAACCAATTAGAGTTTGATTTTTATTAATACCTCGTAGATCTAGAAAAGCAACTGTTTTCGTTAATCCTAAATTATAGAAATCATTTCATTTTCAGTATTCAGAAAACCAATTGGTTCTTCTTCTGTTGCAGGTATCCTCAATAAACCGGGTTCTGCGCAACCTCGCTGCGCAGAAGGAGAAACAGTCGCAATCACCCCCTTCCGGTTCCCCGGGGGGAGTTGTTTACGATAAACTGAGGCTACTAAATGGACAGGTACATCATATTTCTTATTTTTAATAGTCACTGAAGGAACGGTCGTCCTCCTTGGGTTTTCAATACAACGTGGCCTTGCGCCAGCACGGTAAATTATGCATAACCTTTTCATAAGTTGTTATTTACCAAAGCTGGTCTAAATAGTTTTTTTTTTTATAAAAACAGTGGTTGACAATTTTTTATATACCAAAATATCTGAAAACAACCTCTCTCAACCTTGACTCTATGCAGAAACGGGCGGTCCGTTTGATAGATTCGCCTATCTTAACAAACGGATTGCAAACTTTGGAGCACAGACGTCAGGTGGAAATGCTTTCCTTGTTCTACAGGTATATCTGTGCATAGTCGGGAAACACGTTAAACGCGCACCTAACATTTTTCCACACGGTTGGGTACTACAACAAGGGTCTCTCCAAGATCCAAGTTCGCTCTTTCCTATCCTCTAAAAAACCGTCCACACAGCATCCCCAAAGTTGATATAGGCCTTGAGGGAAAATATTTCCCTAAGAGTCTCCTGTATGGAGTTAAAAAAAAATTTTTTTTTAAATATATTAAATTAAAAAAAAAAAATTAATTTAAAATAAATAAAAATAAAAATAAAAAATACCAGGCTTCGCAATTTTTTTAATTTAAAATATGGAACAATAATATCATAAATTGTCATTTAACATATTTTTATCAACGCAGTGGCTTTTTATTACGCATATACCACCGTTATTCTACACGTTAAATATCATATGCTACATTGTACTTTACATCTATTATGATAGTCTTATAACTACTAAATCAAAGCGCTTTTCACTCTATTTTTTCCATTATACAAACCACCAACTCCGTAATATTATCATGTAAACCATTTTATTATTTCAAGCATCTTCTTGTAACACTTTAGGAAACATTACTATGTAAACATATAACCATGTTAACGCAATATGTCCACTCCGCTTCTCTTCACAAGCATTCCTTAAAAGAGAAGTGTAGTATTTTTAATTAAATTAAAATGTATTCAATTTCAATAAAAATAAAATAATGAAAAAATTGTTAATAAAATCGCAGCTATGTAAATGGGTCTGGTGGCTGAGAGCAGTAAAAAAAAACAAATTTATTTATTCAATATCAACGGTATAAATATACCATAAACAATAATTACGTATCAGAGTTAACCACAACCATAATAATATAGAAGAATATAGAACAGATAATTTTTAAGAGTAACTATTAAATGTGACATTAGGTCATTCAATAACATCAGAGAGTATATAAAGAATAAAAGTTTATGAAGGATTTAAAAGTAAAAGATATGCATACATATAAAACACATTGTAAACTTAGGTTAAATTAATATTGATTGAAAACATATGATAGTATAGCCTTCTTGTACTCACCTTCCGTACAGTTAAATAGATCCGTCACATCTGCATATCTATTACTAACTTCATGTAATCTAGGTACAAGCGAGTGTTTGTAATGCTCAGTCCTGGTGTTGTTATATTTAAACAGGATTTTGGAACGAGTAGCTCTCGTAGGTTTATGATATTGAATGAGACTAATTAAATCAGGGCTGTCGCGTATACTACTTTCTGCTATTTAATGCATATATTTCTAAGATTTCCCGCTATATGAAGATTGTTATGGAATATGTGACAGAAAATACCTGGGATAACATAAATACAGAAACAACGAGAAAATATACATAAATTATGAACCCTGATGTATGGAAGTGAGGCACGGAACTTGCAGAGGAAGGATTAAAGTAGACTGAATGTTGTAGACATAAGATCTCTGAGGCGTATGTGTGATAAAACTGTATGACCCTGTGAAAAATGTTGAGATTTGCAAAGAATGCAAGGCTGATGGGAGCGTAATGAGATTAAGAAAGAGACGCTTAGATGATTTGGGCATGTCAAGCGACTGAACGAAGAAAGTAGTGGAAGAAGAATAAACATAAACCTAATAAATAAAGAAATAATAAGAAAACGTTATTACAATATTAAAGTGATTTAATGTAATGTTGTCCACAGAGCGCAGGCTGGCCGCGGGCGCCCTGGTACCCCGCGGCGCGCTCACCTTTCCTGCCCGCCCTCAGCCCCGGGCCGCCCTCGCACCTTGTGCCAGACCTGCCTACCAACAAAAAACGTGAGTCATGCATAATTTGTTTTATTTAGTTTAGTAATACAATATTCGCATCATTAGGAAACGTGAGAAAATCTATGCAAGATCCTCATCATCGATACGAAGACGTGAAATGGTAGACCCTGGTCCAAAACAGGAATCAGTGGAAAGGCCTGGAAGGAATCCTATGTGCGGTATATATCTAGCTATGGTATAAAGATAAAGAAGATGGTCTACGGTACGCAGGTACGGTGTAACGACGAATGGTACAAAATCAATTGGAATCAAATAACGAATTTTCCAACTTTCATAATATTCGCTATGGAAAAGAATTGGAGATTAGAGGATTTCAACCCTCTTGATACATTATATATAATGACGTCTACCCGTATTATCGACCCCTTTTACGTTAAGTATTGTAAATTCAAAATCGGAACTTTACAAGAGAGTTGTTTAAATAGACAGAAGTTTAATGTAAGTCTAGCCTTTGATCGTTTTGCACCAAATTTGGGAGGTAATAATAATAATAACAAAGTATTTGTATAGCGCAGTTTTGTGTTATTTCACTTCAAGTGCTCTTTGATTATTGTAATTGACAATGAAGGTCCTAAATTTGATGCAAAAACTTTTATATCTTTAAACAATTCTCCTGTAAATTTCCGATTTTGAAGTAACGATACTTAACATAGGAAGAGTCAATATGTTGATCCATTGAGAAGTTATATATATATATATATATATAGAGATCCCCTCTCGTACTATGTTGATCAGGCGCGACGGTACGCCAGGAATTTGTTGATCCGGAGGAATTTGTTGATCCACCCTAATTTGTTGATCCAATACCAAATCAGGCATATAAACGTTGATCCAAAAGATCAACTTTCGTCACATAGATTTTGATGTAAACCACTCCCATTTTTCCATCACATATACATTTTACACTTTTTCCCTTTGTTGATCCGATTTGAATGAACCAATCAGGGAGCTGTGTTTATCAAAGGCGTGCACGTGGTTCTTCACTGTGCTCATTTGTTGATACGATTTAAATGAACCAATCGGAGTGCTTTGTTATCAACTGGTTCTTAACGAGTATAGGTACCGCCGCCCCGGAACGATTCGTTGAATTAACACTACCTTGACGATTTTTTTGCGAATAACGCACAAGAGTCCCAACTGCTTCTAACTTGAGAGATCCAATTTCGGAGGCAGGCGTAGACACCGCCACCCGGAAACCATTTAATGGATAACCAACACCTCTGCCATAGGTCACCTCAAGTGGTTCGTTACATTTAGTGACTTAGCAGGGGTGCCCGGGTTCTTGCGGGTGAGGTTTGTTCAGGTCTTAACAGTAGAGTATTTATGAAATGATGTATGATTTTTCTATGTGAATACTGCACAAGAGTCCCAATCGGACAAGAGTCCCAATCGGACAAGAGTCCCAACCGTATAAGAGTCCCAACTGCTTTCAACCTGGGAAATTCAATTTGAAAGGCGGGTGTAGGTACCGCCGCCCGGGATTTAATGGATAAGCATGACCTCTACCATAGGTCACCCCAATTGGTTCGCTAAGTTTGGTGACTTAGCAGGGGTGCCCTGGTTCATGGGGGTTAAGTTTGTGCAGTCTTAACAGTAGAGTTTGTATGAAATGATATATGATTTTTCTATGAGAATTCCGCACAAAAGTCCCAACTGCATAAGAGTCCCAACTGCACAAGAGTCCCAACTGCTTTCAACCTGGTAGATTCGATCTAGGAGGCAGGTGTAGGTACCGCTGCCCGGGAACCATTTAATAGATAACCACATCTCTGTCATAGGTCTCACCAAGTGGTTAGATTCGTTTGGTGAATTAGCAGGGGTGCCCGGGTTCATGAGGGTTAAGTTTTTGCACGTCTTAACAGTAGAGTTTGTATGAAATGATATATGATTTTTCTATGAGAATTCCGCACAAAAGTCCCAACTGCACAAGAGTCCCGACTGCACAAGAGTCCCAACTGCTTTCAACCTGGTAGATTCGATCTAGGAGGCAGGTGTAGGTACCGCTGCCCGGGAACCATTTAATAGATAACCACACCTCTGTCACAGGTCTCACCAATTGGTTAGATTTGTTTGGTGAATTAGCAGGGGTGCCCGGGTTCATGAGGGTTAAGTTTTTGCACGTCTTAACAGTAGAGTTTGTATGAAATGATATATGATTTTTCTATGAGAATTCCGCACAAAAGTCCCAACTGCAAAAAGTCCCAACTGCACAAGAGTCCCAACTGCTTTCAACCTGGTAGATTCGATCTAGGAGGCAGGTGTAGGTACCGCTGCCCGGGAACCATTTAATAGATAACCACACCTCTGTCATAGGTCTCACCAAGTGGTTAGATTCGTTTGGTGAATTAGCAGGGGTGCCCGGGTTCATGAGGCTTAAGTTTTTGCACGTCTTAACAGTAGAGTTTGTATGAAATGATATATGATTTTTCTATGAGAATTCCGCACAAAAGTCCCAACTGCACAAGAGTCCCGACTGCACAAGAGTCCCAACTGCTTTCAACCTGGTAGATTCGATCTAGGAGGCAGGTGTAGGTACCGCTGCCCAGGAACCATTTAATAGATAACCACACCTTTGTCATAGGTCTCACCATGTGGTTAGATTAGTTTGGTGAATTAGCAGGGGTTCACGGGTTCATGGGGGGTGAGATTTGTCCAGGTGTTAACAGTAGATTATGTACGAAATGATAAATGATTTTTGTATATGAATACCGCATAAGAGTTCAGACCGCACAAGAGTCCCAACAGCCTTCAACCTGGGCGATTTAATTTGGGAGGCAGGTGTAGGTACCGCCGTCCCGGATATAATGGAAGAGCAACCCCCCTACCATAGGTCACTTCAAGTGGTTCGCTACGTTTGGTGACTTAACAAGGGTGTCCTGGTTTATGGGGGGTGAGGTTTTTCCAAGTCTTAAGAGGAACGGCTGCGCTGCCTGTTTCATACATAACTTAATTTTGGATTTAAGGCCAAAATACCCATCGAAACTGAATGATGTATTTTTTTTTAATTAAAGTTTTAGTATATTATAATAAAACAAATATAAAACTTTTTTCCACTTTAATTTTTATTTGACCGTAACCGGGTTTCAGCTCGTTAGGGTCATCTTCAGATTGGTCCTAACGAGCTGAAACCCGGTTACGGTCAAATAAAAATTAAAGTGGAAAAAAGTTTTATATTTGTTTTATTATAATACACTATAATGGAATTCCACCATGTATTAACAGTTTCAAAAATAGAAATATTAAAAAGTTTTAGTAAATATCTAGTACGGATGATAAGTATTATATGTATTTTTGTTTTAAATTATGAAGAATATGCCATGAGAAAAAACAAATTTTCACAATTTTAGAGGCAACTTTGAAAATTATTAGCGGGTTTATTGTTTTTTTTTTAATTATTATATTTGCTACGTAAACATGATTACGTAAATAAAATTATAAAAACAATGCGTTTAAAAAAAAACGTTTTTTCGGGTCGATATTTTACATCATATGTACGGCAACTTTGTGTTCCAACATAAATTGGTCGGTTTTAATTTAATGTAATGTCCACCATAATGCTTATTTTAAATAATTTTTTTTTAATATTATATTTCAGGGTATTTTAAGAACACGGGGCAAAACTTTTTTTTTGAATCACCGCTAGACCACAAATAATTGTTTAAGTGCCTCTAAAATGGCAAATAATCAATTCCTTTAATGGCCTCTAATCAAATAAAATTGCTTAAATGGATTTTACTGTGTTTTGTGACTAGATCTGAATATCCAGGTACTTCCTCACATTCCTTTACCCATCTTCTTTCCATTCCCTCTACCATCAGCCTCACAAAATACCCAATTTTGGGGTACAATAATCTTACTTGCTTGAGCGGTGCTCACAAGAATAAAAGTTAGTTAGGTGCGCTGTTATTTGTTTTCATTATTTAATGTTCAAACGACGAAACGGTTTTACTAAAATTTATAATAAAAATAAAACCGGGAAAAATACATTTAAAAAAAATGTATTTAAAAATATTATTATTAAACAGTGTTGGCGATAAACCGTTTTACTAAATTTTATAATATAATTAAAACTGTGGAAAAATATTTAAAAAGAAAACATTAATAAAATCGGCACAAGTTGGATTTGAACTGTAACCACCGTAACTAAACAATAATTTTGGCGACCGACTTAACCGCTCACCTAGTTGTCTGTTGGCGGAAAATGCTGATTTTAGCTATTTATAGTAATTAATTGTAATTTTTGTTAAAAATCATTGATTATAAATTTATTGTTTGAGCACTGTAAGACATATGATTTTTGTATAAAAATTGCTTGAAATGGCTTATGCCGTATTTTGTGACCAGATTTGAATAGCCAGGTACTTCCCCACCTTCCTCTAACCCATCTCCTTCTCATCCCCTCTGCCATCAGCCTCACAACATACCCCAATTTGGCATGACACAGTCTCGCTTGCTCCAGAAGGTTAGGAGCAGTTGTGCGGACCCTTGTGTGCTGCTCACATGAATATAAGTTTGTTAAGTATCGTTTAACTAACTTTAGCAAAAAAAAAATTTTATCTTGTACACAATTTTGATTGTAGGGCTACAGAAAAGTATTAAATATTAAAAAAAGGGAAACTCTATGGCAGGAATAATCGTAATGATTAGAATTACAGGTTGATAATAGCCTAAAAACAACATAATTTAAATAAAAAATACTTTTTTTAAAGTACATACTAATAAGATTGTTTTAAGTTTATCTAACTAGCAATCACACCGTGTCCCCAAAGGGGTGGGCAGAAAGGACGAACCGCCGAATAACTCGATCTTGGCACACACTTCTTGCTTTATTCACGTGCTTATTCATGACTTGGGCATCCTCAACTACTTCTATCATTTAATTTCACGTCATATATTATACTTTCAATACCTTTTTCTTTCATCCACTCTACATACCCAAACCATCTAAGTGTACGCTTTAATCAGCCTTCCAATATTTCCAGATCTTCAATTTTTTTAACACAGTCGTATATATTAAGTTAGTTTAAGAAACATAACTTACATATACCTACGTAATTATAATTTTTAGTATTATCTCTGGGGTATAAGATAATAATAGTAATAATAATAATTGGATGATTTGTATAGCGCCGCTTTTGTGAAAAATCACCTCAAGGGCTCTCTAAGAGAATGCAAGAGAAAATACTATAATTATTATTAGGTCATTCATTAGAACATTATTTACTTCATTTAGATATGTTTGATGTCGTTGATGACAGCTTATTTGATAGTTTTATGAACATGATCAAAAAATATAAAATTTATAATCTAGCTCAATTAAGGGCAATATTTGCAAACATGCAACATTCCACTACTATAATTGCAAAAATTAACCTTGATTGCCATTTCATGGAGAAAAACTCTTTTTGGGAGCTTTAAATATAAATCGTTTACATGATTGTTCACGTAAATGATTCATGTCAAAATATGGTGAAACATTAAAAACCGGCTTATTCCAATTCCATTTAGCTTCCAATATAGAAGTAAATATCACCTGTATGCTCATTTAGAGTATTCATCTTATTGCCGCGAATTGAAGAACGCACAATCGATTATAATCTGCACAATATTTAATACCATTGTCATCCATTTCTCGATGAAGAAAAGCAATAGTCTCGACAGGTCTAAAAATCAAAACTCGCTAGAAAACTCACCGAAAATCTCTAGGAACGCATAAAAATGTGAAAAACGATCATGTTATTTTGTTGATTTATGCAAATATTAAAAAAAAACTCATAAAGTTCGACAAAACTACTGAATTCTCTGAGTTTATCACATACCTGGGCATTTTTGAAAAGCGTTGTTTTGTATTATTAGGGGAATCCTACAATCCACAACTTGTAACGAGCGAGATAGAGAATCCAGATAATGTCACTCTTCTTTCAAATAACTTGTCAATGTGTTAGACAGAGAAAAAAACCGTAAACATTCATTTCAACTTCACTAACGAAAGAACAGTAAATATATACGTTTTATGTTACATCTCTTTCGTTATCATCAGTGAGAAACATCAAGAAAGAGATATCATATTGAACGTATGCTCAAGTCGTCGACTGTAAGATTATCTTGAAGAAATTCAAATTAGCTGATTTAACGGACAATGAAATCTCTGTACATTTATTTATTAAACTTAAAATAGTTCCACTTCATGCGGTCTAATATAAACTTATATATTTTTACATATTGCTTATTTCCAATACTGAATGCATACATAATTTTTATATCCTACTCTCAATATTCTTAATTTAGGTACCTACATTTTTTTTAATTCACTATTTACTAAGCTACTATATACAAAGCTACTATATATATATATAGGTACTGTAACTGTAAACAATTTTGTGTTTGGGATTTGTTTTTTTTTTGTCTAATATCTTCTTTCTTTCTTGTATGGTATGTGTGGAAGTTTTTATTGTAATATAGTTTGTCTCTAAAGTAAGGTGGTTGTAAATTGTTAATATTCTATTTTTTAATATTCTATAAAGGGGACGGTATTAGAAATTAAATGTTTTATTATTTAAAACAATTAATAATTAGAATTAATATAAATTAACACAACTAAAAGTTCACAGCGTAAGATAATTAAAAAGTTTTTATATAATTCTCATCTAAATTTGGTATTTATATACCAAGAAGTGTAAATTCCTCTCCATTTACAAGCGAATGCTTTTGATGCAATATAATAGTACAAAAAAGGTCATGGGATTGTTTTAAGTAGGAAACACATTTTTCTTATAACTATATAATTATATTTTTTAGTATTATCTTGGGTTAAACCATAAAATATTTTTTTAATATATGAGAAAATAGCACAATTACTCGCTCATTAGAAGATTTCGCGCAAACATATTTTTTGATATCGCCGATAAAACACAGTTTGACTAAAACTATATTATTTCTAACCTAGCTCATTGATCATGATTAGAAAGGTTCATATTATTATTCCGTTGATAAAGTTAATTTTTCATCTTTGAACGGAATATTTTTATTCCTTTGTAACTTATACGATTGTTAAAAACAATAACCACATATTTTTAAACAGAATAAATTATGCACAATAATACCACCTTATCATTTTGAGTAAGAGAAATTGTTCTCAAATTAATTGTATTTTGTCAGCGCGCTAGAGGTGATATTTAAAAATCAACATGTCCTACCGCCGAAAAGCAGGGCTCAGCGGTGAACAACGCCGGCAGCTGGACTGTGAGACAGAGAATTCGTAGGTTAGCGTTCTCTTTCCGTCTGACGAACTCCCCCTCTCTCTCCCCGCACGCCTCAGCCCATGTTAACAATCTTCGTTGTAGGTACCTACATACATATTAATTTCTAGATCAACTTGTATCTGGAAACTGAGAATACATCAAACGGAGCAACGAAAGGAGAATAAATTAATAAAACATATATGATCAACTTGTATCTGGAATCTGAATACACATTCATTTTAGATCAACTTGTATCTAGAAACTGCGAATACATCAATCGGAGCAACGAAAGGAGAGTAAATGAATAAAAAATAACCGTTAAACTGGAGCAAATTTGTTATATTTTGATGACGAACATACCGACTGGGGTCAGTTGCAAACTGACAACCTTGGTAATGATTAAGGCACTGTTGCCAACTCGTGCAGATGTATCCCACCGGAGCCAAGATAAACGGTGTTAAAGGTAGATCAACAAAGGTCATGTAAATCTTACTAGATCAACATAGTACGGGAAGAGGTGATTATATATATATATATATATATTATTATAAAATGTATAGGGTGGGTAAAACTAATAGTAGGTGCATATATATATATATATGCACCTACTATTAGTTTTACCCACCCTATACATTTTTGATTAAAAAATGATCAACGATCAAACACATAAATTGTGAATGTGATTTTTAATTTTAAATTTTTTATTTACTCTTGTCAAATCATAACACGTATTTTTTTCGGGCGGATTTATTGCCTAATGGCAAGTTCTACCAACCAACCCGTGGGAAATTTAATATTTCTATATATAAAGATGAATGTGTCTCTCTGTCTGTCCTCGATTTTCTCAAAAAAATTCTCGAAAACAGCACAATTTATTTTTTTTAGTAGCGGAGGCTTAGAGAGTAGTTGAATGAAATCCAATATTTTAAACTGTTGCTATAATTTAAAATTAGTATGAACCCGCCATGTTATATTGAGGTTATCCCATAGATACACCACTCTGGTTAGCCACAGATAACATATTCAAAAGAAGAAGGTTTGTTTGGATAGAATATTTTAAAAATGGAAAACACGAGTAGGTACCTACGTAAGAACTTAATTATATTAAGAAAAAATAAACGTTTGTAATGAAATTAATTTTTCAAATGGATGTTTCCTTGTTTCTTTGTTTAGAGATGGTAATAGTCGTTACAGAGCATTACTTTCGCTGTCAAATCAATTATGGCATCCAAACGGCAAGCAAGAATTCACAACTTTATGGCTTTATAAAAAAAAACACAATGTACACATCAGCTGGTAGTATAATAAATAGTATTGCAGTGTTCGCCACATAGTGTGACTTTTCAGACCCAATATTTTGATACAGTTGAACAAATTTATGTGTACAAGTAGTATGTATTTTAAAAATAATGACTCGGGTAGTAAAAGGATATAGGTATATAAAGCATTTACAAAAAAAATAGTTTCACAGAAGTGTACCAATGTAGATAAATAATAATAGTCTAATCGGTACCTACCACTACTAGCTGCACAACGAAATTTATTGAAATTAAACATTTACTTTGCGAGCACCCTATACTTTAATTCCGATTCAACCGCTCAACTAATCAACGTATTGCGTGATAAAACTAACACCTGAAATTATCAACCAACGCTAAGACAGCCACCGTAGGATTATGAAATAGATCCAAGTACTTGTAGTAAGTGGATTCTCCTAGAAAATTGCAAATAGAATATGTACTTAATACGTAATATAAAATTTCGGTCCTAAAGACTGTTTTTTTTTTGTTTTTGATATAACGCAAATAATGAAAGAAAACTCCCCGGCACGCACTGGCCGCTTAAAACCTTCGGCCTAGTTGGTGGGAGACCCTCCACTGGAAATGGCTGGGAAATTTCAAAGTTCCCACAATGAAGGCGCACGCAGGCCCTAAGCTTCTCAACATGTACAAATATCATATTATTAAACCTAATTTACTTAATAACGGCTTTGAAACTATACGTGTGAGATTTATTAAACATAATTGTATATATATATACCTGCTTTGGTCACAGATCAACAAATGTGGGTGGATCAACAAATTCAAACGGATCAACAAAAACCCGGCGTACCGTTGCTTCTGATCAACATAGTACGAGACGGGAATATATATATAATAGTTCAACATTCCTTGCCCGTAGACTCTACCAGCACTCTACTAATTAGGGGAACCATTCTCCACTGTTCAGAATATCGAGACTTGTTAACTTAAGCCAGGGCCTTGAAATTTTTGGGACCAGTCTAAAGTCATGCTTTACGAAAATAAACTTCAAAGAATATCATGTAATATGTCTAAAATCATTGACTACCAAAACCTTGTTCAGGCTTAGACTTGAATGTTCTCTCAGATTTATAATTTTGTCTCGTGTATTATGTGTCGAGTGTATGCCAAGATCGAGTTGTTTGGCGGTCCGTCCTCTCTGCCTACCCCTGCGGGGAAACGGCGTGATGGTTAGTTAGTTAGTATTATGTATGTGCTGTTATTTTTCTGTAGCTCTTGTTTGTCTTATAAAGTTTTGTTTATTTTGTGTAATTGGACAATAGTGAAATGCTAAAAATAAATAAATAAAAATATAATTCAGTATCACGACGCCCAGACCTAGAAGCATTAAACGCCACGAAAATTTTCACTTGATTTCACTACCTTCCTCCTCCTCATCTCCTTCTCACTACCTACAGCCTTATAAAACTCCAGAATTGGGGATGCCACATTCCCACTGACTCCGAACGTTTGGTAGCAGTTGGAACTCTTATAATAATAATAATAATAATAATAACAAAGCATTTATATAGCGCAGTTTTGTGTTACTTCAATTCAAGTGCGTGTGTGGTATTCACATAAAAAAAGTAGTGTCATTACTTTTCTTCCACTTAACATTGTCGGAATATTTTCATCTTTGAAAATGCCAAGCCTTTTAATTTTTTTTATTAATATTCTCACCGGTAATGGCTTCATCACGATTGTCTTTTGAATTATTTTCTCTTGTACTTATTAAGTGAACGTTTTGAATAGTCTTGAATTGTCCTTCATCAGAGTAGATTGGCTCAATGACTAGATAAGTGGGAAATAATGCAACACAGCTCAACACTGCATAAGTAAGCGAACAAAAATATTCTGGAAAATTGTATAAAACTGGCACGGACGTCTTCAGAAGATTCCGCCCGTGGTACTCGAGTGTAGACTTTTTCCACAGTAATTATGTGTCTAGTTTCTCCATACAACTTCGTCTTTGTTATTTTATTTTATTTTGTTAAACATACAGTTATGTAATATGCATTTTTTTATAAATTAAGTTATTTCTCTGTCGCATTAACCAGTGAAGTTTCCGCCATATAAGATTAAAATCTGAATATTTTTAAATCATAAATTGGAAAGAGAAAAAAAAACAACAACATTCAAATGATTTTTTTTTATTAAAAAACCTTTGTAACTTTTTTCCACTATTTATTTTTGATCGGACCGTTTTCACCCTATCACGGGCATCCTCAGACTGGTACCATGAATATTAAATCTATGGTATGTATATCATGGATGTCGGGAGTGAGTTCCCTGCTTTCTAATATTGTTTTTATTATTTTATTGCTGACGGTACTGTTTATTATGTTTTTAAAAACTACTTTCGGGATGGTTTATTACCCTCTGGAAGACGGATTACATTGTGTTTATTTACTGAATCTATGGGTTATAACTATTTGTTTAAATTATATAAAGTCATTCGTCAGCTTTTATTTGAACTGACGGTTCTTTCTAAACAAGTGAAAAAAAGTTACAAAGGTTTTTTAATTTAAAAAAAACATTTTTATATGGAATTCCACCATGAATTGACAGTTTCAAAATTAGAAATAACATTCAAATTTTGGTAATGTAATTAAAATAACATAATAAAAATAAAATCTAATTTCTAAGACATACTAATTAAAACAATTCAAAAATGTATACACAGATAAAGTTAAATCTAAGAATGTAAAACGCAGTAAGTTATAATTAACATTGCGACAAGGATAAATGGAAAACATCTGTGTCTGATAAGATGTTGTATTTTGTGCATATTCTTCTAAAAAAGGAGCGTTGTGTGTAATAATAATAATAATTGGATAATTTGTATAGCACCGTTTTTGTGAAAAATCACCTCAAGGGCGCTGTACAAATATTACTTCATATTCTCTATCTAATTATGTACAAACAGATACAGAAAAAACATACTTACCCGGCAGGTCGCTTCAGTTGAACACAGTTCTATTAGAAAAGTTAAGCTTGGAGAAGATTTGATGTTTTCAGTTGCTATTTTATCCTTCGTTTCTATTGATATTACATTTATTAGAAGATTGGTGGCAAAAGAAAAGTTGGTATTTATTTGATATATTTATAATTTTTCTCTTCATTTTTAGAACTGGAGAATATTTATAAAATGACTTTAATTTTTAATAGATATTAAAAATTTTTACAGATGTAGTTATTTGCAGTGTTACGGGCTGTAGAAAGAGCTATAACTCGACGCATTTCCACACCGGTGTGTGTGATTTTTTTTTACTTTTTAAGCTATTTCTGACTGCATTTCTTCCATTTATGTATATGATTGTCTGAAAAGGTGAGTTTTAAGATTAGCTCTGAATTCTGTCGAGTCTTTGATCATATGTAGTTAGTTTTTGAGTGTGGGATGTGAAATAGTTGATTTGAGCGTGTGTTTCGATATAGACATTGGAAATAAATGTTTTATATATCGGTGTTTCAAGGGGAAGTATTTTAAAATAGCGCCATAAATCACTTCGCGCACAGTCGAACACGCCAAACAACAAGTTGTGCAACAAGTTTATAAACTATTCAAAACGGAATTTTTAGATCTACTTCATTGATTTCTTCAAGAAACAGGTAAATTCGTTCAGTGTCCTAATACCCTCAATACAGCATCCCCAAAATGGCAAAGTCCTGTGTTAAGTTAACGATGAAATGAAAACAAACAATCTGCGGTTTATTGCTGTTTACCTTTTCATAATAATTAAAGCGTAAAACTGTTGGTGATCGTTATGAAAGCATTTGAGTGTTGAGATACCTCGGTATTAGGTATTAGGTATTACGTATTACGTACCGCCACAGTTCGGGGCGCGCCCTCTCGACTGGAAGATTTAATTTTCATTTTTATTCTTTGAAACATTCTTTGATGGCGAAAAAACTCCAGAACCCCCCAACCCACCCCACCCCACTCTCACTCCCTCCCCTATATCCCCCTGCCATCCTTCTGTATCGGGGATACTCAACATAAGATGCCTGAAATTGTCAATTTTCAGAATTTACAATTACTACCCGAGTAATCCTCTAGTTTCGGTACTATTTTTTTCTTTTTGAATATTTAAAAAAACTGAACTAATAATTTTTCTTCATCTTTTTTAGAAGATGGACTACCATTGAGAAAATAATAGCCATGAGAATAATGCGGTGTTTTCCGTTTCCTTTCACCACATAGTAATATTTGGCAGTTAAAGACTTTTATAAAAAAAACCACGACGGCTAATATTGTAAAATATTTTGCCAGATGTTGGTTGATTCATTCAAACCGTCTAAAAAAATCTATGGAATTTTCATGACGCTAGAGCTCACCGTTTGAGGGATTTTACAGCAGCATACGAATTAACAGATTTCATATCTATAGTTAAGATAACCATCTTGTATTCAAGCAGCCAGCCTCTTCTGAAAACATTCTACCTGGTCAGGAGGGATCATCAACGCTAGTTACTCGATGCACCATTGAAATACTAGTAGAATAATCATCTCAGTTTAATCTGTCATACGTATTTTATCCGTTTCATTACGTCCAGGGAAACTATCAAACGAAGTGTTTGATTTCGCAAGTTCTTTTTGAGGAGAGAATTTTTCAAATATAAATAATAAATAGTAGGTTAGTTCCAGACCGGAGTGTGTCACCGAAGACAAATAGTGTTTGAGTTATTAGTTATGTAGTACTTTTTTCTAAGAGCTCTTTAGAATGCCGCTAGCTTGGGATTGTAAAGTCGTTCAATGAGATATTGATCTCTAAAACCGCTTTCTCCAGAGTCCATTATCGCATAACATAAAACAATAAAATCGTCCGACAAATGACGCTACCATCGTATATCGTATTAAAGATGGTTGATATCTGAGTTGAGAGTCACTGTCACTGCGATTAACTGCGGTTTCAATTACAAGAAAATAAAGAGAAACATGTTATTCCAGCTACTTTTTGGAACCAATTTCCAATAATAGAGACTTCATTTATGATATTTTAGCTTTGATCTGCATGATTAAAAAACGAAACCCAGGAGTATTTCTTCAAACCAGTTCCTACCATAAGTTCAGTGACCGCAAAGTCACCGAGACAATTTAATTCGGAAAGGAATATCGACCATCTCTCTAACTGTATATTTTGACTGTCGAGAACTAAGGTCTAGCCTTCCGATTTGTAGTTTGCTGCGCAACGCGACGATTTGAACGGAAAACACACGAAAATGATTCAGAGAAAAATAGGTTCTACGCCCGACTAACTATTACACTATTTGTAATAAAATTCCCTGACAAAAAAACTTTTTTACACATTTTTTTGACAATCGTTCAGTGCACTCTTCGTCGCCCTAGTAACTAGTCTAAAGTCTATTCTCATCCAGAGATGCCTAAGTTTTTTGTACAGTATGAACGTATGGCAAATCCGGAGCTGTCGGTAGGTACAGTATGCTCAACTTCTGGGAGGCTAACTTAATTACGGTTTTAATGGACTTACGCATCTGAGGTGGTCACTTGAGGTTACGTCGAGAAAGCCATTTTTTTTCAAATATTTTCGTTGAAAGTTTGAGAAGCCCGTAGACAGAATTATAATGCAATGGAGGAGATTAGAATCTGGTGTGTCTAGCTGAATAGCTTGTACGTCCATACCTAATGTTGTGTCGGTATGTAGAATGAGAAGAAAAAATAACTTTACTTTTATATTGGATTTAACGAAAGCTTTGGGTTAGTACCATACGTGTATGTGGGTAACTAAGTACTTCAAACTCAAGTCTGTGATCTTGCATATAGAATAAGTAGCTACTTTTAATATAAATATACCTTGAATAGGTACGTCTTTCGATGATTTTCATCCATCTTATTAAACAATATAATTTCGGTTGAGATATGAGTACGTAACTGTACGTAATATTCAAATTAAACCGTTCTTATTTTCAGAACATTCGATGAATTATCTTTGACGCAGTTCTTAAAATAGTCAGCATAGTTGCCTTCCAAGCAGTGATCTGGGTTCGATTCTCGGCCGTGGCAATATATATCTGTGGTGTGCATTGCTCCATGACGAAAAGTTAGCTGTGTGTTTTTCAGGTGTGAATTGTGCATTAAATATTAGAAATCTCCTTCTTGAAAGACCACTATTCGGAATCAAACGTTCAGTGAAAATTGTGGATTATATCCATTATATCTATAATACCCAGTTCCTTCCCAGAAACCGTAGGTATTTTTCTGTAATGCTCTTTATTATTTAAAAAAAACTACTGATTACCTATTCAAACAAAAAAAACTCCAACTCATATGAGCCACGTTTAAAAAATATGTTCTGGACGCACACCGATTTTTCTTGCACCTGCATTCCACCGCGGAAGTAGGTACATCATAAGTATTATTACATTATAAGATACGAGTTCACGGGAAGAAGCTGAAATTTTCCATGTAATTATTATGTAAAATCATTTTCAAAATGTCCAATTTGGAGCAGTTCTCTCAATATATCTTATATGGTATGTTTATTAACTCTGCAGGTCCCTACCGGGTGATAATTACCCATAGTTGATGGATAAATATACGGCAGATTGAAATGTTACTTGTGAATTATTTATTTCTAAAATTATAAGAACCTATAAGTACTACTAAATAAAAAAAACTAAATACGTTAAAAAAGCTATACGCAACGTATTTAAAAATGGAAACTAAAAAGGTCTAAAAATTCTTTAAAAAGCACCTTCTTTCAGAAAAAGGAACAAAATCTCCAATTTTTCTTTGGAAAATTTGTAATTATGAGACATTTATCAAAAGTCAACATCGTACATTTATAAAAAATGATAAATGATATTCACAAATCAATAAAAAAGCGTTTCTAAAATATTACTCAAAGTTCGCAATATCAAATAATAGTGCGATCAAGTGCGTGGCGTCAACGTATTGCCGAGCGGCATACGCGTCAGTAAGACATCTGTAGAAAGGTACCTAGAAGGGTGAGGGTAAGGCTGCTCTCTGACGGTCCGGTGAAGAATGAACTTTTCACTCGTTACTGCAGATACTGCACAGAAAAGTCATGTTTGCTAAAGTAGGGTAACGGTTTGCAAAGCAGTCCATTGTGGGACTTTTCTGCGCAGTGTCTCCAGTAGCGAGTGAAATGTTCATTACTCACCGGACCGTCAGAGAGCAGCCTTAATGTTACAAAAATATTTACCATACCGGGTAAATTTCACCCAGTAGCGAGTCCCGTCGAGTTAAACCTTGGAGATCTAAGGTTATATAGTTTCATACAATATCGAGGAAATTAATCCACAATAAAATGATAAAAAAATTGTAGTATAACTGTAAACTTTTAAGAGAGTAAAGATATTATTAATTTATTTATTTTTTTAATTCATATTTTTCATATTGTTTTACAAAAGTTGCAAAAAATGTGATCTTACTGGGGAACCCCGCTATAAGGACATATTTTACATTGTTTTATTTATGGATTTTAAATGAGGTCAAGTTTTTTGTAAGTTTCTTATTTTTTTAAGTAAATTTTCTTAATTAGAAAATAATGGTAATCCAATAAATGAATAAAAAAATTTAAATCTAGAAGAAAACATACCGTGACCGTTAAACTCTGTTCGGTTGCAACATCATATCTATATTCTTCCTTCCCGTGTCCATAATCCATATCTTAATACTTTTGAATTAGGTTAATTTTGTCACCAAATGAGTACGGTATGAGTAATATAACAACCTACCATTTTAGGTTCCATTTCTTCGTTGGGCTATGAATTACATAATTATTTTTAAATTACAGATGGTTTCTGACAAAAAGCATATTCCCAAAACACGAAGATAATGACTATTTATTTTTTGGTTTCTGCATTAAACATATTTTAATAGTTGAAAGATTTTTTTTTGGATTTTTTGGACATTAACCATATTCCTCGAGATTATTAATTTTTTTGTATAAAGTTATTGAATTGTGAATTCTTGCTTGTCGTTTGGGTGCCATAATTGATTTGATTTGAATATTACTATCTCTAAACAAAGAAACATTCATTTGAAAAAAAAAAAAAATTTAAATATATCTAATAAAGTGAGTACTTTCCTAAGTAGGTACCTACTTGTGTTTTCCATTTTGAAAATATTCTACCCAAATAAAGCTTCTTATTTTGAATGTGTAATCTGTGGCTAACTAGAGTGGTATTTCTATCAGCTAACCTCAATACAACATAGCGCTTTCAATGTTTTTCGTACTAATTTTAAAGCATTATAGCAACCGTTTTACATATTGGATTTCATTCAAACTACTCTCTAAACCTTCCCGACATTATAAGAATAAACTGCTATTTTCATCGAAACTGGTCAAGTAATTTTCGATAAAATCGAGGACACACAGATAAACTTTCATTTTTAATATATATATAAATAGTTAGAGATGTGAGTGTTTTGAATTTAGAACTGGAAAACAAATTTTTAAAATGATTGAAAAAAGTTAAAAAATTCTATTCCGGTTTAACAGAAATTTTCGATAATAATATTAAACAAACAAACTTCAACAAACAGTGTTCGGACATTATGTACTTTTTTATTGTTTCCTTGTATGCAATATTTTAAATTTAATCATTATTTTTCGATTACATTCATGTAAGTATTATTTGTAAAGTTTGTTACCTTCTGTTACTCTATTATTTAGAAATTGTACACCTTTTCATAAATTTTCTGTGTAACACAATCTTAAATTCATTAAGTTGTGTAAATATTATTTTTAATGATTATTTGTTTATTTATCTTTATCACGTTAATCAGTTAGAAATAGGTTAGGATACAGGCGAGTTCTTTAAATATTTCTATATTGTTTCGATATTACTACTGCATTTTCTCCATAAATAATTTTTTAAAAAAATTTAAAGAAGATTAAGAAAGGGACGCCTAGATGGTTTAGGCATGTAGAGCGAATGAACGAATATATGAGAATATAAGACGCGAATGTGAATGGAAGAAGAATCCGAGACGAGAAGAATAAGACATGGCACCATCAAGTGAATCGAATACTCGAGTCGGGCCATGTCAAAAGTCGGAATAACAGAAGAGAATTAGTCATTAAGTCATTAATAAGAACGAACTGTGCTATTTTCAGCAAAACTGGTCGGGTAATTGTCGAGAAAATCGAGGACAGACAGGCAAACATTCGTTTTTATATACAGAGAAGAGATTAAGTAAAACATATCGTGAGCATACCACGTAAAGAGCCAATGAATGTCATTTTTTTTTTGACAGATTGAGATTGAGGATTTTTGTATTAATTCGGGCTAATAGTTTCACAAATAAAGATATTTTTAAATTAAAATATATTTTATTTTTTATACGTAAAAATATACTGTCTTGCGAAGCTGTGAGTTTGTGTCTATACAAAGGACTTGGTCTGCCAATGGGCAGTGATCTTGACATGGCCACTTTCGTTGAATGCCGCCATATGTATATTGTAAAATAAAAGTTATTAAAAACAAAATGAATTCAAGAGCCTCTGTGGAAACCTTCTTCATAAATTAATTAACGTACCTACCAACATCAAAATACTTTTCAATATTTAATATCAGTTCAAATATTGAACAAAAACCATCTATTAACAGTCGTTGTTAAAAAAGACTTGGTTTTCGGAAACAAATTGAAAACACCCCACGCACAAACGGAAGCTCCCGCAAAACGGAATAATACACAAATTCCGGCGGTTTGGGCGCTTTACGTTTTTTGAAACAAGCGTAGCATAAAAATCCTTTGCTTTCCCATTATCTGCGGATCCCTTTGTCGGCGTTATAATTTCTGGGTATTTTGCATTTTTAGCAGCCATCGGGGGTTCGCGAACAGATGGCCGCTACGATATTTAATGTTTTTGTTATTTGTATTTATAAAAAGTCAAGTATTATTGTTTGTTAGTTTAAATTTCGTAATTATTTTAAAGCCGTTGAAATGGTGGAAAAGTTCATGAAAATACACAGTTTATTTTGAAATTAACGCAACAAATTTTTTATCATTGCGATGTAAGCGTAATGAACAATAGCTTTGATGATTTGGACACGTAGAGTATGAAGAGAGGATGGACGGAGAAAGGAGTATCAGGAAAATATGAGAGGCGTGAATGGATGGAATAAGAAATCAATTATATAAATATTTTAGTCGAGAGATGTAAAATTTTGTGTGTTTATAACAGAGGAGATGTGTGAATGTGAAAGACAAAAGATGGGCCAAGATAAAAGTTGGGGTGGCTTTTAATAATTTTTGCCTATTGCTGCGGTAAAATGGCGTGATTTTTAGTTAGTTATCAAAAACGTAAGAAATACTTTTTTTTCTTCAGAAAAGGTCGCTTCGATAAAGAAATTGTGAAACCTTCGGTTCACTTTTTTGCAAAATAATTCGTACATAATTTACGATCTCAAAAAGATTGAATATATCTAATCAGCAATTACATCAACATTTTTCTTACAAATAAAGCGACTATACTGTTCCACCTACGGGTTCTATACGTCTTGTATCATATTTTAGAGATAAGAATCTCTAAACACTGTTTCATGTGAAATGTAGGTTTTTTATATGATTTAGAGTCTTAGGACGGGCTATTTCCCCAGTACGAATAAAATTTTCTCAATACGCCACAGAGCAAATAATATGTAGAGATACCCTATCACGTAAGGGGAAGAAACCAAAATAAGGGGAGTGGGGGGCGGGCTTAGGCGGATCATTGTCATTTGATTTGCGAATGAATACATAGTGACAGTCTCCCGGCAACTCGCATTGCATTGCAAAGAAATAGAATTTAATCTTCGAAAAGCAAATCTGCTAACGATCAACTTATCCTTATTAAAAATTGTGCAGAATTTATGGCAAATCTCCTATATTCCCGTGGCTGTGGATCAGATTCCAAACTAACCCAAACAGACAATAAGTAAAACAATAACAGAAAAAGATTCTGTTTGTTTATAAAAACCAATGAAGTTTTTAGTTTGACCCTTTTTATAAATGTTTTTAATTTGCTTAGCGCAGTCAAAATCACCTGAAAGAAACGTGGACGGCTTCGATTTCGTACCACTAAAACTGAATGTATTATATAATTTAATAAATAAAATAAAGTAAAAAAAAACGCTTATATGTTGAATGTAATGCGATAGTTTTGATTATTATATTTACCACTTCTATTTTTATAACGTCTCAATGCGCAGGAAACCATAATCATTGTTTTATTCCTTAAAATCTTCGAATGATCGCTCGCAGCCAGTCAATACACGAATGATGGAGTCATGTATTTGAGAAATGCGTGAACCCGCCCGGTGCCATCGAAATGGTAGGCAAATTTGGTTATTATGGCATGTGTACTCATTGGGACGTCAGTTCAATATACCAATTTGACAAGGATTGTTTAGAATTCTCTTATAGTCGGTATAACAACTGACGAAATTACGAGAAAATAATTTCGATATTCTTATTCCAACTTTAACACGATTCCCACTTGGTAAAATGTTAGTTACGCCCCTGCGCTATTCCAGCACCAACATTGCATGTAAACTTGCTAAGCGTTTGCGGTTTGTATGTTTTATTGTTATCCCATTACGGTGCGGCTTTGTGGCACACCCACTACCCGCCACTGCCTAGGTACAGCGGGGGAGGCCAGTGACGTCGCTTACGTATTTCGCGGGAACGCGGCAAAACAATTAATTTTTAAATTTCTGATAGCAGTGATAAGAGGAGGTGGAGTGCAAGGAGGAAGTTTTTAACTTAATAATAAAAAAATCTTGAAACTATTTACGTGTTAAAAAGAACCAACACGTTAGAAAGATATCGCCATCTTAGATTATGACAGGATTCTGTTTTGTTTCATCTCGTTTTCTTCGTCACGAGTTAGTAAGCATTTGGTAGTTTTTTTTCCAGAAAATGGCAGTTTTATAAATAAGTATTGTGGATCCGCAATCAGATACAATTCATGTATTTATAACTAACCACAATATGCACGGTGTCTGGAAATTGATGCAAAATATTTAAAGACGTAAAGAGGAAATATTTTCAAGTGAAGAAGGGCACTTGTGAATATTATGTCAATTCTTAATTATTGGGTAGGTAGGTATAATACGAACTAATTTTTTTTTAAGTGCTCTCATCTCCTTCAGCAAACTAGAACCAACCGAAAACACGTGTGGAATAATCTCTTTATCCTTGCGTAATTTTGATTATTTTTGTTGTGTTTTCGTAACGATAGTTGGAGACCAGTAAATAAAAACTGCCTGCAGCAAATTTAAAACTATTTAACTGAGTACTAATAACCATAAAAAATAAAACACATTTTGCTTTGAAGGATTTTTTTCTGACCAACATCTTCTTTTCGTTCCCTTGGAACAACAATGCTCTATCTGACTTTACAATGTTATGCAACTCTTAAGTATTATTCTTACTAGGTTTTGTAAATACACTTCCGGGTGGGTTAGAAATCTGTTGTTTTTTGTTAAAGTGCTGGATCGGTTAAAATCTTAGACCTAAACTACCAGATAAAAACAATTTGCTCTATTAAACCCAATACTTCTATATTTCACTTGCTTGTACAATGTACATGGAACATATCGCTTTTATTACATTCTTCAATATCGCATCAACTACCAAGCACCCTGCACAATACAGATAACACAACCCAAACAGTTTCAGTACTGAATCTCAATTCGGGCAGCAGAATGATTTAGGAGGTGGAAGTATAATAACCCTGGAGGGGGTGGGGTTCTGTTTTAGACACCCGGCCCGGGGGTGAGCGTGTGATCAAAGCGATACACCGTACAGTGTACCGCGCACCGTGTACCCTGCACAGTACCCCCTGGAACCACCCCAGGCGCTGCGGACACGACCACGGGTTAGGGGCATTAAATGTATCAATTTAAATTACCGAAGGATGTGAGGATTCAATTGGGGTTGTGTGGGATTTAATAAATTAAGATAACACTTTAGTGATAAATTGATTTGGTAACACAATAAAACTGATATGATTATTTGTCTAAATGATTTAAGCATTAGTATTGTCGTGTGGTAATTTTTTGTATAATTAAACTGGTCGGTACTATCTGAGATTTCCCAAAAAACAAAGTTTGTTAAACAACTGAGATATGTTTTAAGATTTTTTTTTCGCTTGCGTGTTAATTAAACCCAAACTAACTTCCCTTAATACTTGACTAACTCACGCTATTTCTTTAGAGAGTTTGCAGAGAGGATGGCATATCACAGATCTCTCTTGGTGCGCACTCTATCTTTCAATCTCATTCGCACAGCCATCGTCCATACCTTTTAATCTGTTATACCGACTTTCGCATTACTTGACTCAAGTTGTTAATTAAATAATTGATAAATCTTCCTGTGGCAGCCTCTAAATCCATTAAATATTCTCCTGGCACTCATTTCTCTTTCTCTCAACTATTTTACAGCTTAAGGTAAACCTAGATTTTCCTCATAGAGTTGTTGGTTTTGTTTTCCTGCTTTAAGAACTTGATCCATGCACACAATGTATTACTATATTGCTGCCTATGGATGCTCTCCTGGAGAATACGAGCAAGTAGGTGTTGGTAGCACATGACCTTGATTTTCTTGAGATTCGTTTTTCATTCAATATAGCTATAAAATTGTTCAAGTTCATTATTGACTTCGGGTCATTAAAATAGCATTGACATGACAAAAAAACGCTGAACATCCATAAAAGACTATCAAAATCTGCCTTCCACATATAATAAGGCACTTTGTAAACGTTGCTTGCTCAACTGAGCATTGAAACCTAGAGAAACTCATGGCCACTAGCTAAGTGGAAGGCACAGAAACAGATGAGTATCACAGGCACCCGGAACGTCAGTGTCCGCAGGTCTCCATGCAGTGCAGGACTATTAGGAGTGGAGGAGACTTATTCATCAAGGTAATTGAAGAGAGATCCTCAGTACTAAGGCAGCGACTCCAGGCAAATAAAGACTGTTCAGCTTTCTTCCATCTATATGTGTAACTCTAGAACCTTTAAATAAAGTTCTTCGCAATTGTATTTTTGAAAATAGTCCAAAATTAGTATGAAATCGTTGTTTAAACACACACTCCAAAAGCGGTCTCCGTCTCAGGGTTTAATTCAATTCAAGAACAAACAATTTATTTCCAAATTACAAGAGAAATAGACCCGTTGGATTTTGAGTCACCCTCCACATCCACATCCACATGTATCCACATTTAATCCGTTCCCGCATATAACACGGGCTATGTTTGGTCATGCGGAACACGAGATATCAGAATACCGCGCAGCCAACATTGCAAACCAACCAACCAATACACACATAGATGTCATTTATGTATATTATATGTGTATGTATTGTACACGGTGACGTCACTGGGACCTTTGTTCGGGACACTAATGGATAATGTACTGCTTTTATCTTCGCTGGATATTAATATATACGTACATCATGTGGTACATAGACGGCAGTGCCTAGTTGTTCTGGAGTATTTGCTTCTGTATGTACACAACATTGCACGTGTACCATGAATGCCTGTGTTATAATCGTCATATATAATGAATTTCACATTCTAAGTACAATAATTCACTTCAATTTGAAATGCTAACATTTTTAAAGGAGTTTAAATTTGTGCGTAGGTGCATGTAGAATCTAATCACTTCACATTTTCATATCTTTTCGAAGGGTAATCGGTATAGTCTGACATTTTATAGAAGAAGAATGAGGTCGCTGCGATCGTTTAAAACGTTTTAACTGACAACACCGGGATGGGAAGAACGACTCATAGGAAGATTATTGTAAGTTTAAAAAGAACAATAAAAATGTAAGTTTTTTACTTTCACTAATGGTATCCAGAAATTAGTGATACTCTCCGAAAAGAGGTGATTTTACTACACATTTTGAGACAATTTTATGTTAAAAAAATATATATTTAACTCTTTGAAAGGAAGACACAAACAAGGCAATTTTTTTTCATTTCTGAAATTAATATTGTGACATAACCATGCATTAAATGTTAGATAAATTAAAAAGAAAAAAAACTACATCGAATTCCCAGATAAATACATAAATGAAAAAAAAAAATATTATTACTATTATTTGCATTATTTCTTTAAAATTTTCGAATTTGTATATAAAAAAGAATAATAATGTGAGAAACAAAATTTCAACGTCAGCAGCATGCTAATTATAGTAATGAAAACAATGTAGTTCCAATGTATTAAATGTCTACATTTTCGTGCCAAGCTATACTTATATGTATTAATAATAAATTGGTACCTACGTATTGTTCAAAAGTAAATAATGGTTAAATAGCTTAGGCCTGGACATTTTTTTCTCTTTAAAGAAGAAATTAAACTAATTATATGAAGTAGGAAAATCTCTATAGTGACGAGCTTTGGGGTGGAATCATTATGTAAGCTTCGGCGTCTAACCACGTCTTCCCTCAATCTTCTCGGGGATTTGGTTTCAATTGAGTTCCTACTCTTATGTTTGCTGCCCCTGGTGATGGTACCAGGGTGTTAGCATTTTTTTTTGCCAATATCCAGTGCAATTTTGCCATGTTTGGCTACTCTGTAAAGAAACTCTACTTACATATGAAAATACTTATACGCATATTTAAAAACATTTTACCTTCCTTGTCAACGCTCGGTTTAGTGTCCAGAGATCCATTCCACAAAAAAAGGATAAAACATTACGAAGAGCCAAACAAATATATCAATTTTAATTTCAGGTCTTAGTTATGGGGTTAACAATATATATTTTTTAAATCATTAAAGGTAATATTAACAAATCTCAAATTTAATATGATACAAAAAAGACACAGAAAACAAAAAGGTAACGGTCGCATCTCGGACTCGAACCCAGGACCTCTCATTCTCTCAGCTCATATTTCATTTCAGATTTGTTAATATTTCTCTTCAATGATTAAACAAATATTACAATGAGGTTTATAGTGAACGTTGATAGTATAGAATACATTCAAAATAAATTTATGAAATATCTCAACTACAAATTCAACAATAACTTTCGATGTACCTTTTAATCTTTGCAACAAAAGTGAACAGTAGCTGATTTAACATTTCTACATAGAATTTTAAACAATAATATCGACTGTACCGAGCTTCTGTCCCTAATTAACGTCAACATCCCTCTGAGACGTACCCGCCATACAGCATGGTTAAAAAACAAATGCAGCTGCAAATTCACCAATTAACCGTGCTCTTTATTCATTAAATAATATTAACATATACAATTCAAACATTGGTATTTTTTCGGATTCACTGGCCACATTTAAAGGGAGCATCTCTGCAGTAATGTAAACTACTCAATGCGCATACATCACTTCTATAATATGCATGTAGATCACCACTTCTCACACCTACAAATACATTCACACATTCGCACACTTATACACTACACATGTCTCCCGGTAAAAACATGCTTAAAATCAGACATTACAGGGAAACACATCATAGACCTAGACCTTAGTAAATTTTATTTAATTAATTTGTGCCGTTTCACAATTAATTAATTAAAAATAATTTGTAGTATATTTGCGCACGTTCCAGAGTGGAAAATACTCTCAGTATCGCCCTGGTGAAAGACCACCATTCAGAATTGAAACGTTGCTTGAAATGGCTTTAGCCGTGTTTGGTGACCAGATATGAATAGCCAGGTATTTCCCCACCTCCCTCTTCCCCTTTTCCTTCCCCTTCCCAATACCTTCAGCCTCACAACATTTCCCAATTGGGCCATAGTCTCACTGGCTCCAGACGGTTGGGAGCAGTTGAGACTCTTGTGCGGTATACATGTAAAAAAAAAAAATAGACCTACTTTGTAAATGTAAATTCTGCAAATTGTTTTTTTTTGCTGTAACAAATGTACTGTTTTTTTTATTTAAAAACAAAATAAGCCTATTTAAGGTATTCCAATAAAAAAATATTTTTTATTGTTTGCTCAGTGTGTAAATTCTGTATTATTAAAATGTCCATCTGGAATGAAGTTTCAGATTATTTAAAAGTGCAATAACTTTTAATTCAGGTCGGGCTTATTAAATAACGCGATGTTTTTTACAGGATTAAATAGGTGTGCAGCTAATATGAATAAATAAGAATCTTCTTAATGATGGTGATCATAATTACATATTATGACGAACCTTAAATCAAGTGATGCCATGTTGATAAATACCCCTGGAGAGATATTCTGGTTCTTTTTAGGGAAAATTCCTTAACCTTTTCCTCAGGCCTAAAAACTTCTTGCTTAACTGCGATTCTGGTTCTCTCGGGTGACAGCTGTCAGCTGTCTTTAAGCTATTGATGTTCATTAAAAAATTCAATATTTGCAGATTTTTAACAAGAGAAAAACTCAATATTAAGTAAGTTACCAATTACATTATTATTTACTTTAAACATAATTAGTCAGTAAACGTTATTAAACATTATATAAATGTTAACATTTTCGACAATTCCCGGCAGGCGCGGCATAGAGTCCAATGAATTCGTAGACTGACTCCGGATTCACTCGTTCCGAACTCACACTCAAGGAACGGCAAAGGCTTTGGATTGGAGTCAGAAACGAAAAGCGTTCCTATTAAATAGTGCAATATGAACGATTTTTGCTTCCGGACCGAAAGAAACAAAGATCGAGTCCGATGAATCGATTCCTTGTGGCTAAACCAGGAATTGGAACCGAGTTCGTAAAATAAGTGGAATGACCCACCTCTTCGGTCGGCATAGATTAACCACGAATGAAAATGTTACTTTTAGAACTAGTGGCAAAAAAAAATCATTTCTATCTAGTGAGGTAGGTACCTTTTTACAAAACGTAATTCTTCGTTAAAATGCTTATTTAAGTTATTTAAATATTAAATAAAAATGTATTAAATGGCATTATAATATAATGAAATCGTTTTTAAAGCTTAGGTTTGTGAAATCTTGTATCACTTGAAGATATTTCATCAATTTGTGTATTCAAATACTCTTTTATCAATCTATTTAGGATGTTTTTACTATGTCTCACCGGAATTCCGCAGTTAAGCAAGAAGTCTTTAAGCCTTGAAAATATGAGGAATCTTCTTTAAAAATAGCGGGAATTGCGCTCCTTATTTCGATTCTCACAAATTTAACAATTATTGTTCTAGTGTACCCGTATATTGTAAAAATTAAAATAAATTAAACAAACAACACTAAATTGATTAAATTTTGTCAAAAATTACATTTTTTGTTAAATTATGTGATTTTTTTGACGGCCTCCATGGTCGAGGGGTAAGGCTCTCGACTACGAATCCGAAGGTCGCGGGTTCAAATCCTGGCGTGCGCAAGTAAATTTTATTTAATTAATTTGTGTTGTTTCGCAATTAATTAAATAAAAATAATATATAGTATATTTGCGCACGTTCCAGAGTGGAAGATACTCTCAGTATCGCCCTGGTGAAAAACCACCATTCAGAATTGAAACGTGGCTTGAAATGGCTTTTAGCCGTGTTTGGTGACCAGATCTAAATAGCCAGGTATTTCCCCACCTCCCTATTCCCCTTCTCCTTCCCCTCACCAATACCTTTAGCCTCACAACATTCCCCAATTGGGAATGCCATAGTCTCACTAGCTCCAGACGGTTGGGAGCAGATGGGACTCTTGCGCGGTATTCATATAAAAAAAAATATATATAAAAAAATGTGGTTGGATACGATGGGTGTTGAGGCACTCACTAGTGCTGTTACCTTTCGAGAATGTCTTTGAAAGTTTCTCCAATTTAAGAAATTAATTCCACTCCAACTCTTCTTAATACCCAAAAACACGCAATTTGTAGTCTGCTAATGCAAGAAATGATTTATTTGTAAATTTTATACTAGTAGTTAGAAAAATGTATTAGGTTTCAAAGACAGTAATCCTCAAACTGTATTCTTTTAAATTCTATTTGAAATATGTGCTGGAATTTTATGTAAAACATTCAAATTTGACATTTTGGTATTTATTTCATAGAATTTAAAAGATTATAAGTTGATAATTTTTGTCTTTTGAGACCCCATACACTTTCCTAACTACCCGTGCATAATTTACATACAAATGATTTTCAGTATTGCTTGAGTTAGCAAACTACGATGTGATCTTTAGAGCCATTTTTGTGCGCCCACCCAACCCATACTTCGATAGATCCCATTTGTCGTCAACCAAATTTTCTATAGACAGACTCACTGTAATTACATTTACCAATGAACAAGATAAAAAAAATCGATAATTACGAAGCTACCTCTAATCCGTTCCATTTTCCGTTATGTCAAGAGCCTTCTGAAGCTCCCGAGCCAGTGATCCGCAAACACATATGCCCTTCAAGTATTCCCAGGCAAGATTATCATAATCTTATTAAATACATCAAAGGGATGAAATTGCGGGCCGCTACTAGGCGATATCCACTTTGTAATAATAATAATTAATCTCAGCATCCTCGCTACGTGTTTAAACGCCATCCCCGTATCTTGGAACACCTGTTGACGAGATGTGAAGATGGTATATTACCCTGCGCCGAAACTCTGACACACGAACAAGGAAAGTTTTGTAATATCAACTTCTCCTGGAACTGGTAAACTGATCCTCAACTTCCGTCATATCATGTTATAACATGGTTACTACCCGGCTTCGCCGAGTTTAACCCATCATTGCAAACTGTAACGTAGCTGAACTAATTAACTGTATTATTATTTATTAATAATCCTGGCATCTATGGGTCAGTTTTGGTAACACAGTAAGGTTTTTACATTACCTAACTAACTAACTAACTTACCGTCGCGCCGTTTCGCCGCAGGGGTAGGCAGAGAGGACAGACCGCCAAACAATTCGATCCTGGCATACACTTCTTGCTTCACTCACATTTATACAACGCCTCACACATTCTCTTCTGTTATTCCGACTCCTGACATGGCCCGACTCAAGTATTTGATTCACTTGATCGTCCCGGGCTTCTTCTTCTATTCACATTCGCGTCATATATTCTCCTTACACTCCTTTCTTCGTTCATTCGTTCTACATGCATAAACCATCTAACCGTCCCGTTCTTAATCTTGCTCACTACGTTTACATCAGCCTTGCATTCTTTACGAATCTCAACATTTTTCACACGATCATACATGGTTTTACCACACATTTGTCTCAGAGATCTCATTTCTACAGCATTCAGTCTACTTTCATCCTTCCTGTGCCAGTTCCATGCCTCACTGCCATACATCAGGGTTGGTATCAGCACTCCACTGTGGACTGCTAGCTTCGCTTCTTTGGACAACTTTTTATTTGTGCCAACCGCGTTCTGTCCTCCGTTAATGGAGTTTCCTGCATTCACCCTTCTTTTAATATCCTTATCAGTCTTTCCATCTCTCGTAAACATACTTCCCAAATACACAAACTCATCGACCTGCTCTAAGTATTCATCATTCACAACTATATTGCACACTGTTTTCGTACTCTCTCTTCAAACACCATGACTTTAGACTTACTTACATTCATAATTAGCTCATTCTTCATACGTACTTCGTTCATCCTAGATATGAGGGACTGTAAATCTTCCATACTGTTAGCAATCAGCACCGCATCATCCGCATACAACAGGCAACATACTTGCAGACTACTCATTTTCGCGCCCAAGCCCACCTCTTTCAATTCTTGCATACAATTATCCATGTATAGATTGAATAACCACGGTGACATTACGCAGCCTTGTTTAACATGCCTTTTGTGACATTTTGTGTGCATTACCTCTGCGGAATAATTGTGCCGATGAATAGAATTGTTAATTACTTAATTCTTATTAATTAATGATTTAAATCTTTTCAATTAATTGTTTAATTCTTATTCATTAAAGACTTAATTCTTATTACTTAATGATTTAATTCATATTAATTAATTACTTAATTCTTATCAATTAATTAGTTAATTCTTATTCATTAATTACTTAACTTTTATGAATTAATTACTCATTTCTTATAAATTTATTCTCGATTTCTTACTATTTAATTTATTACTTATTTCTTATTAATTAATTTATTACTTAATTCATGTTAAATAATTACCTAATTCATATTAATTAATTACCTAATTCTTATTAATTAATTCATATATTAAATAACAAGTCACTTTGTTTTTAATCCACTTTTATTTTTTATTTTTTTATTTGTCTACTAGTTTCGATTCTGCCATAGCTTATTTCTTACCTCTTAATATATTACTAATTAATTAATATTAATATGTTACTAATTAATTAATATTAATAAGTTACTAATTAATTAATATTAATATGTTACTAATTAATTAATATTAATATATTACTAATTAGTTAATATTAATATAATACTAATTAATTAATATTAAAATAGTACTAATTAATTAATATTAATATATTACTAATTAATTAATATTAATATATTACTAATTAATTCATATTAAAAAATTACTAATTAATTAATATTAATATATTACTCATTAATTTATTAATGTATTCATAGCTTATTTCTTACCAATTAATATATTACTTAATTCTAATTAATGAATGACTTAACTCTTATTAATTAAATACTTATTTCTTAATAATTAAATACTTTAGTCTTGTTAATTAAATACTTAATTCTTCTTAATTAATTACTAAGTTCTTTTTAATCAAATACTTAGTTTTTGTTAATTAAATATAAGGAAGAATAGAAATTTTGTCTATTTTTTTTTAAATTTACATTTAGGTATATCCCAATTTTTTTACAACTCTAAATTTCATGCAGTGAGGGGTTAAACTTTATTTTACAGCGATCCTTTTACTGACGAGCACCATCATGGGTTTACATATATTACAGATTATCATATCATTCATCATGCACACTAAAGCCCTTAGCTAGGATAGCCGGTTAGTTTTTTCCAAAGTCACTTATAAGTTTAAAAATTCACGCATCGGTGCGCAAATGCGTCCACTGCCCGCAACGCTTTAAATAACTAAAAGTGTAAAAAATAAATAAATAATGTTAATATCAATCAAAAAACTTCTTTCGCTTTTTAGGTCATTTTATAAATATTTTCCAGTCATAAAAATTATATATATTTCAAATAAATACCAACTCTTCTTATGCCACCAATCTATACATACGTATATACAAAAAAATCAATGCAAGTTTGTTTGTTTGTTTGTCTTCGATTTTCTCCAAAATTACTGGACACAGTTTGTTCTTATTAGTGCCGGGAAGATTTAGAGAATAGTTTGAATGAAATCCAATATGTAAAACTCTCACGACCCTAAAGGAGTAGGTAGTTAGCGAATATAAATTTTAAGATTGAAAACTGAAAAGTTATCGCATAATAATCGTATCATTTATTAATATGAATGTGAATATCTTATGTTCATGGTTTTATAATAATACTAGCTAATGTGTACCCGGCCTTGCTCGGGATTTGTTTTTTTTTTTTTTGGAAGAAAGTTTTTATCATCATTATCATTAGGATGCCATAATTGATTTGACAGCGAAAGTAACTAGCTCCAAATAAAGAAACATTCATTTGAATTTTTTATTTCATTACAAACGTTTATTTTTTTAAATATATCTAAATCATAAAGTTCTTAAGTAAGTACCTAATTGTCTTTTCCATTTTGAAAGTATTCTACCCAAAAAAACCTTCTTCTGTTGAATATGCAATCTGTGGCTAACCAGAGTTTCATATCTATGAGCTAACCTGAACAACACATGGCGGGTTCAATGTTTTTCAGACTAATTTTAAAACGTTATAAAAACAGTTTCAGATATTGGATTTCATTCAAACTACTTTCTAAACCTTTCCGGCACTAATAAAAACAAACTGTGTTATTTTGAGCAAAACCGGTAGAGTAATTTTAGAGAACATCCAGGACAAACAAACTTACATTGATTTTTATGTATATATATGAAGCCATAACTATTGTCAATGGATTAATTTCTAGCTTGTTTAATTAAACCAATGTGCGGATGAAATGATAGGATCGCCAAAGCAAACGATTTTGATTGGTAAATTAATTGGAAGTGTAATCCAATCAGTGCTCGCGTTGTATCGGACACTGAAATGCCAGCAGAAATTTCAGGCGTTCAGATTCCTGAAATGGGAAGGCGCCACATACCTGCAACTACTAAGTGCACGTAACATATTATGTTATACGGTGGTACTCGTTTGTACTTCTCAAATTATTCTATTAAAGCTACAAACATTTAATACTCAAGCTTTGCAGTATATCGTATTTACGGCATTAACAATAATGTAGAAAATCTGTGTGCTGAAGCAGAAAAGCTCTCGAAAGGCGAGGTCTAGTATTACAAAAGTTTACCGATCGTTTCAAATCTAAATACTTGTCAACCTAATTGGTTGTTTGTTGATTCGTAATTTTGGAAGGTTGTGGTTTTTTAGGCAATAGTCTTAGTACGTATTCCATATGTACTTTTTTCAAAGATTTTGTTTGAGGGAGAGAGGGACATCGTGGAGGGATTATTTATTAGTTCGAAATAATGATAATATTATTACGCAATAAGATAAATATAAAGTGTTTAGAGAGAAAAATATTTATATAGGCTTACATTTATCAAAATCAAATCAGAAATATTGATTTTCTGACCGTCCTACGTATGTTTTACAGAATACTTAATTTATGAAAATAATTTTTAAAATTGGAAAATAATGTATTCAATCCTTTTCCGGTACGTTTTTTTTAAATAAACGTATCCAAAGTTTTGTAATACGCATTTAAAAAAAAACATTAAAGTTAGTGTTTATGAAAAAAAGTAAACCACACACTATTCTTTATTTTTTCGGGGCATTTAAAACAAACTTAAAAAGTGTTTTTTTATGACATTACACTCCCCCCCCCCCTTTTAAAAAAATCTTAAAAAGTTTTTTTTTTTTTCAAATTTTCATTTTTTTTGTTATAACCACCCCGATCTTCAAAACAAGTTCAACAACTTCTTCACGTTCAAAACATCGAATAACTTTAAGTTTTATTTTCTTTACTGTCGAGAGTCCATCGTAAACAATGGCATAGAATAGATTGTCAATGGATAGTTTATAATTGTGTTTTAATTACCTATTTTAAACGGTATTAATATGCCCATCAACCCCATACAACACCATATTAAATATTATCAGCAATATTACAACACTTTAAGGATGAAGTATCCTCCCTTAGTTACGACCAGTTAACATGATTTAGAAACCCGGTTAGGGGATGGAACATGTAGGCAGTTGTTGTAGATTAACAAAGGGTGGGTATATTGGCTTACAAATAATAATAAGTGCACACCTCTCGGGTTCAATATTTGCACGTAATTTATTGTATCAACTGTTTAAGTAATAAGTTGAACTCAAGAAAAACACTTTTAAGGTCGTATTTTTGGGACATTAAAAGAGGAATGAAAACGGGATCACTCCAAATGGAGAACTGGATACTGTAACTTCTAATAAAAGTTGTCAAAAGAATCAAGTCGTATTTGCTAATAGTTAATTTATCATATAAACGCATAAATTTGTTTTGAATCACTTCAATTTAATATAATAATTAATTGATAAACTAAAGTTCTTAAAAACTTAAGACAAGATTTTTGTGCATAGCGCAAAGGGTAACAATTATTTTGATAAACAATAATTATTAGCCTGAAACACTCATCCAAATTGAAAAAAACCTTTCCGAGCAAAGATAAATGTCGCCGACAGGAATAAAATATTTAAATACTTGTCAAATATTTAATTTATTAAATACTTGTCAAATATTTAATAAATTAAATATTTGACAAGTCAAAGCAATTTTCACCAATAAAATGTAGACATAATTTGTCTCGACGCCACCTATTGAGGGATTTAGCCGTTACAAGCCTTTCTTATACTAATAAAGTTGGTTGTTTACAGGTGAAATATAATAAAACAGTAATTATTGAATGAAACACTAGTATATATTGATTAACTTGGCGGGTTTGCGATAAGCCGACGTAGCTCAATAGTAGAGCATCTGACCGGCAATCAGAAGGATGCAGGTTCGAGTCCTGTCGGCGACATTTATCTTTACTCGGAAAGATCTTTTTCAATTTGGATTAGTGTTTCAGGCTAATAATTATTGTTTATAAAAATAATATAATAATCACTATTAAAACTAAACTACGATATAAAATAATTATAAACATACGTGAATATTTAAATGTTGAAGTGGGAGCCGACCAAAGGCGAAGGGGTAATTAGGGTTTTTTCGGAAGATCAAAGTGATTCACTGGAAAAATATCAAAAGAGGATTTATCATTCAGATTTCGCTGACGCAAAATAGTTAATTAAAACTTCAACCGGGAAAATGACTACACACTAAGCTCGTAAGGCTCTTGTCTAGATTCCAATATTCGCCATTGAATTCGTCGCTGTCCAATCGTTGGACTCTCCTCCTTATGACGCTGTCAACCAAAGACTGCCGGTCTTGTCAAATTGTCGAGGAGCTCCAGGAACATTGCCCCTGGCCGTAGGGATGGTGTCGTATCATATAAAGGTGTCGAATATCATATGGCAGGCTGAGATAGGTAGTTAAATAGTTAGAAACTAAGAGAGGGAGGATCAAACTTGACTGAATGCTGTAGAAATAAGATCCCTGAGGCATGTGTATGATAAAATGATGTATGACCGTGTTACAAATGTGGTAATCCGGAAAGAATACAAGAATGATGTAAAGCAAAAGTGAATGATGACAAAAGTCGGGGACGTCCAAGGAAGACATGGAACGACTAACTGAATCAAATATTTCAATCGGATGATGTCAAAAGTGCGTACAAGATCCACTTCAATTCAATTTACTTTATTCCTTTTTAAATTTTTACACAATTACATTTCAAAGCATTTTAAAAAATATTATTAAATAAGGCAGGGATGTACGGCATCCAAAAAAATTACTTAAAACATGAAAAATTAGAATAAACACGATTGACATATATAATGTAAACCTTCTTTCAGAATCGAAACGTTGCTTGAAATGGCTTTAGCCATATTTGGTGACCAGATCAGATTAGCGGGTACTTCCCCACCTTTCTCTTTCCCATGTCCTTCCCCTCCGAACTATCTTCAGCCTCACAACATACCCAATTAGGTATTCCATAGTCCCACTGGTTCCAGACGGTTGGGAGCAGTTGGGACTCTTGTGCGGTGCTCATATAAAAAAATTAAAAAACGTGTTACTTTTTCTAACCGTCCTGCGTATATGTTACAAAATATTGTAGAATAAAAAAATAAAGTCACTGAATCATTGCAACTGTTTACATGTTATATATATAATTCCGTCCTGAGCTATGGGATTTTGAAAAATTATTTAAATTTTCACAAAATTAGACAATATGCAATATACGTATCCTGAAGCAAATTCTTTTATTAGGGGGGCAGTATAAAATCTACATTTATAAAAATTAAAATGTATTTTAATTCAATGAAAATGTAATTTAAAAGTATTATTTTTAATTGATTTACATTAAATTTTAGAAAAAAATATGAATATATGTATTAAATGGAGTTCGACGAATTAAAAAGAAAAATAATTAATAATATGACATATATTTTGTTGTATATTACCTAATTTTTCAACCCTCGGGCGAAACCGGGTAGTAAAGTTAGAAATATATAAATCTCGACAATATATGGACAGAATTACACAATATGCAAGCTAACATGTATAAAGTGATTATCAATAAGTTCGCCCGAACAACGGTCATAAAAATCGTGATCAATTATAATTATGACTATCAATCTCGAGTCAATAGTATAATGAATGCGAAGGGGAAACGGGACATTAGCTCGCTAAACATGTTCCCCCCGTGTCACCGTGTCACCCGATGTTACGGTGGGGTGCGAACTCACCCCATGTTTCGGTACAAAGTGCCCCGGCACAATGCACCTCGCGCCACCCTATTTGGCGGGGCGCATCTGCACAGCTATAATCAGAAGTTGACACTCGTGATAACTGCGTGTTGTGCTTTATCTTGGACTTTAAGGCGATGCAATGCGAAAATATGTAAAATCATAGATGATTTAATTAAATACTGCAAGTGGAACACACCTTGAACTTTTGATTAACCTGGCATTTTTTTTAGTCTAGACTTACAAAATATGTTTAAAGTGCAAAATCTTCTACTTATGAACCCTTTTTCCAATATTGTCATATTTTTCACTGTGGCAAATTAGGGTTTCTATTTCTTTCGATTTCACCGTTTTATAAACGTTCGTCAGATTACCGGTCGTTTGACAACTGTCAGTTGTTGTCCAACGATCGTTTATTTGAAACCGTGCACTGTTTTAATTAAAAAACAATATACATTTGCATCTTTGATATGGATCCCTCATCGAGCAGTGAAAATGATGATGAGCGAATGGCAACTATTCAAGTTAATAAAGTGATGGATAACGGTATGGTTCATTTAGAAAACTGGCCGTAATGTATCAAGTATAGTTACTAAGTTTCTAGAAGAACAACCACGCTCGGTCGGTTCACTTGTTTCTAGTAAAAAAAAAATTACAGGACCGGTGTCAGCCTTTCGTGTCCATTTTCAGAACAAAACATAAATTTACACAAACAAAAATGCATTAAACTTTTTTTTATGTGATATTAATGTCTATTTATTTTATTCAAGCTTAATTTGTAGAGCTCCAATTTAATTTAAAGTTCACCTAATGTTAAAAACAACAATTATTTTTTCATAAATTAATAACAATTACTTTGTTTTAACCACTGTTTTTTTTTTAAATAAATAAATATCTACGTATTTCAGAAGCAAAGCAGATGCAGATGTTGATATTTATATATTAAAAACATTCTTTAAACAAAGTAATTCTTAATCAAATGAAACACTCAAACTTTATTTTAATCACATTTATTTTATACGCCTACCGGTTTCGGAACAACCGTTCCATCCTCAAGGCAAGTGTATGCCTTGCCCTGACGATGGAACGGTTGTTTCGAAACCGGTAGGCGTGTAATATAATTGTGGTTAAAACAAAGTTTGAGTGTTTCATTTGAGTATAATGGATAACCAACCATAAAGTGATAGCTTCATAGGAGTACATTAGTATTAAGTAAATCTTATTATTATTTTTTAATTATGACTCCACAAAGTGATTAGGCGTCTTTCGAATTAATTATTATTATTTTGTTTAAAAGACGGTTTTTTTTAATCTGCTCTGCTAGGTGATTGCTATTATTGTGACAGCTGTTTCATCTTCCGACGATCAGACGATCTTTTTATATTATTTCTACGTAGGTAGGTAGGTACTTATATTGAAACTCATAAAATGTTTTCATTTTTATTACCAATGATCTTATTAATAAGTAAAGTGATGGATATTTCAATGGTTATTAGTATTCTTACATTGTAAAATTTCCGAACTTAAGAATTATAATGTTTTTATTATTTTTTTTAATTTAACTAAAGATCATTAAGATGGTTTTCACTGTCGTTTAAAATTAATTTTTATTAGAAATACGAGGTTTTTTCCCCCTGCATAATTATACTATGTTATATTATGGTTTATAATTATTCTCGGTAAAAAAATGTCTAGAAGTGGGGAAGGAATTATATTATTTTATTATTTTTTTTCAATTAGCTTTTGGATTTTGTATCCTGTTTACATTTTTATTACCCTTATTCATTTCTCAGTAATTAACAAAAAATATAGTAAATATGTCGTAGTTTACAAAAACACTCTGATCGCCCTACTGAAAGACCACCATTCAGAATCGGATCTAGCTAAAAATGACTTTAGCCGGATTTTGTGACCAGATCTGAATAGCCATATACTTCCCAACATTTCTCTTACCCATCTCTTTCCCTCTACATTCCCTTCAGTCTCAAAACATATGGATGCCATAGCCCCACTAACTTTATTTATTTTTTATATAAATACCGCGCAAGAGTCCCAACTGCTCCCAACCGTCTGAAGCCAGTGAGACTATAGCATCCCCAATTGGGGAATGTTGTGAGGCTGATGGTATTGGGGAGGGGAAGGAGAAGGCGAAGAAGAAGGTAGGGAAATACCTAACTCTGGGTAGTTGAAACTCTTATACGGTAGATACCTGCTCACAAAAATACAAAAATTAATTTTAAGTTATGCATTCAGAATCTAGGTTATTCTAAAAGTTCATTAATTTTCTACACATAACTCAAAAAATAATTATTCAATTACCTACCTACCTAATACAACAGCCGAAAATTCTAGCATCCAAAACAATCAATTTATTAATCTCCCGTAAAATCTAAAAGATTCCAAAAATTTATTTCTTAAGTTTATGTATGCAAAAAAAAACATTACCAACCTTCAATTTTACATTCCGAATGCAAAACAAATACCTAACACAAAACACACATAAATTTGCACCCCATAAAAAAGCCAATTTTACACAGTAAAAAACCGTGCAGTGTATTTTTTTGACAGCTCCAAGTCGTAATGGCGCTCGACTCTGTTCCCTTTCATGCCAATCCTATAAAGGCCATATAAAATGGATTAAAATGATCTCGTTACATTGTTTGCCAGTTAAAAATACCCCACGGTAGGTTGGGGTTAGACGATCCTTGGGGGAAGTTGCATTCAAGTGGTATTTACTCTAGGAAATTGTATTAAACTCCCCGACTTGATGTGTCCTTTGTCATGTAATGATATCTGATAGTTTAATTGAGTTACCACTGATTTTCATCGCTGGCCTTTTGAGGGCATATTAGTGAATTTTTTATTCATTTAAAAAACGTCCGTGACCATTTACTTACTTAAACTTGGTTATTTTAAGCTTGGTTATTGTAAGTATATGAATATTAAGATAGTGTTATTAAATATAGCCAAATCGATTTCACACAATTTGCAAACATTTCAACTCTGAATGTCGGTTTAAATAAATAAAGAATCTTTTATTAATTGATAAACTAAAGTTTTTAAGACAAGATTTTTGTGCATAGCGCAAAGGGTAACAATTATTTTTATAAACAATAATTATTAGCCTGAAACACTCATCCAAATTGAAAAAAACCTTTCCGAGCAAAGATAAATGTCGCCGACAGGACTCGAACCTGCACCCTTCTGATGTCCGGTCAGATGCTCTACCGTTGAGCTACGTCAGCTTATCGCAAACCCGCCAAGTTAATCAATATATACTAGTGTTTCATTCAATAATTACTGTTTTTTATTATATTATGTTTTTATTATTGCCGGTAGAGCATCTGACCGGCAATCAGAAGGGTGCAGGTTTGAGTCCTGTCGGCGACATTTATCTTTTCTCGGAAGGTTTTTTCAATTTGGATGAGTTTTTCTGGCTAATAATTATTGTTTATAAAAATAAATAAAGAATCTTCCACTTTGTAACGAGGTACAAATATATTTTATTATTCCAAAACTGTCCATATGTAAATTAATATAAATTACGCATATTGTCGTTCTCCCACGCCGTGATTTGAACCCATGAGCTTGTACTCCAGACCCGAGGAACTTAAAGCTCTGCTAAAGTGGTCTTCAAGGTGTAAGTACCTAAATCAGTTTATAGAACCGGTGATAATTTGTCATTTATTGATCATAGGTATTTGGGTATTTAATAAATATTCCGTTTTACGCAATTTACATAAAATGTTTCATATTTACTAAAGCTGGTAGAAAAAAAGGCATGAATTATACCGTTTAATCTGCGCAGACAAAGCGTATCAGCTATGCATCGTACCATAAATTTACCTAGACGTAAATATTCGCAGAAATACATACTACATAGTAGGAGCCCGCACCATCTGATAATATTCCTATAAAGTGAAAGTCCCCCATACAAAATAGCTTACCTATAGTTATACCGCGCGAGATAGCATGAGCTTCTTGGGAGGGGGTGGGGAGGGGAATAACAGGGTTGGAATCGCTATATTTTAATTCAATTTGGTTCAAAATTCAAAAAAATATGTAAGAAATTACAACAATAAAAAAACATTTTTTATATTTTTTAATTTTTTATTTAAGTATATTCGACAGAGCTTTAACATATATTAATTTAAGAATGAATTTTTCTTATTGTCAGAAATTTATTTTAATGACATTGGTAATAATATTTGGATGATTTGTACAGTATAAATAAATAAGTGGTCAATTTAGTAACTAAAATCACCTCAAGGGCGTTTTACATCTTTGTTTTACGTTTTGTTTGTTTGTTTTTTTTTGTTTTTGAAAGAAAGACAAATATTACCTGGTTACGAATAACCTGATAATATACGAAAATCTCCTACTACCATCATAAGAAGCGGAAGATGTTGGTAACCCCTTTTAAATAAATATGTTTTTAAACTCTTTTTAAATGTTTCGAATTTGCTTTCTGACCAAAAACCAAATGGAAGGTTATTCCAAGAATGTAGGCCCAACACATTGAAAGCTCTGTCTTCAAATTTAGCACCGTTCGTACGGGAGGGTTCAACCAGTTTGTTCGGCGCATCATATTTGGCCGATCTGAGCGTGATTTGTTTCTGAGTAAGATCATCCCTCACGCAGAGATCAGTCAAGTATGATGGTGCCAGCCCGTTCAGTGCCTTATACGAGTATACCATAAAACAAATTTTCAACTGATCTGTGACTCGAAGCCAGTGTAGGCAGTCACATAGAAGAGGAGTGATGTGACAGTATTTGGTGGCACCGTATTCTAGACGATCTGCTGTATTGAACCCTCCTTGCAGTCTGTTCAAACGTACATTCGGCAGACCAGCATATAAATTATTGCAGCAGTCAAATCTGAAGACTACTAGCGTATTTATCAGAGTATAGTGCCATTATTGTGAAACATTACCTCAAGAGCGCTGTTTAAATATTTGCTATCAATCACAAACTATAGACAATCTATTATTATTATTAATAGTATAAAATTATATTTTTATAGTTTTTGTATTTGTATTGTACCGGCCTAATATAAATGCAATTTTTCTATCGATCTCTATGATCTAATTTCTAATTTATATTTGCTAAATACCCAATAATAAATCTCTCGGATTACTGAATAATGTAAAAATTAAAATGTACCTTAATAAGGTACTTAGTGAATATAAAATATGGATTTCGATAGTAAAATGTGTAGCAGAGCTGCATATTGATTTTTTGCTATTTATAGCTTAAATATTCGATCACATCATATATTGTCCAATTTTTTTTTCTTAAAGAAAGTCATACATTACCGGATTACAAATAACCTGACAATATTTTAAAATCACCTATTACCATCTCAGTTAAGGGAAAGGTGTTGCTTGTGTCGTGATGGAGGACTTTTCCAGCTGAAAAAATGAACTCAAGGCGCCTGGGTTTCAACTCAGCCACTGACCGGCAATACTTTTAAATGTATTTTGTCACAAGTAAGGAGGGTCATTAAATCATTCATATGTTCATTTATTAATTAAACAAGAAACAGGTTTTATACAACAAAGAATTTTTTTCTACTAACGCAATAGTACAAATAACAACAACAAAAAATCTCTCGTATTTTAACTTTATTTTTTAAAATAATTTATCGAGGGACAGGCAGAAATTAAATTATTTTCCCAAAAAGTTAAATAGTGCTTTTCTTGAGGTACGGTATAGTAAAAAGACATATTACTCAATCAGGTTACACGCTTGCAACAACCATTTCTTTATTTTTATTTTTGAAATTATTACACATTAATTAAATAAATTATTACGAACGAATTAAAAATAAATACGATATTTTTTAAAGGAAATTAAAAAATAATAATAAAGAAATACATATTTGGAAATTTGACTCACAAGGACAATAGTGCAATAGAAATCAATTCTTTCGTGGTCAATTTGATGTAGCATAATTAGGACTTATGAATATCAGTTAGTTTACCTAAATAAATGATGGTATTTATATCGCATAATAATAATAATTATTATTATTATTATTATTATTGGATGATTTACATAGTGCCGTTTTTGTGAAAAATCACCTCGAGGGCGCTGTACTAATGTTACTGCCTATTCTTTATCTGATTACGTACAAACAGATACAGAAAAACGTACTTACCTGGCAGGTCGCTTCAAATGAACATAGTTTTATTCGAAAAATTTTATAATTTTAGCTTAGAAATCATATGATTTTTACAGTTGCTATTTTATCCTCCTTTTCTATTGATGTTTCATTTATTAGAAGATTGGTGGCACAAGAAGAGCTGGTATTTATTTGAAATATTTATAATTTTTAGGACACGAGAATATTTATAAAATGACCTTAAAAGGAGTTTTTAATAAATATTTTTTTTTCCACATTTAGTTATTTACAGTGTTGCGGGTTGTGGATGCATTTGCGCACCGGTGCGTGATTTTTTTAAACTCATTCTATAAGTGACATATCAACATGTTTCGAAAACGTTGCTTTCCTCATCAGGACTAACTAAAAATACTAAAAAATAATAATTTCAAGTTATTTTTTTTATTTTTTACACGAATACCAAACAAGAGTCCCAACTGTCTGGAGCCAGTGAGACTATGGCATTCCAAATTGGGGAATGTTGTTAGGCTGAAGGTATTGGGGAGGGGAATGAGATGGGGAAGAGGAAGGTGAGGAAAATACCTGGCTATTCAGATCTGGTCACCAAATACGGCTAAAAGCCATTTAAAGCGACGTTTCAATTCTGAATGGTGGTCTTTCACCAGGACGATACTGAGAGTATCTTCCACTCTGGAACGTGCGCAAATATACTATATATTATTTTTTAATTAATTAATTGTGAAACAGCAGAAAATAAATTAAATAAAATTTACTTGCGCACGCCGGGATTTGAACCCGCCACCTCCGGATTCGTAGTCGAGAGCCTTACCCCTCGACCATGGAGGCCGTCGAAAGTATAGACAAATGATAAACATAGAACACAATAATGTAAGAATAGACAAATTATAGACGTAAACAAAAATTTATTAAAGTAGCTAATAATTGATCAAAAATGTTAATAAAAAAACATTATAAAACATTGAATAACAAATTTAAATTAGAAATTAAAAAAAGATATATATATATAAATTATCAATTATTAATTATCAGAATTATCAAAGACTCAACAGAATTCAGAACTAAACTTAAAACACATCTTTTCAGACAATCGTATCCATAAATTCACCTGTAAATTGCTTAGCTAGGCTGGCCGGTTAGTACTTACCTAAAGTCATTAAATAAAATAAAAATATAATTAAAAATTCACGCATCGGTGCGCAAATGCGTCCACAGCCCGCAACACTGTAAACAACCAAAGTGTAAAATAAAAATAAAAAAATAAATAAAAACGTTAATATTTATTAAAAGCTTCTTACGCTGTGTAAGGTAATTTTATAGATATTTTCGAGTCCTAAAATTCATTTTATGAATACTTTCCAGTCCTAAAATTAATACCAATAACTCAATAAATACCAACTCTGCTTGTGCCACCGATCATCTAATAAATGTAACATCAATAGAAAAGGAGAAACAAATAACCATGTAAAACTATCATCTCTATAATTAAATTTTTCTAAAACTGTGTTCATCTGAAGCGACCTGCCAGGTAAGTATGTTTTTCTGTATCTGTCTGTACATAATTAATTAAGAAATATTTGTACAGCGCCCTTGAGGTGATTTTTCACAAAAACGGCTCTATACAAGTCATCCAACTATTATTATTATTATTATATATTATTAATATTAATATGATAATAAATTCAAAAAATATTTGATTGTTAATTATATTTAATTGATTACACTATTTCTAATTTCTAAAATTACAAAGTAATTTAAATTAAAGTAATAATAATAATAATAATAGTTGGATAAATGATTTTGAAGAAATTATAATAATTTAAGTATTTATATTACTTAAATTTCTCATATTACCCACACACAGGTTATGTGGGTTCCCTTTCCTAACAATTATAATTTAAACAATCGAGCATGTAAAAAATATTTCTAAATATTATGTTTAATTATATGTTAAAAACTGGGGAAAAAATAATTTATAAAAAAAAAACTTCCCACAAAGCAAAGACGAAACGTTCGTTGACCAAGAAATTGACGCAAGAGCTCACGGTTCATATGGTTTCGCTACTTCAGAATTTAAGCAGATTGCATAGTTTACAGTTCAAATTTTAGAGATCTTTGCCGGCCCTGCCATGGGCGTCCCCATATCCCGTCTTGTGGGGCCCGGCGCGCGCATTTGGGCGGAACTAATGCCCCTCCCCCAATGGATGGCACCGCCAGTGGCGTACCCACCCACCTGCCCCTGGGCGGGCGGAAAGGGGGTGGGCGGGGGCGCATCTCCTTGACAGAATTCACCGTGATTCCAGCCGCCCTGTACGGGAGAGAGTGTATGAATATTTTTATTTTTAGATAGTGGGAAATGTTGTTTGGGTTTGGAGGGGTTTAAATATAAACCCGATACGGTGATATGCACGTGTTAATAATAACAACTGTGATAAACTGTAAAAAACTCAGAATTTTTTATTGTTTTTTACATATTATAAAAATTATATGTAGGTAGCATCAGGGGTTAATCAATACGGCATAAAAGTCCCAATCCGGATTCAGTGGGACTATGGCATCCTCATTTTAGAGTAGGTAAGTATGTTACGAACCCCTAAAGGGGGGAAAGGAAGAATGTGGGTGCTGGGTACGTGTATATTAAGATCTTGTCACTAAACACATCTATAGCCATTTCAAGCAACGTCCCGATTCTGAATAGTTGTGTTTTACCGGGGAATCATTCTGGAATGTGCGCTGATATATCATATACTAGCTGATGTATGAGGTGATTTTTCACAAAAACGGCGCTATACAAATCATCCAACTATTATTATTATTATTATTGTATCCGGCGATGCCCGGGGTTATGAATGGTTGTGTTACCCCTGCCCAGAAATTTTCCTCTCACTTTGAACGTCAAACGTGCAAAATTCTGTTTTAAGGGGTGTGAAAAGGGGGTCGGGGGTGGTTTTTCGAAATCTCATGTAGACAGTGACCTTCCTCTTATTTTGTAGGTAAGTGTGCAAAATTTCATCATGCTCGGAAATAAAACTGTAGATGTGTATACAAAACAAACGCACTGCCCGGGACATTTTACTTTAAGAATCTCTAATAGAAGAAGTTTTTTTTTTCTTTATTAATTACACTAGGTTTTCACAGATGTTCATAGTTACGTTAGAACAATCCAGTTATAATATATACAAATTATATAAAATTATAAATAATCAGACAAATGCTAATTGGAGCAAATCTATTAATTCTGACGTCATTGGCGAATTTAAATATTTCATTTAAAAAACGATTGGTGTTCAACTGATATTATTCTCTTATTGAACAATGGAGCTTTCAAATGTCTATTTATCAAGTTTATTTGTTACATATGTGTTCATGTTTTTATTATATATATATAACTTAACTGTAAATTGTAAATCTTGAGTTGTGAATTACAAGGTCCCTTTAGATAAACTAAAAAAAATAGTTTATCGAGACTTTTTGCATTATGTATATTTTTTTTTTTTTGTAAAACTTAATAAAAAACAAAAAATTAAGAAAATAATAAACTCGCCGTATCCTTCCTTATTTTTCACGGTCTTTACATTAATTTTTTTAAATATTGTTGAATCTGAGACCTTATTGAAACCAAACCCAGGGAATAAAGGGTCACTATCGTGAAGCTATATATATAATTATTGTAAACAAACCCTAAGACAGATGGGAACTGAGAGGCTGCATCTGATATTAGCTATAACAACATATTATTCCGCGTAGACGCTACGTAGAATCTAGATACTGGATACGTAATATGAAAGCAGGAATTTCTTTGTGGAGGCTCTTTAGGTAAAGGCTATAGTAGTAATAAAGCCTTCCTTTATCCTGCGCAGGCTTCAAAGGGCAGATCCATCCGTATAAACCTTGTATACACTGGGGGTGGTGAGTAGACATGGCAAGCGAGTAGCTAGATACTAGACTCGATGGTTTTAGTAGCTAATAACTTGATATCCGCAAGGTTATAAAGCTTTGAAAACTATGCCAGATAATATGCTTTTACCACTGAAGAGATGAACCGATAGAATTGCCTTGTAGGCGTGTCCGTTTGCCCGCTGTTAGCTCAAATCTTCCTTACTTCAGGCGATAATGATTTAAGAACTTGAAAATCTAAATTCTTTCTTGAGCAGGTAATCAATTTTATGGGCCTGTCGGGGGCAGAGGAATCGAAAAGTTTTGTGTTAATAGGCGACATCAATTTTCTTAATTTTTCGAATCATCCAATTATTATTATTTACTGGAGCAACTTGAGATAACCAAACAAACTAATGATCCTAATATAACGTTAATAAATTAAAGAAGAAAAATTACATATTCACCACTTCTTAGTATTTATACCACATGCATTTAAAATCATTGCCTTAATAGCATTCACGTCATCATAAAACAATTACGAAAAACTTGCCATCATTAAAAGCTGGGAAAACATATTTCAACTCCAAGTACGTTACAGAATAGAGAAGTTTAATTATCACAAATATTTTCTGAGCAAATTATCACAAATATTTTCGGTGTTTTGTTTTTATCGGCGTGTTTAAATTTCAAACACCGTAAACATTAAAATCGGGTGGGAATAAATAAAATCATATAAGTAAATCGTCGCAATATGGCCTAACAGTTTTAAAATGGCTTTGAACGCCAAAATAGCTGTCACAATAATAAAAACTAAAATACTTTAAAGACATTAACAATTAATGACCATTCTATCGGTTTATATTTCTAGTGGTCTTTACAAATATGTGAAGTGGAATCCCAATTCGAATTCACGAAATCGATAAGTCATTATTATTAGGATGTCATACTATTTATAATATTAATATTTAGAATATTTTATAAGAGATATTCTTCTCCGTACGGTGGAGGAGAGTTGGTGGAGGTCATAGTGGAATGCTAAGATTATTCAGCCAGTCGACGGCATCGGGAGTCACTTGGTTCAGCACAGATATGCCACAAGGAAACTGATGAAGGGGACATTCTTTTACGATATGTTCTGTTGTTTGAATATGTCCACATTCACAAAGTTCGGAATCTTTTAGGTCCGATTTCTGCATCATATACGCACAACGGCTGTGACTGTACCGGATGCGGTTTAATGAAGTCCACGTCTTCCGAGGGAGAGAGAACCCTGGCAATTTAATAGTCTACAACAAGGTGCTTGTTTTTCACGTCCAAAGTCTGCCACTGAGTTCAACACGACTCTTCAGGGGAATGTAGTGATAGAAACAGTCTCTCGCCTTCAGTTCAAAAAGGTCTCATGGACGTTAGGGTGGACAGAAGGTGTGTTGTTGTCTTGTGTGTTGTTCTATTTAACTTGGCCTTATAAAATTATTTCTGTTTGTATGTGAAACTTGTATTTTTGATATTTTGCTGTCAATGTAAAATTGTATGTACTATCTCCTACTTATGTATTGTAAATTCCTCCCGTCCTAAAATGAGTTTTGAAACTCATCGGGATTGCTTTAGCAAGAAATAAATATATAAAAAAAAAAAAAAAAGGTTAACAAGGTCAGGTAATAGAGATTATAAAGTAGTTAACTTACACAAACATTACCTTCACAATCTCTAAACTCAAATGGAACAAATAGAACATTGCATATAGCACGGATAAGAGGCGACTGTTAGATGTCCTTTCTCGGGGAAAGGAACAGAAGTTGCCCAGAGATGAGACAAGCTGATGACATAAAGCGAACAGACCTATTTAGATGGGTGAGAGATGCCAAGCATAGGTAAAACTGAACACTTTTTGATGAAATCCCATTTACAAATCTGATATTCGATAAGAGAAAAAACTGAAGTTATTTTACGTATTATTTTCTAAAGAAGTTTATTTTCTTTGATCTCTCTCTTGTGTTGTTGAGGAAGAAGGGAGGAAAATAGTATGTAATGGTTTATTTGTGTGATACTGCACGAGAGTCCCAATTGCCCATAATTTCGGATATGTTGTAAATCTGAAGAGAGTGGGAGAAGAATAAGGAGAAGGAGGGGGTAGCGAATAGGTACCTGGATATTTAGATCGAGTTACTAAACATAGCCAAAGCCATTTCAAGTAAAGTTTCGATTCTGAATGGTAATCTCTCACCAGGATAATACTGAGAGTATATCACACTATGAAACAGATAATAGGTACTTACATGCTTTCATAAAATGTTTGCTTTCGAGAAAAATCAAATAAAGACTGATTTATTTTTTTACCTACCCCGGGTTCTGAACCCATGGATGGAGGTATGGAGCTTAAAGCTCTGCCGCGATGGTTAAGTTTTGTAATAACAACATTGTAATTAATAGCCATTTAAAAATAAATATAAAAAATACATTGACACATTAATTTATTAATTGTTTTTGTGTTTAATTCGTAAAACTCAATTTTTTGTTATTTAATGTCATTTAAATTTATTAATGTTATTATTAAATTCTGCAAGTATTTTAGTTTTAATAGATGTTTTATTTAGGTTAGCCCATAGATACACCACTGTAGTTAGCCACAGATTACATATCCGAAAGAAGAGCGTTTGTTTGGGTAGAATATTTTCAAAATGGAAAATACAAGTAGGTACAGACTACAGAACTTTATTATTTAGATATATATATATGTTTTTAAATATTTGGAATGAACTAATATTTTGAAATTAATGTTTCTTTGTTTAGAGATAGTAATAGTAGTCACAAGGCATTACTTTCGCTGTCAAATTAAATATGGCACCCAAAAAAAAGCAAGAATTCAAAACTTCATAACTTTACTATAAAAAAAAACTTACACCTTCGACTGATATGTCTAAAAGTTTCTAGCAGGTACAGGGTATCAGCTAGTAATTAATAAAATTTATCAAATTATGTTAGTTATTTATGCTGCATTATCACCTTGGCCGGAATCAGCTTTTCATCATCATGGAGATAATGGGTTAATTATTTGTGTTATAATATGGCTTTAGTTTTCTATTTTATGTCACTGTTAAACATTTTTTAAATTGTTTGTTACTTTATAGTTTTTTTGATAGATCTTTATATTATGTTCTAAAATCAAATAAATAAATATAATTTGATGATTTTTTTTTTATATTCTATATAAGGTTATTTTCATTACCTTCGTTTGAAGGTACATTTATTTAAAATGGTAGTATTTGACCTTCACTAAAGTACTTCTAAAACAGATAGAGATTGATTACTTGGAACGCAATGATTGTCAAATGAGTACACTCAATTAGATTAACGGCTGGTAATCACAGTAAATAACCTCAGTAGTTAATCCTGAACACACAGTTTAAACCAGAGCGACTAATCGCTCTCCGTGTAATGAACACAATTAGAGCAACCGCCTACCCATTTTAGGTAAATATTGTAACCAAAAGCGACCTCTGGAGTATTTCTAAACGGTTCTTCGGTACATTACTAAAATAAAACGATTTTTTTCGTTGGGAAAAATCAGTGCCTCGTAATTTGTCAATTGGTTGTAAATCAAGCCAATAATTATATCGATAAAGACTGTATCTGAGAAGACAATTATCGATTAGATGATTTAAAGGATGTTGGAACAATGCTAAGCTGAAATAATGCATTTGCCTAAATGACTGAGTTATCCATGTAAAAATTACAAAACGGAAATCCGAATGACGCTTGAAAATTGGAATTACAATAAATGAAGAAAATATGTTTTAGAAACAGAAAAAACATTCAAATGGTGAATCGTAACGAAAATTCTTAGAGTTTTTTTTTCTGAATTTTCAAGGTCAAAGCTACTATTTTCAGCGAACGATGTTTTTATTCGTCCATATTGCATATGGGTCGTCTTTTTCTTTGGAATCTGGATCAAAATTAGGATGTGTTTTATTTTGTGGTCTCGATTTTCGCACAGTTTAAAATGGCGGACATTATTTGATCAGGTGTCGTCTTCGTCTGTAATTGTTGTCGTAAGTATATTATGTGGAAATTTATCATGTTTATTTCTTTTTATATTGATAAGAAGACAGTTACATTTGTTTATTTTTGTTCGGTATTAAGTTTGGAGTATATTTTTGGTGGTTTAACATTTTACTTTCTTCAAATAATACGCCAGAACATTGTTACAGTTTAGCGTGCTTCAGTTGACAGCCGTTATTCTTTTACGTAACTATAATTTTGCCTTATTTGTGGAGATGTTGCGTGTTTATCTTCTCTATATATAAAAATGAATGTTTGTCTGTCCTCGATTTTCTCGAAAATTACTTGACCGGTTTCGCTGAAAATAGCACAGATTGTTTTTATTAGTGCCGGGAAGGTTTAGAGAATAGTTTGAATGAAATCAAATAAGTAAAAACTGTTGCCATAGCGTTTTAAAATTAGCATAAAAAACATTGAACCCGCCATGTTGTATTGAGGTTAGCCTATAGAAATACCACCCCGTGTGGGTAGAATATATTCCAAATGGAAAACACGAGTAGGTACCTACTTGAGAATTTTATTATTTAGATGCATTTTGAAAAAATAAATGTTTGGAATGAAATAAAATTTTAAAATTAATATTTCTTTGTTTGGAGATACTAATAGTCGTCACAAGCCATTACTTTCGCTGTCAAATCAATTATGGCATCCAAACGACAAAAAAAAATTCTCGAGCAAAGCCGAGTTTAGGAGTATATTTAAAACATTGTCAAAATCTTTAAAGGTAGACTAGACTGTGTTTATATTGATTATAAACACAGTCTTGTCTTGATTGTGAATTTTGCGTATTTAAAAAAATATATATATTTTGCGAAGATGTTCCCATTTTTTGACGATTAAGTACCGTCCCACAACATTATTTCTCATTTAATGGCAACTATATCTGCAAATCTATCTGAAATGCAACGTATGATAATAATAAGCGTGTAAAACAAAGATTTTCTACATGGGTCCCGATACGGTTTCCATATAGGATCGGGTATGAAAAAAAGGTGTAAAACCTACGTTCGTGTAAGCCGCGCTGAGTGCTAGATTTGAATAAAGAACATATTATTATTTACTGATCAGATAACGCATGTAAAAGTGCCGTTTGAAAATATTTTCTTATACACTAACTGAAATTTTGTAAAGCCGATGCAAACGGTGTAATGTAATTGCTCTACATAAAAGAATGGTCGCATATCGCGCACACCCTTTGATTGCTGTAGCATTAAGCCTTTATAAAAAACACACGAGCCTTTTCACTCGCATTTACAAAATGATCATACGCGATCCTTTGCAACCTACGTTATTCTAACACAGCGAGTTCGCTTTGAAGCAATTATCCCGTCGTAATTTATTTCAATAATTCGCCGAAATAATGGCGCGTCGGTAGTTAAATTTAATTTCGTCTCATAATCTTCAAAAGCGACGGCAGGGTTCATTTACATATGTCGATTATCAGTTATGGGCACCGAGTTTACCCATGAGCTGTCACCCATTGGTCCAGAAAGGAAGCTCCGTGTGTTGTTCGCATGTTGGGTACCTCTTCACGCGTGTTACACCTCCGGTTCAGTCGATAATAGCGACATTTATTATTAACGCCAGTGCGGCTTCAAAGCGCGGCCTTTTTAAAACGCCGCGGATACGGCGTAATGTGTAATAAGCGGAGATGGGTACTTTCGGCAGGGCCGCACTCAGAGCTGGCGCCGCCCCTGTGCGAGATCGTTTTTATTTTATTAATTAATACCGGTATATTACGCAACGTCATTGTGTACATATTATTTATTTTATCATTTATTCATTATATATGTGAACATTTGTTACCGGCTGACGTATTGCCGAACTCACTGGGTGTGAAACGCCTGTGTTGAGATGGCAATTTACAGGAGCAAGGATATTTAGATGACAAATAGATTAATAGATTAAAATTTGATAATTTTTGTCACGAGTATTCTAATTTAAAGCTATGAAATAATTTAGAAGCTGACAGGTTTATTGGACGATACCATACATGTGAACAACTACCTTAATCATTAAAAAAGCAATTCAAAAACATGATTAAAGAATTTCCATGTAGATAGTATATGTATTAGAATTTCTGTAAGTATCTACTAAATAAACTAATGATAGGTATTTTTTTACAGAATTTGTTTTTCGTTTTATTTTACTTTTTTTATGTGATAACTCACAAGAACACCCCTGTTTGTACGGAAAATATACAGGGGCACTATATCGCTACCCGGTTGAATAACCTTTTGAGGTGGTTTAAAGAGGGCCTTTAGGAAAGGAATTGTTAATACGAGCCTCTAAGAGGTCCGGATTAAATGTAGGAGGAAAGACAGATGCCGGTAGCTCTTTCCACATAAGAGCTGACTCATAAAAATGGTGTCTGGGACCAGATTCATTCTGATGAAGCCAACATCAACTTTGAACGGTTGTCCGTCGAGTTTCACCCACGTGCACCAGCGCAGAAGAGATCAACGCTGCTAGCTCCTTTGAGGAGACTCCATTAAAATGTCCGTATAATAGACTCAGCAAACCTTTTCTTAAGTGATTACTACATAAGATTCCCAACTGCTCCCAACCGTCTGGAGCCAATGATTGAAGAGGGCAAAGAGATGGGGAAGTAGGAACGTGGAGAAGTTCCTAACTATTCAGATCTAAAGCCATTTCAAGCAACGTTTCGATTCTGAATAGTGGTCTTTCACCATTTCGATACTGACAGTATCTAACACCCTGGAATATACCTACATTGCGTCTGTGCATTATACATGGTAATCGGTCTGTGAACAACGGATTGTCAATCGGACGAACCGCCCTCCTCTGTTACTTAATATTAATAATTTTCTACCGGTTGCTACACATCCGTGTCATTCACTACCGTTCTATAAACTAACTTAATTAAAGGTGCAGAAATAATTTGATATTATTAGGTGAAGGTAGTGGGGATGGTGATTTGGAGGGGGGGGGGTGATGGGAGGAGTCAAAATAAACTAGTTTTAAAAATGCTAGTAAATGACACGGAAGTATCAAAACCGGAGTGAACATATTATTAGGTGACAAATCTACATTGCGTATTAAAACTTTTCAAAACCGAAATTTCTAGAAATTGTTACAGTTTTAATTCCCAAGAAATATAAAAAATAATACAAAGTTCTTTGATGATATGTTACACACAATATTTTCCAGCAATGCATTCAATTTCGGGTGTTACTTTTTTAATATTAATTATCACCGTCTAACTTAAATATCGATATTTTATTATATGAGACGTTATCCCGGATAAATTTGACCTTCTTTAAAACGAAGTTTATAAAAACCGTACAGTGTAACGGTATGTTAAGCGTCACATGTATCCAATAGCTTCGTCCAGATTGGTTCACATAACGCACTTAAGACGCTCCCAACTAGCAAATAAGTCATGGGTCAGCAAAGATGGAAAGGGCCGAATGCACAATTATAGTCACAATTGGTTTCGTACACTTTATTTTGCCCTTTTATTGGCTAATTTATTTATTTTCTATATGGAATCGGCTCACGGCCCATCTGGACACGCCCAATCAGTTATCATTGTAACTATCTGAGGACGTCCGGGATATACAGTGTACGTATTTATGAAGTCGGTTATGTAATTGTTTCCAAGAATGATTTATTACTTCTACAAAGTGATGTTTTTTATACACTAATACTAATAATAATAATTGGATGATTTGTATAGCGCCGTCTTTGTGAAAAATCACCTCAAGGGCTCTGTACAAATATAACTTCCTAGGGTTTATCATTATTATGTACAAACAGATACAAACATATACTTAACTGGCAAGTCACTGCTGATTAGCACGTTATTTTATGGAATTTCAGCTTTGGAAAATATGATTTTGAACGCACGGGACACAATATTAGAAAACACTGCACATTACATGATATTGCAGTTACTGTTCAAACATTATATTTTATTGATATTATATTTATTAGAAATTTAGTGGCTAAAGAAGAGTTTATTCATTATTTGAAGCCATCACACAAAATGCCTATTACGGTGCGGCTTACTTAAATACATTTGTTACCGATCTGTACAATAATTACGATTAATAGATAAAATAGCATTTTAAATCGATAGACCCCTTAGTTAGACCGCCCTCGTGCGCCACACACATTACAGATAGAATGCTGCGCCCCTGATAATATGTAACACACAGAGATGGTACTCCATACATCCCAGTCTTCCACCCTCGCGTCAAGTTAAGTACGTGTATTTGCGTCGTATTCATTTATTATAATCCTCGGCTCATCAAACGGCGTAAACGGAGAATCATTCATTCGTAATTAATGTCCCCTCTATGTTCGGAATACCTAAATAGGCTGCGAACAGAAAGTGGAGCGCCTCTAGCGGCGGCTCGCGGAATTGCGGGACTGCGGAACAGCAGAGATGGAATCTGCCTTATCACAGGAGATTTATGCCTGTTTCATATTAGAACGTCTACATATTATTACGTTAATGTTTCCAGCTAGGAAATGCGGATTTTAATGGGAATATTTATATGAAGTGAGCCATTATTTTAACACTAGCGGAAATCTTCATAAATAAGAGGTTTTCACGTAATTAATGTATGGATAAAAGTTTTTTTAAGATTTGTAAATGCAAATGAAGGTAAAAAAATTAACTGTGTAGTTCAGTTAGTGGCTGAATGGTCCAAAGCATCCCACCCAGGCGTCGCGAGTTCAATCTATCGTTTTCCATTTGTGCACAAGCAACATTTTTCGCTTATAATTATGGCAGCAGAAGGAAACCAGATATCTGTCAGTTCATTCTAAACCTGAGAATTTTCGTCTTTCTTAAAAATACATATATACATTTGTATATATGTATATATAATCAGAGTTCTGCCACTAATAAATTTGTTTTTTTTTACATTAACTCCACGCAAGAGGTTCTGTGGAAAATAATTTCCATCAGGGCCTGTATCATCTTTGAGGATGCTGTGTGGAGTTGTTTTGGGGAGAGGAAGAAGTGAACATGGGTCTTGAAGAGACCCATATTGTAGGAGGGAGGAAACCCAGAGCCCGGCAGATCATTCCAGAGCCGAGACCACAGAAAAAGTCGTAGAAGCGACCCGTTCTCATGTGACAAATAACAACCGTGTACAAATGTCGGGCGCGCGTTTGGCGTGTTTCCCAAGTATGCATCAGTGTTGAAGTGAGCAATGACGCCAGCTCCTCAGAGCATCTTCCATTAAAATACCTGTAGAACAAGGACAGATTTTTTTACCTGGCGCTTATGCTTTAAAAATTGCAATCTGTAGGATAGAGAAATCTATCAAACGAACCGCCCTCTTCTGCACAGAGTCAAGAGTGTTTCGAGTATTTTGAGGCTCCAGACCAGAGCTGGCTGCCAAATTCTACAATGCAACACATTAAATCTTTCTGCTAAACATCTAGAAGAATTCACAACCTTCCCTGTTCCATATGCTTCCCCTCCCACACTTACGTCAGCGCCACAACATTCTCTGGAATGAGGTTTCCACAATTCCATTAGCTCTGAACGGTTATAAATCATGCACTATAATAAAATTAAATTTTAAAGTAAAAAAATGGAATTAGTTGTCAAATTTATTTTCCAACTATTTTAATTGTTAGTTTGCGATTTCCGTGGGTACTTCATTGTTAACATTTTTGTATACTTAAATCCACAATATTTTCAAGTGACAATGTTGAAAATATGGCTTATGTATATTCAGTTTATTTTTATTATTACAGATGAATATGCCTCCGCCATTTCATATCTGGGTGTCCCCCTTCCTGGAACCTGGAACCAAAGCGGGATTATCCCTAAATTGGGGATTATTCCACTCATATAATACAACGCGATAATGGCATTATAGGGGCGACAAAAAAGTAACTCTAATTAACTAATATTATTACGAAAGTTTGCCAATTAAGACAGTTGTGTATCTTATCTTTTTCACGATTAATTTATTTCCCTCCTATAAGGAAGCTGGAGAACTAGATTTGACGATAGGACAGCCAACGGATGATTATGCTCTCAAAATGCACGAATATCAAGGAAAAGGGTTAAATATACTCATGCCACTACCCTACTATATATGCTCTAGAATCATAAAATATCTCGGCATTGAAATCGATTAAAATCTACGATGGGATTCCCATATAAGAAGCATTACAAAAAAACTCACAGAGTTCATGTTCTTTTCTTTAGAGACATACGCAATATACTAAACAAAAATGATCTATATAAAGTCTACTATGCTCTTTTTCAATTATGTATAGAAAATGTAATTATTGGGATGTCTATCTGCCTCAAAAACGCACATGAAGCAACTCGTGAAAACACAAAAAAAAGTTAAATAAAAACAATCTTAAAAATACTCGTAAAAACTAGCTCAAAAGAAATGTTTAAAAACTATTACAAAAATCTACTAAAAAAATGCTCTGCTCAGTTTTAAAAGAAAAAATGGTATCTTACTGTCCATATACACTCACACTACAAGAACAAAAACCTCAAATCTACTAAACACTCCAAGACGAAAAACACCTTTTGGCCAGAAAAACCATAAATTCCATGCCACAAAATTGTACAATGCCCTTCCAAATGATATTAAAAATACCACGGAGATACAAAAGTTCAAAAACAATATTAAAATATGGCTAAACATAAAGATGAGGAAATAACAATTTATTTATAATTTTGAAATTGTCAATTAATTCATGGTGGAATTCCATTTTAAAATGATTTTTTTTTATTAAAAAAACCTTAGTAACTTTTTTCCACGTATTCATTTCTCGACCGGACCGGTTTCACTCTATCGCGGGCATCGTCAGACTGGCACAATTAAAACTAAATCTACGGTATATATAGCATCAACTTCAGGAGTGAGTCCCATTGCTTTCGAATATTGTTTTTATTTATGACTTGAAATTTGTTTTATTGCTGACGGTACTGTTTACTATTATTTTTTTAAAACTACTTTCGGGTTGGTTTATTAACGTTAATAATGGTATGTCAATAGAGGTATGTTAATCTACAGTCCGCCGCGCAGGAATCCCTAGTGGGGAGGACTGTGAATATAAAAAACTCTTGAAATAAATTTATTCTCAACAATTTACCATGATAAATAGCATTTAAAAATAAATAAAAAAATTGCATCCAGTTTATTTCCCAAAAAAAATCTTTCTAGCGCCCTTGAACCACGTTTCATCTCCACCTACATATTAATATTTTTTATGTAGATTCGGCCCTGGTAATACTTACTTATAAACCTGGATTTTGTTAGAACCCATTTTTAACACGAAAAGGGAATAAAGTACGCACCGCCTCTTTAATCTAGGAACAATATTTAATATCTACACATAACACATACATATTTATACATCCCTTTTTCGTCTCATGCATTTTATATCTTTTTTATGACTTCTCAGTGTTCTCGGAAGGGCGCAAAGAAAAAGGGGGAGCCCCCTCAAATTTGGCCGTGACAGCTTCAAAATATATCGGGCAAAATAAATAATAACGCACACCTCTTCTTTTTCTTATTCTGCCTCTCCACTCCCCACCTCGTAACACCCTTCCCATTCTTACACGTAAAAAATCTTTCGGTTGTCCGCCAATCTAGTTTTTCAAATATAGTTTCGACTGCGATTCCACTTATTTTTTAGGGGTAGGTAGAGAGGACAAGCCGTCAAACAACTCGTTCTAGGCACACACTACTTGCTTCATTCGCATTCATATATCGCCTCATACATCGCCTCATACATACTCTTCTGTTATTCTGTCCCTTGAGACGGCCCGACTCGAGTATTTCGTTAACTTTTATTTTTATTTATTCAATATCAACGGTATAAATATACCATAAACAATAATTACATCTCACAGTTAGCTACAAGCTTTAGAATATAGCACAGATATTTTTAAAGTAACCATTAAATGTGGCATTAGGTCGTACAATGACATCAGAGAGTACATAAAGAATAAAAGTTCATGAAGGATATAAAAGTAAAAGATATGCGTACATATAAAACATATAGTAAACTTACGTTATATTAATATTGATTGGAAAGATATGATAGTATAGCCTTCTTGTACTTACCTTCCGTGCAGTTAAATAGATCCGCTACATCTGCATATTTATTACTAACTTCATGTAATCTAGGTACAAGCGAGTGTTTGTAATGATCAGTCCTGGTGTTGTTACATTTAAACAGGATTTTAGAACGAGTAGCTCTCGTAGGTATATGAAATTGAATGATTTTAATTAAAACATTTGATCGTACCATGTCTTCCTCGGGTGTTTCTGACTTCTTCTACCATTCACGTCATATATTCTCATTACACTATTTTCTTCGTTCATCCTACATGCTTAATCTTACTCATTAAGTTCGATTCACATCTACCAGCACCGCGCACTGCAGACATGTAAAGTGGCAGACATGGCAAAATTAGTTGTTTACAATATCTATGAACACATTCACTCACGTTGTATTGTACCGTGCCTGCAGTGGCGTGCTTTGCTCCTTAACCAAGGCTAGGTTGTAACTTTTCAGGCTTTGATTATTATTATTCACCACACCATAACGTGTGGACGATAAGGCATTGGAGGTAAATTGGAACTAAAAATTGAAATTTTGAAAGCAGAAACAATTTCTTACGGTACAAGGAACTTGAAATAAGAAATTTAAGGAAAATTTCCCGTTTTTCTGCATTGACGGCCTCCGTGGTCGAGGGGTAAGGCTCTCGACTACGAATCCGAAGGTCGCGGGTTCAAATCCCGGCGTGCGAAAGTAATTTTTATTTAATTAATTTGTGTTGTTTCACAATTAATTAATTTAAAAAATAATATAGAGTATATTTGCGCACGTTCCAGAGTGGAAGATACTCTCAGTATCGCCCTGGTGAAAGACCACCATTCAGAATTGAAACGTTGCTTGAAATGGCTTTTAGCCGTGTTTGGTGACAGATCTGAATAGCCAGGTATTCCCCACCTTCCTCTTCCCCTTCTCCTTCCCCTCCCCAATACCTTCAGCCTCACAACATTCCCCAATTGGGAATGCCATAGTCTCACTGGCTCCAGACGGTTGGGAGCAGTTGGGACTCTTGTGAGGTATTCATATAAAAAAAAAATATATATATATACATCTGGAAAAAAAGGTGAGCACAGCTTTTCAGCCTTTATGAGCTGCGCACCACTGCGTGCCTACCACTGTACGTGTCTGCACTGAACGGTGCCGGTAGATTTGAATAGACTGACCTGTATACATTTGATACTTTAATTATTTTTATTTGATACTAGTCGCAGTTTTAATTCTCTAGAGCGTCTTTTTCATCCAAAGAACAAAGAAGTACTCAAGAAATGCGTTATGGGCGTGTTTCGCGATCCAAAAGTCCGGCAATCGATACTTTAAATTTCTAATACATAAAATTATATCATTTTCATTTAATTTCGATCAAATGGAATGGCAATATACAGCGCAGGCAATATGTAAGAGAGACAGAACGCTCTGTTCTCAATAGATCTCTCGGTATATAACCAAATGCGCACCGGCTTCTATTCAAGGCATTTATATATATATAATTAATTTCTTCTATGATTCCATCGGTTCTGCGGTGCTTGTTTTACAGATATTGAGTCCTAACTGCTGGGGCGCGTGGGACTATAGTACGCCCAATTGAGGCATGAAGGAAGTGGAGTATGGAAGGAGACGAGAAAGAAGTAGGTCGAGATATAAATTGCATATTACGCTATTAAGCTGAATGGAGTGCAGGGGAAGAGACGCAGGAGGATAGAAAGAATATGGCTGTTCAGATCTGGTCACTAAACACAACCAAAGCTATTTCAAGCAACGTTTCAACTTGAATTATCGCGATATTGAGAGAATTTACGACTCGGAAACCAGTATTTCAATATAAAAGTACGTTGGAACGAATTTCCTGTGCAGTTTTTGAACATGTTCGTTCTACCAGAATTTCATTGGAACGTTCTCCGTTTTTTTTTATGTTTCCACTCTTCTACAAGATGAATCTTTTCAAAATACAAGTTCACTCCTTGCTGTCCTCAAAAATACCCTGTTAATGTACACACCATCCCCAAAGATAACATCACAGTTTATTAGGAATTTACATCGACGGTTTACTTGGAAATAAATAAGGGTATCAGTGATAAAAATAAACAAATTTGTTATAAGATATTCGTTATAAGTACCTATACAGAATACGTAAATAATTTAAATAGATCATCCGTCAGTGACTTCACCACAATTTCATGATGCCTTCGGAAAGCGAAACAGCTGTCACATGTAATAATAATTACCTTACAGAACTTCTTTAATATACTTATGTATTTTGCATTAACTACACACAAGAAAATATTTTTTCTCAGGGCCTATGTCATCTTTGGGGATACTGTATAGAGGGTCTTTTTAAGGCAGTTCTGGGAAGGAAGAAGATAGGAGGGGTGGGTAGGAGTCTAGGGGTCAGTGTGCACAAGTGTGACGCACGTATGAATCCATTCCTCCCACTGCAGTGAAAAGCGTTGAGTCAATAGAGTCCGGCAGGAGAGGTCAAGGGGTCTCCCTCAACCGGCCTCCCTCAACCGGCCTTTCACGATCCGGCCCGCCACGCTGGTAGGCAGACACCTCCTCAGCCAAGGCCTGGAAAAATCTCACCATGAACCCGGGTAGCCCTGCTAAATCACCAAACGTAGCGAACCACTCGCGGTGACCTATGGCGGAGGTGTTGGTTATCCAATTAATGGTACCCATCCACACCTTTTTTAAATTAAATAATAATAATGCTAAAATAACTTTGTGGCACCATTTTTTAATAAATAATAATGATTTTTTAATAATAATTCTTAATAGAAATACAAACGGAGTTCTGCAAATGGAACTTGAAAACAATAAATGCAAATTAGTATAGGTACCTTAGATCCACCCTGACAAAAAAAAACGGCTGTAGCGAAACCGATTGGCATGTTGCCATACATAAAGTGAGACATTCCAGTGTAGTGATAGCAGTAGTGCGCAATCCAAAAAGGCTGAAAAGCTGTGCCTACCCTAAGTAAAATTAACCATAAGAAGAAATTATAGAAAAATTATAAATGACGACAAATTTCCAAAAAAAAAAAAACGTGTTTTTCCATGAGTTTAGTAAATTATTAATTGTTATTGTGTTTAATTGGTAGAGCTCGTTTAATTTATTTTTGTGTTTAAAAATTAAATTTGAAGTAAATTAAATTTAATGATTTTATTACTAAGTTCTGCAAGTTTTTAGTTTTTCATATATTTATTACCGGTAAAATCGAATTACTTTGAAAATAGTTGTCATAATTAAAAATTCTCCTTTCTTTGAAGTACTAAAAAATTGTAAAGAATTGTTGGCCATAACGATCAGTGGAAGATAATCATTTTCAATATTTAATTCACACCCGAACTTGACAAAATACACACAGACTACCTATGATCGTAGAGTAATGTACGCCACTGAGTAAAATTACGTAATATATTCCCAATACTATAATGTTCTAGTTGGCGTTCATATTTAAAATATGCGATGATATGCTTTGCACCTTAATATCTTTAAAAGCAAACCGGTTTCAAAACAGTTCTGTTTTTTTTTTAGTAGTATCTAATACAACTATAAAATACCTGTCTTGGTATTCAAGTGAAAAACATGCAAAGTTAAATAATTGACCTTATTGTATATTTAATTTAAAGATTTTTTTTTGCTTTTTAACATCCTTAAACTGCAAAACTCTGGCCAGTACAAGAGTATTCTCCTCCAAATTAATCCCCTCTCCCAACCCTTACTTTCCTACAATTTCTTTTATTCCATTGCCGGTCCATTGTCATGTTATCTTAGTCCGGAAGGAAGGAAATAGCTCAGAGAGGGATGATGCGTCCCTCGCAAACCCGTGGGAAAGCCAAGGGGGAGAGAGACAAGGCGATTCTTACCATCGACAAAAATTCAATACGACTCTGGAGAAAGTTCTTCTTTTTTTTAAATTGACTCCTCGGTCTATGGTTATGATATTGATTTTTAAATTTATGCGGAAATGGGGCGTTCGATAATATGCTTTGACGCCATTTTGCTTCTAGATTTCATTACGTTAAATAAAACTTTTTTTAAACTCGCGAACAGTGAGCACTGGAGTCGCGAAAATTGGAAAGATTTTTCAGTCTGTGTATTCAAGATGAACAATCCTCAGTTGTTCGTAGATCGTAACGTAAAAAACGTGGAATTTTATTTATTCGGTAATTTTCAATATGTATTTCGATAAGAAAAAAGTCGGAAAATGATAGGTAAAATCTAATGAGTCAAAGGGGTTTTGACTGTTATTTACAGTGTAAACACATACGAATCTATATCACTTGCGAAACCGGGCAGCAAACTGCAGATTCAGTCAACGTTGATGAATAATTTATAAAGAGCGTTAGTTAATTTCCGTACCCTTAGAAATTCCACTATAAATAAATATATAAAAATAATAACTCGGTCATTTTCATAGCGCCGTATTGCTGAAAAATCACCTCAACAGTCTACAGTAAACAAATAGACAATAAAGCAGATATATATTATTTTCTCTGATTTTTTAAATAATAAAACCGACAAAAAACAAAATTTCACTTTCATATTCACGTTTCACAAAGTAGACAATTTTTGATTCGTCAATAATTCCGATCACGTGGTGGCCTAAGCCGTCACGTGCCACCTCAGACAACTACCAGACAAACTGGAAAAGGGATTGCTCTGAACTTTTAGCTCTATTATCTGTTCTTTAAGCTCTTTGCTTTAAGTTATACGTGTGTTATTATGGTCGTTAGACAAATTGATGCCCTGACGTGTCTATTCAATTAGCTTACATTGATCGAAATAAAAGCAAACTTACGAGTTCTTTACTAATTATTATTGTGTTTAATTGGTAGAACTCCATTTTTTTCACATAAAATTTGAATTAAATCAATTTTAATAATGTATATTATTAAGTTCTGCAAGTATTTTAGTTTTTAATTATTGTCACAGCTGTTTAGGCGCTCAAAACCATTTTCATATTATGCATAGGCCACATTGCGATGACTTATTGTAGTTAAATGATTTTATTTGCTTTACTGTGTTTAAAATGATTTATTACTGGTAAAACCGATTTCCTTCTGATAATTAAAAATTCTCTGTCCTGTGGGGTACTTAGAGTTGAAAGTTGATTTCCCCGTATAAAGTGTTTTCTAAATAGTTTTATAATGACGTGAATGTATTAAATTCAATGAATTTAATGTGTTTGATAACTCAATGAATTATTTTAAAGAATTATATTATTTATGAGTTCTAATTTTGAAAAGATTTTATAAAGGGACACTTAAATGTTTTGTTATGTATAGCGGATGAACGAAGGAAGGAGTGCAAGGAGAACCGGAAAACCGGAGTGATCGGTCAGTGGATGAGTTGGCATCTTGTCTGAGTATAACCCAGACGTCGTGCATTAAATTCCTCGGCTCGGTATGTCCTCCACCACCACACAAGGAACATCTTCCACGTACTGTGATGGTAGTGGAGATTTTAAAATATTTTATTCGTAACTCGGGAATCTTTCTTTTTAAAATATAAAATATATAAAATAAAATATATGACACGAATTGAATGTAAGAAGCCGGGGAAGCTAGAGGAAGACATGGCACGATCAAGTGAACCAAATACTTGAGTCGGGTCATGTCAGGACTTCTTCTTTTTTCAGTATGATGTCATAAAACACTTTTTTTTCTACCTCCAGACTAGGCCCATACCCGTGTTGTGGGGGTCAGATTTTTCTTACAGTGAAATATAATAATCGTGAAAATAAAGCATACAAAATGCAAACCAATAAAAGCGGAGATTATAGAGAAACAAAAATTATAAATTTATACATAATTTCACTTCGCCAAATACATATTTTTTTTAGACCTACGCCTTGTATATTTCTCTCCGTTTTAGTAATATACATTAAAAACAATAATGACGCTAATGCTCTTGTTATGTTCAGTGTACAATGCATATCCGGTTTGTTGATAAAAACAGTATTTGTAGTTTCCTCAGTTTCCAAGTTTTATAATTTCTAAATTTATTAGTATGTATGAGATGACGTATGAATGTGACTGAAGCAAGGATTATGTGCCAAGACCGAGTTGTTTGGCCGTCCGTTCTCTCTACTTACCCCTTCGCAGAAACGGCTTGATGGTTAGTTAGTTAGTAAAATGAATATTTTCAAGAACGCGCATAAAATTCCGAAAAACCATCATTAATTTTCTAATAATACTGCTTTCAATGATTTCCTTTTTTTAAAACCCATTTTTGCGTACGATATTGTTTTTTTTTACATATCTTACATAGGTACATATAAAACAAATGTAAGTAATGGGAACCCACTAAATCGTTGTAATATAAGCAATGATAAGAATGTAATATAATTAATGGACATGTTTTTTTAAATGTCATTTACTAGTTACTAGTTATATTGTTATGTATATATAAATAGATTTAAAGTAAGCCAACCTAAATTCGAAATACGAAGCTTTTATATAGCTAGCAAACTAACTGAAGTTAAATTATTTTAAAATAAAGCCTTTGCTCCTGTTTACGAGAAATGAAAAGATTGATAGGGATTTTGAAAGAAGGGTGAATGTAGGAATCTCCCTTAACGGAGGACTGAACGCGGTTGGTGCTAACAAAAAGTTTTCCAAATAAACCAAGCTACCAGTCCATAATGGAGTGCTGATACCAACCCTGATGTGTGGCAGTGAGGTATGGAACTGGCAGAGGAAGGATGAAAGTATACTGATTTCTGAAGAAATGAGATCTCTGAGATGAATGAGTGGTAAAACCATGTATAAAACCATGTGGAACATCTTGAGATTCATGAAGAATACAAGTCTGATGTAAGCGTAATAAGTAAGATTAAGAAAGCGACGCTTAAATAGTTTGGATATGTAGAGTGAATGAATGAAAAAAGGAATTTAAGGAGAACATTTGACCCGAATATGAATAGAAGAAGAAGCCGGGGACGCCCTAAGAAGACATGGCACAATCAAATAATAAAATACTTGAGTCAGGAGATGTCAGAAGTCGGAATAACAGAAGAGAATGTATGATTATGAATGAAGCGTATGCCAAGTTGGAGTTTTTTGGCGGTTCGTTCTCTCCGCCTACCCCTACGGGGAAACGGCATGATGATTAGGTATTTACTTAGTTAAAGCCTTTGCATAACATTGCAAAGCCTTTTAAAAAATAGGTGCACAATTTTTTTTAATTATTTTTTTAATAATTTAATAATAAAGGTATCATGTTATCTCGGATTCATCAAGACAATATATTCAACAATACATTGTTTTTTATCGGCAACATTGAACATTATACAGTTCCCCCGAAACTCGTTACGGGGTGACAGTTGACAGTCCGCGACACCTATTCGGACTGACATATCCATTAGAGAAGGAGTCAACTGTCAGCTGACAGTACAGTACATTCGGAAAATAACACTACAGGATGTTGGCAAATTTATATTATTTGTTGTTTTAATTGAACTCAGTGAGGTGGAATGCATCAGATAGGGCCACATAGAATATCTAATAATTTGTATATGGCCCAAAAAAAAATTTTTTTTTAAATGTGTGAGACCATGACATATTGGGGTATGTTGTGATGCTCAAGTAGGATATGGAAATGGGGCAGAGGAAGATTGGAATCAGGCTCTAAATTAGTTAGTCCATTTAAAGATTTCCTTGAAATTTAAGTCTGTATGAAATATTAATTTCTCTTGAGGTAACAAAAAGTTTTATAATTGGGAAAGACAATATTAACAAATCTCAAAATGAACGTTACATACGTTTCATTAGATTTGTAGTAATTTTGTGGTGTCATTATTATTAAATTAATAAGATTTAATAAATGAATTAAATATTTATTTTGTATTCACTACTTTATTAATATACACAGATATCTACATGTTTCGAAAGCGATACTTTCTTCATCAGGAATATATACATAATACATGTAATGTGATATATAATCAGGAATATATAGAATACATATAATGTGATACATAATCAGGAATATACAGAATATATATAATATGAAGAAAGCATCGCTTTCGAAACATGAAGATATGTGCATATTAATAAACTGGTGAATACAAAATAATTTTTAATAATTTTTAACAATGACGCCGCAAAGTGAATACCAATATTTTGAAGAAATTATAATAAGATTTACTTTGTTTACACCATTTTTTTATATGCATAAGTATTAACATGTTTCAAAATCGAGGCTTTCCTCATCGGGATGCACACTATTCATAATTAATTAATTACTTATTATGTACATATCTTATTGAGATTTGTTAATACATATTATCTTCTTCTGTGATAAAATATTACAATGAGGTTTATAAACTTCAATAAGTTATTCCAATAAATTTAAAAAAACTGTTTGTTTTCCAGAAGTAAAAGCTCGAGAACTGTTATGTAGTAGCTACGTGTAAAGCTTCAGTCAAGTATTTCGGTCAATAGTTTTGACTAGAAATATTGATATGATCAGTTATGAGTATTGTGGCTATTGAAACATGTGTTTCAAAGCGTAGGTTTAATGCAACAGATGGGTATATTATTTTATCACTATGGAAAATATTTTTAGTACTTTTTTTTTCTGAAAATCTTTAAGAAAGGTTACTGAAAGAAATCTTATATTTAATTTAGTTCTTATAACTTTAATTCTTAATTTGTATATTCCTTATATTTAGTGTTTCAGAAAATATTACTTGATTTCCTGAAAAAAAAATTCTATAAAAGAGAATCATTTTTCCGAGAAAGTTTCGAATTCTGAAAGTGTTCTGATTGTCGACAAAGGAGTGCTGATACCAACCCTGATGTATGGCAGTGAGGCATAGAATTGGCAGAGAAAGAATGAGAATAGACTGAATGCTGTAGAAATGAAATCTTTTAGGCGAATGTTTGGTAAAACTATGTTTGATCGTGTAAAAAATGTTTAGATTCGCAAAGAATACAAGGTTGATGTAACCGTAATAAATAGGATCAAGAAAGGGGCGCTTAGATGGTTTGGTCATGTAAAGGGAATGAACGGGGAGAGGGGGGTAAGAAGAATACGTGACGCGAATGTGAATAGAATAAGAAGTCGGGAACGCCCTAGGAAGATATGGCACGATCAAATGAATCAAATACTTGAGTCGGGCCATGTCAGAAGTCAGAATAACAGAAGAGAATGTATGAGACGATGTATGAATGTGAATTAAACAAGAATTGTATGCTAAGATCGAGTTGTTTGGTGGTCCGTCCTCTGTGCCTACTCCTGCGGGGAAACGGCGTGATTGTCAGTTAGTTAAGGTTTCTTCTTCTTTAAACTTTTTTTCCATCAAATTGTTGCCATTTAAAAATTTTGACTTACTCAAAATACAGAAGAAAGCTTTTGGTCAATAGACCATTATTCTAGGAACACTTGTTGAACGTTAATACAGGTTTCTAATACTCTTGCGTCTATCAATGGAGGTCTGACAATTATTCAAATTTTAATCATAGATCTAACTAAATATCTTACTACAAAGCCCAAAGTCTGTTTGATTGTTGCACAAATTTTTTTCAAACAGGTTGTAAATGTTCGTTTCATTACGCCATATTGTTATTCTGGTGCTCCCTCCTATCAGTGGTTGGCCATCATCAGGACAATATTCAGCCTGTAGGCTATAACCAGGAATGACTATTAAAATGCTCTCATAACAGTTACGAATGTAGATTTTGAAGTCATAAATAATATTGACTTCTCCTTTAATCCTCATCTGGTAAGTCTATCCGCACAAGAAAAAGAGTATAAATATTTAGGCACCGGCACACAGGGACGTTCGTCTATTATGATTTGCGAATCCCCTTGAGAAAGGCGTTTGGTAGTTTCCCGATGGAGATTTTGTCGCTCCGAGCGTACTTGACTTATGGCATCAGCCAGATGGTCGGTAGCTGAGGTAGCAGGTGGTGACGTCAGCGGTTTCTGGCTGTAGAAGTCTGTTCTTGTCCGGTAGCGGGAGGTCGAGGTATCCAAGGGAGAAGATGTTGTCCATTCTGCGGTTATAATGCAAATAGGGCACATACCACTGTGCGTACGCTATTGATAGCGCACGCGGTGCGGCCGAACATTGTGTGCTGGTATTGAACGTATTGTGCAATCTCGGTTTGGTATTGCATTTGTGGTGTGTTACCGGCTCTTGGCCGGTACTGCATGTGTTGTGCAATCATTTATATTTGGTTATGAAGAAATATGCTTATCTGCTTAAATTAATCTACGTTTCAGAATCAATGATTACTTCTTCGGGATACAAGGTGTACTCAATTAAAAATGACATTTAATTATAGATATAAACAAAACTGTAAAATAAGTGGTGGGAGAGGATAAGAGGGAGAGGGTAACTAAATATGTATTAATGTGGAAACAAATTTAGAGGACGGCTATTTTTAAAAAGGATTTGATTATTAATAATATTACATTAACTGTTGACACTTTTTTTTACGTCTAATTTATTTTATTGTAAACTCCTTGTATTTGTATGTAAAATTTGTTATTGATAATGATTAACGTAATTTATTAAATATGCTCGTGGTTGTTTCATGATGCTAGAGTTCACCTTTCAGGTGTTTTTTAACCTTTAAACATACAGATTTCTGCTTCATTGTAAAGTTTGTTAGTCAAAGTATGAATGTGTGGGTTGCCATCTAAAAAGTGCGATATTATTTGCGTATCTACCCCCCCACCCATCGCAAAACACAACTCATCTCCAGAGTTAGCCAAACCCGACTATGCCGTTCCAAGTTCAAATCTAGATACCCCTCCCTCCTCCGTCCTCCGCCCCCCTCCTCCTGGTAGAGTGTCACCCCACGGCTCCACACTCCACTCCCTTATCGTCACTTTCCGCCTGAACGCGCTCGTTACGCCACCCCCACCCCACAACCCCACCCCACCCCCTTCACCGCCCACTCTGCTACCCTCCCCGGGCACCTTCGGGTGGTGCGGGACCTCCGGAAAGCGACGAATTCTTTGCGAGTCCTTCGAGACAAGAGCATGCAGTCGATAACGAAAACGCAGCAAATTACAAAAATGTTTCAACTGTTTTTCATATTATTTAATTCAACTTTTTTTAACAGCGTTTATTATTTATTTATTAAGTATTTTTCTGGGTTGTCGAAACGTCATTTTTGTAATAGATTCATTTTTATACAGTAAATAGGGTGTGTCTTTTCCGAGTTTATTTAGAATAAAAAACTTAGATGGCATTTTGGTCTCCGATGATTTTTTTTAATCTAATATAAAAAAATCTGTTGGTATTAAAGTGTAGACAATAAGGAACTCCAGTGAAAAATATAATGGCTTTAAAAATATGAATTCATATGGACTATACGTAAAATTTATAAATCGTTATTTAAAAGTGAATAAAAACATCTCATCATAAGACCTTGGTACCGGTGCATTTGGAAAATTTGACGTCATGTACGCATTCTGTTTTTGGATTAGTATGAACATTTTTATTTTTCACTTTTGTTTTGTATTTAAAATAATATTTTTTTTTTAGTTTTGGTGAAATTTAAACTTAATTTGGGAGACCTTAAGCTCTATTATTGTTATTGAATATAAAAAATATTATTAGTGAAATAAATTAGAGTATTCATGAACAAATCAATTATCAATACGGATAATATGATAATATTAATGCTCAAGACTATTATTATTATTTGAATTAAAGATTCTAAAAAGGTACATGATTTTAATACTTGTGTTTAGTTATGGTTTACTATGAAAATTATGTACGGTAAAATATCCTTGTTTTGACATTTGACATTCTAACCTCAAAATTGATCAAAACCAACCGGCCTTAGATTTGGAGCGTTTTGGAGGGCTTTGAAAAATTTTAATTTTGAAAATTTATTTAATATGAAAACTAACTTTAGAAAAAAAACGAAATATACTGTTATTTAAGTTTGAACGTCATTATTGATAAAAAAAAATTGGAATGGAGTTCCTTATCAGGGAGTAGGGTATGGCGGTTACTTGGCCGAGTAACCAGTGACGAAATGTGAACTTTTTTTTTAGTTCGAATTTGAAAAAAAAAATTGTCAAAATAACCAAAAAATATATTTTTCACAAAATAAGCAAAAAAAATTCAACGCAGAACGAAATGCTATCAACATTTTTTTTTTCTAAATAATTTAAGGAGTCCACTTAAGGTTTTTTAATTTTAAAAAATCATTTTAATATGGAATTCCACCATGAATTGACAGTTTCAAAATTATAAATAAGTTAAGGAGTAACTGTTTAAAATTTGTCGGTTACGTGCTGACACACCCTGTATTTGATAATGGCAAATTGATAATTAGTTATAGATTCACGTTATGATGGTAGAAAACAGAGCAAGTATGAGGACACTTTTATCTATATGCATTTAAGTATGTTTGGAGTACGAGAAAGCACGTATTAATATTTAAAAAGGTAGAGAAAAAGAAACAAATTTAGTAAAAAAAGATGCATAATGCTATAGAATCACAACACGAGATCATTAGCTCATAAAAGTGTATACGAACATAGGCATAATATTCCATACTTTTATTAGAGTCTCAAAATTCTTTCAGTTAGATCAATTCTGTGGTACAAAATTATATTTCAGCACATTAATAAAATAAAAAAAAAAAATAAAAAAAAAAAAAAAAATAGACAAAAAAAAAAAAAAACAACTAAAACAAATAGACTAGAGCACACTTATACTCGACTCAATTTTAATGAAGGATTAATGGTTCCTAAGCATACAAACAAATATGGACAAAGAACTTTAGATCATTCCTTCATGATTCCTAGCTGTTTAAATATGTTACCCGCTGAAGTAAAAAAACTAAACAATTAATAAATATATTGAATATTTTGTTAGCTGAAAGAAGATTTTTGAGAAATATTTATGTTTGGTACATATGTTTTTTTATGTTCTTATTTTATATATTTTGTAACCTTAACTGTAAATTTTGAGTTTTGAATAACAAACTCCCGTTAGAAAAATTACAAAAAAGTAGTTTATCGGGACTTTTTGAATTGCATTATTTTTTTTTTGTTAGATGTAAATAATAATTTTTTTTTAATAAATAAAAATTAGGCCATCAATTTATTTAAATTAATAATAGTATTGAGTACTAAAATTCGTCGAAAAACATTTTCATTCCGATAGCTATAATTCATAAATGAAATAAAAATCACTTTTTAAACACCACCTTTTTAATATATAAATATCAACATGTTTCGAAAGCAATGTTTTCCTCATCAGGACATACAGAATACATAGTTCATAGTAAATCATAGTTTAGATTTAGAAGGGAAAGAAATAAAGACCGAACGATTTAACAAATAACTTAAATAAAAAAATCATACTAGGTTACATAAGCATTTTTATCAAGAGATGGGAAATACAAAAGTGTAAAAAATATTCAATCTCACGCATAAAATGATAACCGCATAAGTACGAGTACATAAGTACTGCACAGTATTGTTTAGGGGACTTGAAGTAATTTTTCACAAAAATGGCGTTATACAAATCATCAAAATCTTTTATTTTTAATACAAATATTGAGAATGCGTTTGCCATATCTTCTGGTTGTACAGCGGTACCGAAGGGATCAATGACGTTGGTTCTATGGAACGTCTTACATTTAAATAACAGTTGAACAAATACAGCATTCACATCTGTATTTTTGATTGCAATACGTTCGTTAAGATAGCAAAATATATCAAACGGTTTACTCATTTTTACACAAGATTAAAGCATTAATAGTTAATCTGCTTTGGTCCATTCAAAGGTGACCTACATGTTTTTCTATTCAAAACAAAAGCGCATCGCTCACCTCGAAACAATGGCGGCCATCATTTGTCACCTGATTCTTTCCCGCGCAAAAAAAAACACCGTCGGTGTGAGTAAAAAATTATACAGTCGTTATTTTTTACGTCACGAAATACAATACTTGTTTACTGCGTCAGTTCGTCAGGTGGGGGATAGAATAACTCGGAAAAAGCTGGCGATTCGAAGGTGTTTCAGTAAGATTCTCACGAATAAGTAAGTTAAAAAATGTATTGAATTTCTTTCCAGACGTTCTCCGCATGTCGAATTAATTGGGTGGGATTTCGTCTGACAAATTGTCGTTGAAGTATTAAGTTAATGTCACAATTTTTTTGTTGTAATTGCATAAAAACAGGCGGGATTTTTTCAGGGAATGTAATGTAATCAACTTTATATATTTTTTAAGTTCGTCCTGTGAAAAATATTTCTTTGTTACATTTGGGTGGAGGTATATTTTAATGACGGACAACAAAAAAAATGATTTTTTTGTTCACTATTTATTTGATCACTATTCAATCGGTAGGTAGGTAAGTACCAGTAAGCGCAATACAATTTTTTATCTTCCAATACTTTTCTACTCGGTTTTGAACTTGTTTAAATAATCCACTTCCAAAACAAATTTGGTATTTACGTAATACACATTGTTTTAAACAAATAATATGAAATCATTGTAGAAAATAATATTAACATAACCTAAATGAAACATGAAAACGGACAAAACGACAAAAAATAAAAATATTTCAGTCGCATCTGGGACTCGAACCCAGGACCTCTGCCTATCCGGGGCAACCGCTTAACCAACTTAGCTAATGACATTAATTTAACTGGTCGCCTTAGCTAAGTTGGTTTTTTATAATTTCGAATTTATCAAATTGTAAACCAGTTGTATTTGTATGTAAAATTTTTACACCGTTGTCAAAAGAATGATTTGTTTCCAAAATATGGTTGGCAAACTCAAAATAATTATTATTACTTAAACACCTTAGGTGCTCCTTAACTCTAATATTAAAATTTATTGAAGTCTTTCATATATTAAAATAATAATACAATGGTTTTAAACAAAGTAATTATTATTGATTTAATAAATATGACTCTACAAAGTAACTTCACATAATTTGAAGAAAAAATATATTTTAACTTGTCTAACGGTTTTTTTTTCAGTCGTTTTGTTCAATAATAAACCTTTCCCTAGTACCTACCTAATTTTATATTTTATTAATACATTTATCCTTTGTTTCAAATATACTGTTACGGACAGTGGTTTTTATAGATAGGCACATGTTACGCGGTGACTGGCTACCGGAGATGTATTCAAGAGATATCTGGCAGTATTTCAAGGTGTTCAGGGGAGCCGGAAGCAAGGACCTGCCATTTTGCGTAGAGGAAGGACGTATCAGGAGACCAGAAATAATATGCTTTGAAAGCTGATACTATTTACTTTATAAAGACTGCATATTACATGCTACACGCCTGTCGGGAGACCAAGCGTTAAATTACTTTTGTATTACAATAGCACTCGGCGTTGCCTGGGATTATGAATGGTTTGTAATAAAGTTTTGAGGTTGTTATGTGTTACCCCTATCCCTACTCCTACACAATAATTTTACTCTTTTTTTGACCGTCAAGTGTATTAAATTTTCTCAAGAATTACCAAAATTATGCTTGAAGGGATGGGAAAGGGGAGAAAGGAGTCGGTTTTTCAAAATATAATGTAAACAATGACCTTTTCTTAGTTTGAAGGTCAATTGTCCAAAAATTTGCATAAAATTTGCATTGAATTGGATTAATATCTCAATCAAATCATATAATATCAGACAAGGTTCTAAATATCATAGAACTTTCGTAGAGCAACCGGGCTCAAAAAAGCAAAAAGGAGCCAAGTATGTGTTTCCCCATCATCTAGTTTAACCACTTAATATGAAATGTACCAATTTTGAGCGCCTTTAAAGACGTTTTTCATCTCTTCAAATCTAATCTTCATATTTCCCTTCAATTCCAATCAATTATTTTTAACAAGATCTTCAACAAACTACACCCTTAATATCCTAATAAAATACTCTACCCGCGAACAAAGACATTTTAAATACTATGCAATTAAACTATATAATCACATGCCTACATCTTTAAAACAAATAATAGAGAACACCTTTACTAAAATGTAATATCTCGATTTGGATAAAAACAAAAGGAACAGATTTTTTCCATAACTACATTACACCAAATCAAACATAACATTTACATTAATATAAATAATTAATTTACATTTGGCCTTTTTTACAATTTGAATTTTTATTATTCTTTATACATAATTGCACAACCATAACACAATAATACTGTATTACAAATACGTGAACACCTCAGCACAGGTTCTCCTAGTGAGGTCTTCATGATACGCTATTACATATTAACACACTTTGAGTGGGCGGCCGGTCACAGGTGCGTGCAGCGGGCAAAAACCAGCCGAAAATGCAATAAAAATAATTTTACAAAAATCGCTCCATCTTCTAAACCATCTACAATTTTTTTTTATTAAATTTTGTACACGCACTTACCATAATGAGTACCAGGAATAAATCCAATTGCTAACGAATTTTTGTGTTATCTCTCATTCAGGAAATGATTATTGTAATGACATCCTCGGGATTATCTCATAAGAGTAAAGGTCGAATGAATTTATAACACTTCAAAAAATATAATAGGTACTCCTATTCCCACTACCACGAACAAACAATCTATGAAATTTAACACGATAAAATTGCCATTCTACTCACCCATCAAAGAATAATCAAATGTGGAAAGAAGGCAGATATGATTCACTGAATAATTGACTCCGCACAAATTAATTATTACGCGATTGAGCTGCGCAAGAGTATGCATGTATGTAAAAGAAACGAAGCCTTATCTTATTTTTTGTATATGTGTGTATCGTCTGGAACGTCTTTAAGCGTTTAGATTAAATAGTCGCGCGAAATAATCGGGTAACTTTACCTTTCTCGCCTTTAAAGTGGAGCCGGCGTAAAGGGTAATTTTACCCATCCCGCCGATAAGCACCAGTCGGCCGCGCGAGTAAAAATACCCTTTCCGCTCAAAGTGCGTTCATAATTTACAGTACATACGAGTACACATCATTCTTTTTAATAATAGCTTATATTATAAAAATTGTCTGTAAACAAATAAAAATTAATAAATAATTAAAATATAGTAATTATTATTGAAATGATGCGATTGTAATTTCTGGGACAATACGAGTATGTATATTTCCCTTCAGTCGTAGCTAATCTATTCTAAAAAGAAGGTTCTGAGATTAAAAAACTAACATGATTAAAAAAACAAACATGATTAATTTCTGAAACGTACGCTGTTGGGTAGATACTGTAATCGATTTTTTAAAACATTTTATGGGGGTAAGTAGGTACGTACCAATGGCGGTTCGTGCCCGATCTCATTGGGAGTTCAACCTGAGATTAAAAAAGGGAAAAAAATCCTCTTCACACTGTACTCATGACACTGCATCAGAAATTAGGAACCTAGTAACGAGATACAATTTTGACGATATTAATTAATAAAATATCATAGGTTACAAAAAATTGTTCTAAATACAATAATCACATTTTACGCAAGAAACTGACTCAGATCTTTTTTTATATAAAAATGTGACATTTTTAACTTTTCCGTAAAAATTAACAAATTACATAGTCGCTGCGCACCGGGCAGCTAACAGATTCCTAAGATTTGCACGCTTCCGCGGTTTGTCGCTGAAACACTACAAACAAGTTTTTCTATGAACTATTTCAGAGAATAGAAAATTTTACAGGTGCTGAATTCATATTGCACGTATGGGATTAATTTTGCAGTATTAATACGGACAGGGGATTTTTTAACAAGGTATTTTAAATTTATAATACGTATTATCTTATATTTTTTTATGAGAGTGCCCAAACGCACTTTAGAGAATAAAAAAAACGTCAGTAGTATGTACCTACGTACATTTATTACACCAGTAAAAAATACTTTAGTTTTATCATGCGTGCACAAAATATCAGAAGGCTCTTCAAAATCGCGAAAGCCTCCTGAAAATGTTATTTGGAACGCAGACTTGATTTTAATAAGTAAATTTATCTTCCATTTAACGGTTTGCTCTTTGCACTTTATGACGTGTTGAATAATGTGATACATATTCTTGAAGTACCTTAAAGTATTATAACAAGAAACCTAACATAGAGATTACGAAAATCTTTGTTAGCGACTTTAGGATTTTCTTGTTTGTTGAATCTCTACAAAATAAGGTTGAAATATCACTAAAGCCATCTCACAATATTTGCATACGTAAAATTTAGAAAACTTTCTAATTAATATTTCAGAGAATTAATCAAACAGTGTGGTCTTTTTATAGTAATTGATTTGTATTTCAAAGCTACACAGCTCACGATGAACAAGACGTTGTAAGCTAAAAGTATTTTATCAAAGAAAGCAATCACTTTGTGGTTTGATATTATACGTAAACCAAAAAATCTTTGTTTTAAACGATTTTATTAAAATTATACATAAATTTATCATATTAGAGTCCTGGGGAAGGTTGAGATCAAACAAAACAAATGTATAAATTTAATAAAGTGGTTTACAACAAAGATTTTTGTTTTCGTTTTAGTAAACCGAAGCTAGCGGTCCATAATGGAGTGCTGATTGGGCATGGAACTGACAGAGAAAGGAAGAAAGTAGACTGAATGCTATAAAAAATGAGAGCTCTGAGGCGAATGTGCGGCAACTCAACATTAAAAAAAAACATTAAAAAATGTCACCGGAGACTAAAATTTCATTTAGGGTTTTGCTCCAAATTTAGTAAGTCGGGTACGTCTCGTAACACCCTGTATATATCACAGCAATGATATGGTCGTGAATTTCTTCTGCACGGCTGTCTTTTAATTGATATTTGCAGATATTCAAACGCATATGGGCAGTCAGGAGCCTTGATACAAAGTTAATATTGTACAAATAAAGTATTGGGTTGATTTGTCAGCTTTTCATCTTTTAACCGCTAGGTAAATCTAAATGTGTAGCATTTTATTTTTATGTGGAGATTATTTCACCTTATTTTCACGGTGTAAATTTTTAAATTATGGACCTTAGTATACGCACCGTTCTACAATAACCTCTCCCTTCCCATTCTCATAAATGTTTTACACGTTTACCTAGGTATCGGAAATAAGGTTAGGGTACAACGTATCTCTCACTGGTAAGACTCCGATAATAATTCATTAGGTACCGCAGATACCACGCAAACTGTTTGCGTTTTTAAATTCAGTGGTTAGTGATATCGCCTCGCCCCCGGATTAAAAAGCGGCCGCCATTTTAAAGTGAAACCGCGCGCGGTGCCGAAACGCGGCACTAAAAATACTTTATCGCGCGCGGTTAGCGGGATCCCCCGTAAAGGGGATTTATGGCACCTTATCGCTGGGCGCGAAACTCGCGAACACTGGCAACTCTGGCGACGGGGGAACTCTGGAACTGGGACTGGGGATTTTGTACAGGAGGAGGGGGGAAAGTTAATAGGAGGAAGGGGGGGGGTGTAGACTTCTTTGTGGGTTTAAAAAGAGCACCTTTTAGAGTAGGTACATAATGTGAAAATTGCACAATAAGTAGGTACCTACCTAGTATAATAAATATGTATCATAAATATCAAAATAAAATTTATTCTTTTGGGTTAAGAGTGATGAAAAACCTGCCAACTAATCGTACATACCTACCTACATTATATTTATAATCGTGACAATAAGTCTATCCTCACTGTAACAAAACTATACTACTTTTAAAAAGAAATTATTTGTCAATTTCTTTAATACTTGCTGATATTTTGATATTTTTTTACAATATAGTTGTGAATGACGAATATTTGGAACAGGTCGATGAGTTTGTATATTTGGGAAGTATCTTTACGAGAGATGGAAAGACTGATAGGGATATTGAAAGAAGGGTGAATGCAGGAAACTCCATTAACGGAGGACTGAACGCGGTTGGCGCTAACAAAAAGTTGTCCAAAGAAGCGAAGGTCCACAATGGACTGCTGATACCAACCCTGATGTATGGCAGTGAGGCATGGAATTGGCAGAAGAAGGATGAAATTAAACTGAATACCGTAGAAATGAGATCTTTGAGACGAATGTGTGGTAAAACCATGTATGATCGTGTGAAAAATATTGAAATTCGTAAAGAATGCAAGGCTGATGTAAGCGTAATGAGTAAGATTAAGAAAGGGACGCTTAGATGGTTTGGGCATGTGAACCGAATGAACGAAGAAAGGAGTGTAAGAAGAATGTATGACGCGAATGTGAATGAAAGAAGAAGCCGGGGACGCCCGAGGAAGACATGGCACGATCAAGTGAATCAAATACTCGAGTCGGGCCATGTCAGAAGTTGGAATAATAGAAGAGAATGTATGAGACGATGTATGAATGTGAATGAAGCAAGAAGTTTATGCCAAGTTCGAGTTGTTTGGCGGTCCGTCTCTCTGCCTGCCCCTGCGGGGAAACGGCGTGATGGTTAGTTAGTTAGTTATTTAAATTGATATCATGTAATTGGACTCTAGTATCTCTATAAAAAAATTGTCATGATGTTTTCATTTTTTTTAAAATTTGTTTTCCAAATTGTGTACATTGATCACAACATGCATGTACCTATATTGTTCTATTATTGCGCTAAATGTTTACAATGATTGTTATTTATCGTTGTATTATATAACATAGTTGAACTTAACTCCTGCCGACAAGCTAAAAAGTTCCCAAAAATAATTTTAAAAAGTAACCGCAATCCATTTTTGTTATTTTTTTATCAATAATGACGTTCAAAATACCAGTATATTTTGTTTTATTCTAAAGTTAGTTTTCATAGTTAAAATAATGTTCAAAGTTTCAATTCTTAAAAAGCCCACCAAAACGCTCCAAATCTATGGCCGATCGGTTTTGATCAGTTTTGAGGTTAGAAAGACAAATGTAAAAACAAGGATGAGCTTTACCCTACATCATTTTATATTCTATCCATGGTAAACCATAACGAAACATACCTAATACAGGGTGGCGCAAAACTACTGTTATGGTCGGAATTAAATGGCATAATCAAGCCGTTGTGGTAGTCTATCGGCTTCAATTCTTGCACAAGCTGAACTTTATACGGGAACATGTGCAATGTGGCCAAAATCCTCTGAACGGAACTCCGCGATAGCCCCAGTTGTGCCGAACGTCTTCTTGTTGATGTTTCTGGACTGTCCTGCACACTATCCACAACACGTTGGATATTTTCTTCCGTGTGGACCGTACGTGGTATTCCGGTACATGGAAGGTGTCTTACTGTACCATGTTGTCGAAAATTTGCAACCAGGCGGTTTATTGTTGGTGCTGAAGGTCCAGTACGCACATTAAAAAACGACGATAAGCACGCTGCGTCAAAACAAATGACCGTTGATTTTGAAAATAAAATTCAACAATTGTTGATCGCTGTTCTGTTTTGTAGTGTTCCATTTCAATTTCCCAAAGTTTTCTTCACAAAATTCTAAAATAAAAAAAATATATATAAATAAATTTTAAAAGTTATTAAATATTCAAACCATAACGGTAGTTTTACGCCATCCTGTACAATTATGTACCTTTTTAGAAACTTAATCCAAAGAATAATAATAGTATTGATCATTAATATTATCACAATATCCATATTGGTAATTTTGTTTGCTCGTGAATACTTTAATTTATTTCATTAATAACAGTTTTTTTTTTACATTGAACAATAATTATAGAGCTTAAAGTCACCAAAATTATGTTTAAATTTCGCCAAAAAAAAATATACGTATTTAAAATACATAGCAAGGTGTTTTGATGAGATAATTTTTTATTCACTTTAAAATAACGATTTATAAATTCTATGTATAATTATATATAATAAAAATAATACATTCTAAATCGGCATTTGCTGATCTATATAAATATGTATTTTTAAAGCCATTATATTTTTCACTGGAGTTCCTTGTTGCTCTACCGTAAGAAGTCTTTGTTAAGCTTTGACGAATCAACTGACAATATACATATTTATTAAAAAAATCTACAGATCTAGGCAAAAAAATCATCATTACCTTTTTAATTTCTTTTTATTATTTACCAATTTCATATTATTATTTACCAATTTCTTATTATTATTTACCAATTTCATATTATTATTTACCAATTTCATATCATTATGTACCAATTTCATATTATTATTTACCAATTTCATATTATTATTTACCAATTTCATATTATTATTTACCAATTTCATATCATTATTTACCAATTTCATATTATTATTTACCAATTTCATATTATTATTTACCAATTTCATATTATTATTTACCAATTTCATATTATTATTTACCAATTTCATATCGCCCTTTCACCTGATCGCAGAAAACGATGACACTATATATAAATAACGTTCCTTCATTTTGAGATGGTTATTTTATATGTTTTCTCCTACAGGACTTAACGAAAGTGCATTTCTTTATATGTTATACATATATATGGGGCGGCTCGTGACATTTTGGTGTACCAGAGTGCTAAGATTGAAAAAAAACGCATTATTGATGTTATTGTAACCGTAAAAGTTTTTTTTTTAAATTAACAGATCATTTTCGGCTATAACACCATCAATAATGTTTTTTTTTCTTCAATATTAGCACTCTTGTACACCAAAAAGTCACGAGCCACCCCTGACACACGTGTCTGATTTTTATCTTGAAGATTACTTTCCAGAACTTGATCGTTCGATAAGTGATCATTAATTTGAAAACAGTTATTGAATAGTTTTATCACTTTATTTTTGAACTCGGTAAATTATATTAGGTTCTATCAATCTGATTACTGAGTTATTCAGATTGGATTTGGTTCTCTGAGGGTTTCAGTTCAAATCGTAATAGCACCTATTATCCAATTGTTTCCCATTTATGACCACACAGTTAATAACTCGCCTTCTCTTTGCAGTAAGCGACCTGGACGGGCTGAACTCGGACGAAACCGGTTCGGGAGAGAACAGCAACGCGGGCAGCAGCGCGGGCCCTGACGATGACCAGGCCAGGTTGAGGCTCAAAAGGAAACTGCAGAGAAACAGAACGTCCTTCACTAATGATCAGATAGATAGTCTAGAAAGAGGTGAGTTTATGTGTTTGAAGCATGCGAGGAACGAAAGGAAATAAATCTCTGTAAAAAATCGATTTCGACTCCACACAGGAGGCCTAAATGGAAATAATTTCCCTCGAAGCCTATGTCATGTTCGGAGATACTGTGTGGAGGATCTTGAGGATAGGAATTAATGAGTTTGGAACTTGAAGAGACCCATCTTGTAGGAGGGAGGAAACTCAGAGACCGGAAAATCATTCCGCCGCCGAGCTGTTGGACACATGAACGAGTCGTAGAAACACCCCGTTCTCATGTGGCAATCAACCGTGTACAAATGTTGGGCACGCGTTTGGCGTATTTCCCGACTGGGCATGGGTGTCGAAGGGATCAATGACCCAATATACTCGTAAAAAGCAATTACTTTGGAGCTTACCATAATTATAATATAAAGATAAATTTGTTTTAAACCACTTCAATTTAATATAATGGTCAACCAGTATTGGAAGTACCCTTCCTTCGCCAGGACTATATAAAAACTATCCTGCCGACAGGCTCACATTAATCTCGTGTTCTACACTGATAATATAAGTTTACCCATGTTTAAAAGATACCTGAATGATATTTTTATGTTGCAACAATTATAAGAGCATCGCATAAGAGCTATTGTTCAATTATTTTTTTATATATATTATCTTTGTACTTATCTACAATCCAAAAACTTGTTCTTCTTTTTTTTCTATGTATCATATACTATATTATGTATTATGCAATTTCATACATTTTTACATCATCCGAAATATAAAATAACAATGATTTTTTTTTCACAATATCATGCACTCATATTATATTATATTACGAACTTGTATATTATGTATCGTGTAGATCAGGCAATTACTATTTTTATTTTTAAAAAAGTAGTATCTACAAATTATAAACCTTTCTCTTTATAAATTCTCTGTGTCATGCACTTATACATACATATATATCATAAATACATAAATACGTTACACTTATATACCAACTATGTATCGTGTTATTTTTTTGTTAACTTTTTTTCCTTTATTTATTTTTATTTTATTTATTTATTAACGTCCCAAAGGGATTATGTACACATAATCATTTAAATGTTAAAATATGTAAAAGCCCATTGGGGCGTTAATAAATAAATAAATAGGAAAAAAACTAAAAAATACAAAACATAGGGATCATAAACTCAGGCATTTACAAACTATGTTGCAATGACTATCCTTCGTTCTACATAGGAAAGACATCCCGCTATGTAAATATCAGAAACACATAACAATAATTTTTCAGAGTTTGCCAATCATCTCATTTTAACCGATCATATTTTTAATAAAGATACAGGAGTTGAAATTCTTCATCGTAATAATAGAGACAAAAAAATAGATAATTTAGAAGCACTGGAAATTAAAAAATCCCTAAATATTTAATCTAGTATATTGAATTACCAAGTAATCTATACAATCTCAATAATAATAATAATAATAATAATAATGTTTTATTTCAGCAGAACAAAGCGGTGAGTGCAATACTCTGTCTGCCATATAAAAAGAATACATTTTAAGAATAGAAAATTACACATTGTAGAAATATAATATAAAAACAAAAAATAAAAAATAAATTAAATTAAAATAACATATTTAACACTTATGCTACAATGGCCTGAGGGAAGTTCTCCATCTACGATGTAGGGGCGCGCCATGCCACTGGGCGACGGCCTGGACAAGAGTGTTTTCCGATCTCCGGTAGCGCTGACTCGTCCCGGCTATTCTGTGGCGCATCAAAGCAGCGAACCCATGCACCCTTCCCTCTGCGAACATCTGCGAGGCGCTGCATCTCCAAGGGAGGCCGAACAGCGCCCTGTAAGCATGGTTATATTGCACTCGGAGTGTGTCCATGACGCCTTGTGTGTATCTAGTCCATAGTTCGCTAGTGTAAAAGCTCATGCAATGTATTATAAGGGTTATAGTACTGTGCCTGTCTCACTAGGATTACCTGTTGAGACTAAATTTATCTTATAGGCCTCTTATAGATATTTTTCCAGTAAACCCCTCGGTTCCTCCTGAAAAACCCCTAATTATCCCTTCCCCTTTGATCGCCACAGAGTCTAACACCTAAATATTGATGAAGTCTGTCATTATTTTGTATCTTGTGTTAGTTTTAATATACCCAGTCCTGACGAAGGAAGGGTGCTTCCGAAACCGATCCAATATTATATTAAATTGATGTGGTTTAAAACAAATTTATGTGTTTACATTACGATAAAATATATTTTAGATTCTTGTCAATAATAACCGACCAATGATATTATAGGATCGTGTGGTTAAAATAAATTTAAGTTGCTTACTTACTTGACGGCCTCCGTGGTCGAGGGGTAAGGCCTTCGACTACGAATGCGAAGGTCGCGGGTTGAAATCCCACCGTGCGCAAGTAAATTTTATTTATTATATTCGCGCACGTTCCAGAGTGAAAGATACATTCAGCATCGCCCTGTGAAAGACCACCATTCAGAATTTAAACGTTGCTTGAAATAGTTTTAGTCGTGTTTGGTCACCAGATCTGAATAGCGGGTATTTCCCCACCTTCCTCTCCCTCTCCTCTTTCCCTTACCAACTACCTACAGCCTCACAACATTTCCCAATTGGGGATTCCATAGTCTCACTGGCTCCAGACAGTTGGGAGCAGTTGATTAAGGATTTTGTTTTTAAAGAGTTTAGAAATAATTCTATTAATAATATTGATTTTTATTTTCTAGAATTTGAACGAACTCACTACCCCGATGTGTTTGCCAGAGAACGACTAGCTGCAAAGATTGGCCTACCAGAAGCTAGGATACAGGTATTTCAAAAAATCTTAATTTTTTAGAAACGCAAACAAAATATTTCCACAAGCATCAAACAACATAATTCAAATGCAATCGTCCTATAAATATCTAACAAAAAATTTGTTTACAACATGTGTGGTGTACACAATAAATCTTACGAATTATTTAACTAAAATAAATAAATAAACAAAAAACCATGACTCCGTGCATAAACTAGCGGTCCCTTTGATAGATTCCGATGGATTGTAATCTTTAAAGCACACGTGTCGGGTGGGAATGCTGTCCTTGTTCTAACGGTATTTCAATGAAAGCTGCTCCGATGAACAAGCGTCATTAATCCTATTTGATTGTGATTAAAAAAAAAAAATATATATATATATATATAATACGGAAAGCAAAAAAATATATAAAAACGAATGGTTTTCACGACAAACCTCGACTCATAATTAATTTGATGGAAAGTAATTTTGTACTATTATAATAAAACATAATTTATAATAATTGCGTTATTATATTATGTACTATCTGATCTCGGGTTTATATAAAGTTATGATGTTGTGAATTCTTGCTTGTCATTAGGGTGCCATAATTGATTTGACAGTGAAAATAACTATCTCCAAATAAAGAAACATTCATTTGAATATTTTATTTCATTCCAAACGTTTATTTTTTCAAAATACATCTAAATCATAAAGTTCTTAAGTAGGTACCTACTCGTGTTTTCCATTTTGAAAATATTCCACCCAAAAAACTTCGTCTTTTGAAAATGCGATCTGTGGCTAACCAGAGTGTTACATCTATGGACTTAACCTAAATTAAACATGGAGGGTTCAATGTTTTTCATACTAATTTTAAAACGATTAATTTTAAGTGGATTAAAAACAAAGTGACTTGTTATTTAATAATTTCAAAACGTTATAGCAACAATTTTACAAATTGGATTTCATTCAAACTACTCTCTAAACCTTCCCGTCACTAATAAGAACATACTGTGCTATTTTAAGCGGAACCAGTTCAGTAATTTTCTATAAAATCGAGGACAAACAAACAAACAAACTTATATTGATTTTTATATATATATATAGATAATAAATTGGTATTTTTCATTATCGACATTATTCGTACATTATTATTAATGTCATTCCAAAGAATCGATCCGCTAATTGAAAGTTGGAAGGATTGGCTTTGAAATATTTCCACAGATGTCAGCCACCATTGGCAAAAAATGGACAATTTATGAAAAAATATAAAAACAGAGTTGCAGTAATGAATACAAAATAATTTCAATGTAAACCTTTTTTGTGCAAAAATCAGCTTTTGTAAATATGTAATTCAGCTTTTGACAACGAAAACAGTCGAAAACGAGTGTAATATTGGCCAATATGGGGTTAATTTGTGAGTGATTTGCACTGATTGCGCGATGTATCCCATCAGATAAAGCTACAAAGATACTATCTTGAGGAAGATAGTTTTTTTTGTTAATATGAATGAAACCGGTTCAAGTTGCAAGTGAAGAGACTAAAATAATTGTTAAAATAGAAACATTTTATTATCATGAAACAATTATTACCTAAAAATCCTCTATGCACTGCACGCCACTGATAAATACTATCTCCCCTTCATTTCGTGAGAATTCCGTATTGTGTACATATTCTACCATTTTGTCAGGGATATTTTGATACAAAAATTACATGAATACCTCAAGAGTAGGAACTAATAAAACATGATAAAGTGTAAAGTGAATATTACCATAAGCAGTTTCGAAGGAACGCCGAGCTCGCGCGGCCTAATATTTCCGCAGTATGCCGAGGGTAAAATTTTGCGCTTGGCCAATTTTCGAAATAACTCACTTATTTTTACAAAATAATGTTTTTGTAAATTGTACCGTCTTACCAGATAACACACATTTATAAAAAATGTATATATCTATCAAACGTAGTTTCCCCAGAATAGCTACTTATATTCGACATATACGCAAAAAGAAAAAATGTTTGTACGTTGCCCATCGGATACGCCGGCGTTCAACGGATACAAAATTTGCGTATCCGATGGGCGTCATAGCGCAATAGATTGAGAAATATGACTATGGCTAAAGCATTATCTCCCACAATATCACAATAAAAAATTTCGTTTTTTTTCGTCAAAACAATAAAAGCATTGAAAATAAATAGCAAAAAGCTTTTTAAGAAATCGGATTTCATAGAAATATTCCCGGAAATTAAAATATACATTATACCGGTGGCGTGTAGATTTTCAATTTCGGGTATGAATAAGGAACTCCAGTCCAATTTTTTTAAAAAGATTATCAATAATGACATTCAAACTTAAATACCAGTATAGTTTTCATAGTTAAAATATTTTTCAAAGCCCGCCAAAACGCTCCAAATCTATGGCCGGTCGGTTTTGAATAGTTTTGAGGTTAGAATGTCAAATGTCAAAACAAGGATGAGCTTTATCGTACATAATTTTGTATTCTATTCATCGTAAACCATAACTAAACACAGGTAATAAAATTATGTATATACCTTTTTAGAAACTTTAACTCAAAGAATAATAATAATATTGAGCATTAGCATTATCGTAATATCCGTATTTATAATTAGTTTGCTCATGAATCCTCTAATTTCTATCATTAGTTATAGTTTTTTTGTTTACATTTAACAACAATTATACACTTGCCCTGAGGATGGAACGGTTGTTCCTAAACCGGTAGGCGTATAAAATAAACGTGGTTTAAACAAAGTTTGAGTGTTTCATTTGATAGCAATTATAGAACTTAATTATGAATTTCGGCAAAACTAAAATATATTATTTAAAATACAAAAAAAAAATCTAAAAATAAAAATGTTCATACTAATCCAAAAACAGAATGCGCACGCGACGTCAGATGTTCCAAATGCAATGGTACCAACATAACAAGGTGTTTTGATGAGATGATTTTTTATCCACTTTTCCATAATGATTTATAAATTCTACGTGTAATATACATATAACACAAGTTATATATTCAAAATCCGCGTTTATGAAAACATATTTTTAAAGCCATAAAATTTTTATTGGAGTTCCTTATTATGCATTGAATATTTTAAAATGGGAATATTATTATCACCTTCCGCTAAATGTTATAGCCAACTGAATAAATGGAGTTAGAATTCTTACCAATTATTTTAATTTTTCTGTAATTATTTCAACTTCCCTTTGTATTCAGATGTTTTTCCTAGGCTAGGCACAGCTCTTCAGCCTCTGCGGACTGCACGCCACTGACATATACCTCGCTTGTTTGTTGCTAATTAATTCGCAGATTTAAATGACAACACTGCAGACCATCGCTTTGCAGGCGGGCAACACCGCAGACCTCCGAAACACAGTATCTCTGTAACTGTGTAATTCCCTGTATCTCTGTAACTGTTCTGTGTATGTCCGCTCGGAGTTCACACGCTTCATTAGGCGGTTAATCGAATATCCCCAAAGCGAGACCCAGAACTGGTTAATGGGAATCGCCGTATTACCAATACCAGATCGGCCTTTACTTTTGTCCCAAACACCGCCTTCACCTTGTAATCTCAGTCGGAGTGACGATTCGACGCCATCTTTGTGGAACTTGGTTGCAACATAACATGTAAATTTTTACAATATCTCGCGAAATTAAACACGAGTTATCATTGTTTTATGAATATCTATCATTTGATAGTAATATGGGCGAGTAAACATTATACATGTATATATATTAATTTAGACGGCTCCAACGAACAATGTCGGATGTGTAAATTGGCAACTTAGTTGTTGCAATAATATGTTAGGATGATGGGAGGGAGAGGAAGGAAAAGGATCTAGTCTGTGTAGAGTAACATGTATTGTGTGAATGTTATTTATTATTTTTAGGTTTGAAATTATGAGGGGCTGAGTTAAATAAGTCCAACTCACTATATGAAGTGTTAAAAATGTGTGAAGTGCGTTGAATAAAGGTGTTTTGTTTTGAGTTAGTATTGCAATTAGGTAGGTTTAGTGTGTGGTTTTGTTTGGTTTGTTTGTTAGGCACTCTTAATTAAATTCGTTCAAGTAATTCAGGGCAATCTATCAAAGAGGTGGCTTTTTTTTAATATTATATACTCGTACATGTACACATGTATAATATTTGTTAAGTTTATACAATTTTATTACGTACCTACCGTATTACGCGAATGGGAAGATCCCATAAGAATATAAGGCCGATGTAAGGACTATGAACTAAATTAAAAAGGAAACGCTTATATGGTATGCTTAATAACCTTTAAAAATAGTTTGAACACGTGAAGTGGATGAACTGAGAGTGAATATAAGAAATCAAAGATGCCAAAACTTCCATGGAAGATATGGCATTATCTAATCGCCTAAACAAAAATACCTACCTACTTTCGGGTGGACCATTTTAACGCTTTGGTTCTAGTCGTTCGGTATCGGGAACCAAATGACGGTCCTCATAATACCCGCTCTATCTCCCTTTCCCTTAAGGTCAGACATTTTTTGTTTTAATTTTTATTATTTTTTATAAGTAATTATTTTGGATGTTGTATCATCTTTAAAAATGCTTTAAAATGTAAATTTTTTAAAATTTTTAAAAAGAATAAAGAGTTGAATTGAATGTGTTTTAGAAAGAGAGAACTCCAGATCTCACTTTACATTAAATTCTGATTTCGTAAGTAGATCGAGAGTGAATAGTTGGAATAACGGAATATTATGGACGAGACGAAGTAGTGTGTGTCGAGTTAGAGTGGTGTGGGGTTTGTTAGATTATACATCAAAATATGGCTCCTAACCTGTAGGCAATTTTACTATCTATAATCTATATCTATAATTTTACTATGTTATTGTATAATGTACCACCAGTCGAGGGCACCCACCACTTTCCCGAAACATTTTAAGGACCAGATGAGTCCCTCTATCGGTTCCCACGTCAAGACTCTACTTTTTTATATAAAAAACGAAACTATTATTAAATTATTCTAAAAGCCCCTGACTGTCTCCACACGGAACAATATATATACCAAAACATTTACGTGTTCTCATCCAAAGCAGGTAGTTCCTGTTCTTGAAGCTAGTGGAGATAAAACATTTATAAACAGTAATATACGAATGGAATTTTTTTTAAATTCACTCACATTCTCATGGCAGCGTACAATACGAGAACAGAATACACAGCTTTGGCAAGCCACAGGCAGTCCCAATGAGAGGCAACAAGCAGTGGGATGGGAGGATGGCCCCCTAGAACCCTTCACACCATCCCCGGCGGCCCAGTGGCCAGACGTGACCCCTGTGAAGACGGTAGGATAGTGGAGACGAGACTTCTGAAGAACCCTGGGGACTATGTAACTCACCCCAACCGACAGGTACACAGGAGAATGGGAGATCAGGGTCAAAGGAAACCCTCCCTCTCAATGTTATCGTGCCGTATACCACTGCATTAAACATTAAGTCAACGTTTCGGGCAGACAATCCAACTCCAAGCGTCCCTATCCTAACTTCTGTCCATTGCAGGCCCAGCCATTATTAACATAGCCTCTGGAGTCGCTTTTAGGGTTTAAACGTTCCTAAATCTTGTCTGCGGTGACAAACTGGACCTCTATAAAAAATTTAACTATGTATTTTTGATTTTCTAGGTATGGTTTTCCAACCGTCGCGCTAAGTGGCGCCGCGAGGAGAAGATGCGCAGCCAGCGGCGCACCGTGGGCCCTGGCAGCGCAGGGGTACCGGGGGGGCCCGGGCAGGGGGGCCCTGGTCAGGGAGGGCCCAGTGCCGGGGGACCCGCGCTCGAGGGACCCGCGTCCCCCGCGCCACCGCCCTATCATCACACGACGCATCATCATCACATGTATGCGCCCCCGCCTCCGCTGCCTATCACGGATTCTTATAGGTGAGAATACTATTATTAGTTATTTTTTTCTGATATTTATTTATTTACATTTGAAACATTATGTTTGCATTACGTTTGCCTGGTTGATATAAATTCCTAGATAGACATAATGCCTGTTCTAAGGAATTAAATATTTTGTGGGTATCAAAATATCGAGTTGTAATGGGTGACATTATTATTAATTTATTGTTGAAGCTCTTTTCGGTGGGTTCCGAAATTGTACTAGAAAAAAAAATGAAAATATAGAAGAAGGAAAGAAGAAAAAACAAATGAAAATTACGTACTATTAAATAAATATATAAAATTACGTACTATTAAATAAATATATAAAATTACGTACTATTAAATAAATATATAAAATTACGTACTATTAAACAAATATATAAAATTACGTACTATTAAATAAATATATAAAAGTAAAACTCTCCATTGAGTTGCACAGTCCATTATAATGTAATTTTAGTATTAGAATTAAAATTGAATCAACGCAGCCTATTCTTGCCTAGAGAAGGTTTGTACAACTACTAATAAGATTGTTTGATTGGATTCAAATGGTTTGGAATTGAATAGCGGATGGATGAAGAAGGGAGTATCATAAATACGCAAATATCGTCGCCATATTGCTATTACTGAATAACTGAAAAAAAAAGGTTTTTGTATAATGGGGTTCTAAATGACGTTCCGCATTAGCGATGGGGACTCACTTGTTAAGAACGGGAGTCACGGTACCAGCTCATAATTTATGTACGACTCAATTAAACGAAGGCTCATTTCAGAGCCGGTATATATTAAGAGCCGGCCGGCAGTGACTCCCACGACTCCCAGTTAACGAGCTTATACCCTAGTTCATATGACTCCCAGTTCATACGACTCCCAGCACCTACGGCTCCTGGCTCCCAACGTATAGGTGTAGGTACATAATATCCAGATACCAGACTGTCCGGCGCCGTTCACGTACATGCATAGTGTACTATACCTACACACATGTAAATGCGCTAATTATCCTTATCTCTACTCAGGAATGTGTGAACCCTAGACGACAAATGCTTTAAGATATATCATGACGCCAAATATTAATTGCAAGTCCCATGGTCATGGTCATAATTTAGCCTTGTACAAGTTAGACACGTATACGATGATTTTATGTAAAAGGACCTTATTTAAAGATGCGTCATCATAGTAATGCGTAAGAATACCATAGAACATCTGAGATATGTTTATCTTTCTAGATAAATAAACAATCTTTCTTAAGTGGTTCCAAGGATTGTTAAAAAGAGTTACAGCTCAATTGAGCCGTAGTACGGTTTACCAGAAGTGATACGCTCATCACTCATCAAAATGAGCCCGCACAAATGAACGGCTCCTTCATGAACGACTCATCGCTATTCCGCATTATGTCTGCTAAAAAAGTCTAATTGATATCAGCGGACTAAAGTTGAGTATTTTGGTTTTTGCGTGTTATCTTATTGTTATTTCTCAAAATTACAAAAATGTACCTAAATTGATTTTAATAAATGCATTTTTATTAGAGTACATAAAAAATTCCAATTCGTATTAAAATTCCTTAGGAGGTGTAACGAAAACCAAAATCTTCAACCAAAAATTTATTCGTGTTCTGTGAACGTCTCACTGAAACTTGTAGCCAGACTCTCGCGTTAGAATGATGCGCGAGTTATTGTATATTTTGTTATAGATTTGATATATCGATCATACTGATTTATGGATGAAGCCTACACTCTTGCGACTTCCAAGCTTTTAGCAGATTTTGAATGTTAATTTTCCCATTCCAGCGAGTTAGAATCCGCCTTCCTGCGCGCCCCCATGTCGGGCATGGGCGGCTTCGCGGACGTGTGTCCCCGCGAGCCCTCTCCGGCGCCCTACGGCGGCTACGCGCAGGGCTACGGGCCCGCCCTGTACCACCCGCCCCCGGCCAGCCCCGCCCTGCACCAGGGCTACCACACCAACGGGCACAATCATCACCATCAGTTCAGCAATGGCGGCTCTTCAGGTAAGAGATATTTACTGTTTTAACCCTTTACCGTTTTAACGATTACATATGCACTGTTATCGTCGTGAGGAATTAAGGTTTTTAAACATTAATCATCTTTGGGTTAACAAAGTACCGAAAAATTCATCGTCATTAAGTTTTCAAAGATATTCTCTCTGGAATTTTTAGATCAATGCATATTTTCCTCCTATGTCGTTTCCATCATGAGCTATGGAATATAAATCAATATCAATAATTGATGTCTAAGTCGTATCATTTATTAGTCATTTTTACATTTTTTGAAGATTTATGTGTAATGTCTCCTGTACTGTGCGTTTAACTGCTGTATTGTGAAGGACATAAACGGGGATGTTTTATTTTATTAATATATAATGCCTGTTAATAATATGTAATCGTTTTTCTTGTTCCAGAATTCACCGGCCTCATATCCCCTGGCGTGTCGGTGCCCATCGCCGTGCCGGGGCAGGGGCCCGACATGGGCCAGCAGTACTGGTCGCGCCTGCAGTGACCTTGGTGGCAGTAAGCGAGAACTACTAACAGTTCTCGTGTTACGCTAGCAAACAGCAAACCTATGTTACGTCAATAAACAGCGTTTTAGTGTTACGTCAATAAATAACAACCTGTGTGTTACCTACGTTATTGAACAGTATTTTGGTGTTACGTGAATGAACACCAACTTTGTGTTACGTTCATAAATATCATTTTCATGTTGCGTCGGTAAACAACGTTTTTACATTCTGCCAATAAATAACAACCTAAAATGTTGCTTTAATAAACAATACTTTCGTGTTACGTCTACAAACTTCAACATTGTTTTACGCCCATAAACAGAATTTTCGTGATACGTCCATTCGTATTTCGTTGACAAACTGCATCTTGGTGTTTACTTTGAAAAAATACAGCACTTTCGTGATACGCCAACTTTGTGTTACGTCAATAAACCACCGAAGTATATAAATGGAGTAAACGTCAGCGTTCGAAATATGGGCGACATAAATGAGGCCAATTGGCTACATTGAGATAACACGTGCTTCAGTCGATTACAAGCGCTCGCCGGGTATGGATCTCCAAAGATTACTGCAAAATGCCTAGATGACTGCACAAGTCGTTCTGGAAAAAATAAAAGCAATGGTGTAACCTTTCATCGATTTTACCATATTCAATAAATTGTACGCGCCGCCGGTAAGAGATGCTCCGGGCCGCGGCGGTGCATTCCGTTCGTTCGCGGTCGGAATGATTCGGGCTACATCGACATCCGCTTCACCCCCCTTCGTATTTCAGGCGCAGGAAAAACTTTTTAGACTGATTTTGCCAGGAGCGTTGACTCTATTTATATACCTCTATGCAATGAACAGCGTTTCCGTGATACGTCAAAAAATCATTTTTTTTGTGTTACGTCAATAAACAGCACGTTCATGTTACGCTGATTAGAAGACGAAGGAGTATGAAAACGTTTCGAAAGGACTGAAATATGAAAATAAACCAATTTGAAAAATATGGTTTTAAAACATCATCCTACTGACTAGATATTATTTGAACGCCTCATTATTCGTATTCTTATATGTATTAAAATCACAAATTAATTACATTTATTTGTGCTTGATTTAATTGTTACAAGCTAAAAGTAAAATTTTATTGCAAAAATTAAAAATAATAATGTGTGTAAAGGGAATTTCCTAAACTTTTTCGATATTCACGAAAATTCAGAAAAAAACTTCAAGAAATTAGAAATTATTGCACATTACTATTTATTTTAAGCCTTTTTTATAGGTTCACTAAGAATTAAATAGTGAATGTAAGCTACAGAGTGGAAACAAATTACTAGGATGAACTTATTGCCATAAACTGCCTTTGCAAACAATTTTGAAATACATAATTACAGTGTTTTTAAGCACTTATAAATATTGTGAAATAAAATTATGTATTTAACTTTTCCATCTCTTTATTTTATTCCGAATAAGTTTTAAGCTGCTACAGGCATCTTCAGACTGGCAAAACCACAGAGAAAAAATAATATATAGAGATGCCCTAACACGCAAGGGAAAAAAAAAAAAAGAAAAAAAAGAGAGGGGCGAGCTAGACGTGCCGCCAATTTAAGTAAAACAGCAAACAAGTAAAAAGCTTGTTTACAAAAAGCGAATAATTTAGTTTGAATACTTTATAAATGTTTTATAATTTCCTTACCATAATCAAAATCACGTGAAACAAACGTGGATGGCAGTGAACTAGGCTGGTGCCAAAAAGGATGTCACGTAACCTTTGTCTCCAGTCATCGAAGTGGTGTGTTAAGGCAAGTCTATTCATTCTGACGACAGTGGGCAAAACAAGTCTCAAAAGCATAAATACTTCAATATTATTTCAAGAAGGCAAGTTCAAATAAAGATTTATTGGATGCAAATTAAGCCTTTTTATGTGAATTTTATTCGACATTAAAATGTGAATTCTTTTACCCTGAAATTCATTAATTTTTATGAGAAAAAGTAAAGAAGATTTTATTTTAAAAAAATGTGTAAAATATCCAATGAACTTCAGTGAAATGAGTGTTATTATAAATGCTAGCTAAAGAATGCAATAAAAACATTAAATTACATGTTTAGGATAAACTTTACCGTGCTTAAAGTTAAACATGTGTCAGGAGTATTGTACATTATAAGTGTTAAATGGTTGTGTATCATTAGGCTAATGTTTATTACAAAATATTATGATTCGTGGTAAATAGATTTTGTATAAAATAAAATCATTATTTCAAGGAATTTTTAACGGATATCATCGATATCGATATCATTGTACGTAATGTTAATTATCTATTCGCGGATTTGTTTTGTGAAATTTTCAGTTTAAATGTGGATTTGTTTATCGTTGAGTTAATGCATTTATCCAATACTATCACAGTATAAAATGAGTTCAATCAATAACAATGATCATTATGCCCTGTTCATAACAGGGGGCCAAGTCTGTATCTTTAGCATTAACTAACACAAGTTAAATCAGCCATAAACAACATATTTTGACAGTCATTCCATATCGCGCTGACAAGTTTGTGTTTAAGTTAAGAGAAAAATCCGTAACGCAAACGAAAGAGGCGATGTTGTGTTTATGAAAACTGTCAAAATGTGTTATTCATGCCCAATTTAACTTGCGTTAATTAACGCAAAAGACGCAGACTTGACCCCCTGGAGTAAAAAAACTCCCAGAGTCTTTTTCTAGCCAATAAAAACTGCCGTGGCAACAGCAATCACCATTGACTATACTTTTAAAGCAGAAATCAGATTGTGTTAAGCAGCAAAAACTCACTAACAGTGAAACTCACTAATCATGGAATTTGCATAGCTTTTTCTAATCAACACAACTATTTTCATGCAGTCATTTCTATCATGAGGTATGAAGCTTCGACATATCAATTTTAGAGCCAAAAAATTAGACAAGACACCAAATTGTTGTTCCACATTTTTCATTACATAAATTCCTAAGATTAATAAAAATAGTTATAAACTGGGATTACGAACACTTTTGTAGGCGATTGTATAAAAATTGTTGGGCTATAAAATGTTTCCCGGAGCTTCTAACTCCCAATATGAACAGAGTTTTCTTCAACATCAACTGACATTGTGGATATTGCCTGTACCTATATCGGAAGAAAAGCCAGATTTTCAAGATTCTTTTATAAAAGCATCAGTTATCATTTTATTCTTGATGACTCTGTAAATAGTTTAGATTTAGCAAACAAATGGCATTAATACCACAAAGCCCATATTACACATATCAAAACAATGTATAAAACATTATGTACCTTATTTTAGCCTATTATTAAGTAGGATTCTACTGTTTATTTGTCACACCCAGTCACACCGTACTAGACTTATATTATTTTTAAAATAAACTCCCACCAACCAAATCCATGATTTCTACCAGTATTTATGTTGAAACAGGTGGCAGGAACAAGTGAAATAACAGATTGGCTAATTATATAGAATAAGACCTAAGATGTGAGAGTTTCTTAGTTACCCATTCCACTAGTTACATCCTTTATTAAAAAAAAAAAACATTGACATTTATGTAAACGAGGAAAATAGAACAAGAGTTGAGTTCTTTTTTCAATACAAATCTTGACATTTTTGTAAAATAGCAAAAGAGTTATGTAAATTCTTTTTTCAAAACAAACATTGACATTTAAGTAAACGAGGAAAATTGAACAAGATTTAAGTTCTTTTTTCAAAACGAACATTAACATTTTTGTACACAGGGGCAATAGAACAAATTCAAAATATCGTAAATACATTATTTTATCTATTTTTTGACAGATTAGGGTAAAAAATTAAAATAAAAAATACATTTGAAAGACTTTTATTTTATTTCGTCCAAAACTTTTTATAAAAACATTGTTTTACAATAAGTTAAATTATTGCTAATTGTTTCAATATTGTGATGTTCTTTCGTATTTATTATAATATATCAATTGTGTGGCATAATGTGATTCACTGTTATAAATATAGAAATAATAATCAGATTGCATAGAAAAATGTGATTAATGTATGTTTAAGTTAGAATTATCTGCTAGAATTAAGTACCCTTTAATCATTACGTATTATAGGAAAATCACATGAACATTTCAATAAATACTATGTTTTACAATAATTTATTTTATTTCACCCCTGTAATTCCTAACTAGATAATAAAGCCAATGGATCTGAAATTCTATTCGACTGGACAGACAATCCTTAGAAGTGAGATCTATACCGATTTTAAAGAAAACTAATGTCGGTAATTTACATAAAGGCCTTTCGAGTCCTAAGCGCCCCAGACAGGCCAGGGAAATTGTAGTTTATCTGCTCCAGAAAGAATTTCGATATTTTTATTAATTTCATCAGAAGTAAGGAAAAATTGAGCCTACTTCGGACACATGCCCATAACACACTTCTATTGGTTTACCTTTTCAGTGTTCCCACACCTAACTAATAATCTTCCCTTTAGCGGGCAACTGGGCAGTCTTCACTCTGATACTAGTAAATAATTCTTTCCCTTGAAAAGGTCCATTGGAAGAAGTACATATGTAATATAAAGGCCAAATCGCACTACAGCAGCACTGAGCGTCGCTACGCACCAAAATATTCTCTAGGCAGCAACTCTACCGTGCCGCGCTAGACAGTCTGATGCGGTTTCTTACATACAAAACAATGAAAAGAATATTTAATGTTGACGCAATACGCAGTGCAGCGAGAATCTTGTGCGTTTTGACCTTTAAGAGAAGACAAACAATATACCTCCCAATATGGATACTAAACAATGTAATTTTTTTTTTTGGGTAATACCTATGCACAAAAATGTCAGTTCCCTGGACCCAAACTATAGCTTCATCAATATGTGTATGTTGTGAGGCTGAGTGACAGGGGAGAGGAAGGAGATCGCAAGAGGAAGGTTGGGAAATACCTGATACATTCAGATCTGGTCACTAAACATGGCTAATGTCATTTCTAACGAATGATAGAATTTCAGATATCGATATAACCAAGGTGATCGATATCTAGAGAATCTACCACTATACACAAAGAATTTTACCTCTTCAGTGACTACAGAAATAATTGGTCGTGAAAAGAGAAGTGGAAGGTCGAAGGTGTGTTGGACGTAGGAGATTTTCATCAATAGGAAATGAAATGGAGAGATATTTGATAGAATGGTATCCAGTTTTATCTGCCCTCACATAGTATTTAAAAGCAACAAAAAAAACATGTGTGAACTAAAGATCAACATACGACATAGAATGTTTATTTCAGATGTTATTTTTACCAAATTTGTAGGTAGGTGTGAATGAAAAGAAGTTATAAACGCGAAGATTTATTAATATTATTAAATATAATTAACTTATTAAAGCACATGCTTTATTGTGAAATTAATTATTGAAAATAATATCAGTAACTCTACATAACTCACAATAAAGCATAAGCTTTAATGAGTTATACATGATTTAATGTTCCATAAAAAAATATATATATATTCAAGACTCAATGAAGACTATGGGCGCAAGCATGTTTGGGTAGAACTTTGCATCCTTGACATAGATGGCACCCAATACATCAGAAATAATTGAAAATAATATTAATAAATCTAAGGGAAAGTATGAAATTGATAAAAGTGACAGAATTCAATAAGATCTCGGTAGCTCAATTGGCAGAGATGTTAGTCCCGGATAGAGTAGAGGTTCTGAGTTCGAGTCTCAGTCGTGACCTTTTCTTTTCATTTTATGTCTTCTAGGGCCGTCTGTTTCAAAACCGTGAGCTAAATTTAAATTTTAACTGTCAGTTAAAATAACTCGCGTGTCAAATAGGACAATGCGCTGTTTCAAGTATGCATTTGCTAAAGTAATAGTTATTAGTGTGGACAGTCGAGGAAGCAGAATATTCCTCCAAATTGTGTGAAAAAACACGCCGGATCATTTTTTGGTGCGGCCACACCGACGGTTAAATTTTCATATCTGGTGAGATAGAAATAACAACTGTCAAAATATGCCGCAGGTTTTACTTTGCGTCGTACTGGTATCTAAAAAAATATTCTTATATGGTTGAATATATCAATGGTGCTGACAGCTTTGTTCGTCCAAAAATATTTGTGTGAACATTTAAAAATTAATGACTACCTATTATACACGGTATTACATGGAAAAATATAATTAGCCTTTCAGTAACTGTAATATCATATTGAATTCGGGGCATTGCAAATTTCGAGATCTTTCGACCTACGATATCGCGTCAAAAATTCAGAATCATCCCAAATAAGCATAATGTATTATTATCTTGAATAGTTTTTGGGATATTATCCAGTGTTGCGCTTTCTCCTCCTGTAGCCAAAAAAAAATACTTTTGGCCGTGAAAACCTGAAAACATATATAATATACTATTATTTAAGCGTCGTCGAAATGTTTTCGCTTTTCGCTGAATACATATTACTGGATGAGGAATTCGTTGTCACTATCATCATCTTCTATAATATTATTCGTGAAATAAATCGTAAGAAACATTGAAGCGAGCAATTTCGTCAATATAACTGTCAAATATGTCAAAATGGCCGAGTAACTATCGGTTTTCGGAAAGTAAGTGCTAAAGTTAGAAGTGACGTAAAACAGGCAGTTAAATTGATTGAAAAACGTATTTTGGTGAAATTTAACTTTCGCACGCCGTTTAACTCTTACATTTACTATAGCATGCGTTGAAACAGACGGCCCCTACTGTTTTATATTTTCATTGACAGTGGTATTGATATTATTTTCAATAATTAATAGCCCAACATTTATAGTAAAAAACGTTTCCACTAAGAAAAACATGTGTTGAAAAAAGTAAAGTCAGTAACTGCTGTGGGAACTAAACTCCATCAGTCCATCTGCCAAAACTAGGTGTCCTACCAAATGGATAAAATGTAGTTTGATTAAAAATGATTATGATCAAAGGACAGCATTGTAAGTCAGTATAATAATAATAATAATTGGATTACTTCTATAGCGCCGTTTTAGTGGGAAAATCACCTCAAGGGAGTATGAAGACTATCCTTTTGAATGCCAAAAACAATCACAGATTGGACATAATAATGCACTTTCAAAGACACATAAATATAAATTCAAGTTAATCTATACATTTGATATTGTACCGGACAGGTCAAAAAGTATATTAAATTTTATTTTGCTACAGTTTCAAACTCCAGTTTGGTGAGTTTCTTGTGACCCCCCACTTTACAAATCCATACAACAGAAGAAAGTCATCATCGCCAGCGCCGGTTCCCATACCAAGTTTCCTTTCTAAATAATCATTCATAAAATAAGCATTCTTACCAATATAAAGGAAGTATCCAATTTATTATTAAAATTAATAATTTGCAATGGGCTGTGTAAAATCTCCCAAAAATTCAAGAAACAACTTTAAAAATATAATTTCGAGTTATATTATAGTAGGTACCCTAAAATGAGTAGAAAAATAATTTATTTGTACATATGTAATTAATTTGTACTTTCAACTAATTCGATAATCCAAAAATTCAATTGTAAAATGACAAAATTTGTATATTATTTTACATACTATCAAACATCAATATGTATAGAATAAGGCATCCGTTGAATACATAGGTCACTATGTTAAAAATGTTTAATCTAGTTATTTAAAATGTCGTCTATGTCCTTCAGAAGTTCATCTTCACCTTCAATTGATCCAATAGACATATTTTCTAATCTTACATCAATAATTTGTTTAGTGCAACAAGAGACGAGATCGGGAATGGCGTCAGACAAATTATTGGTGAAATGTAATGAACTTATTTTACTACCAATTGTCGGAGAATCAATCATGCGATTATTAACAACATTAATGTCCAAGTCATCTCCTAAAATATGGAAAGAATTGTTTTTAACATTTGACGGATTAGTTTGAACTTCTGTTTGGCTTATGTTATAAGAATTTGAGGCACATTCGTTAACATTAGAATTAAGTTCATTTGACTTAAGTTCACTGGGACTAGGTTTAATCATATCATTGGAGCTCTTATTTATAACTACATTTTCACTATCGACTGTTAAAATCTTTCGCTTTAATTTTGGTTTAGCAGAAGGTATAATATGAACAAGTGATTTACGAACTTTAGGGGTTGGAGGGGATGATTTGAAAGCCTTAAGGCAAGCCTCAAGAGCTTCATCATTAACAGGCTTGACATATTCTAAAGAAGAAGGCATCAATTCACTTTCTATTTTATAATCTATGCCATTAAAAGTAACATTTAAATGTTGTAAAGGTGAACAGATTTCTGTTTGGATCTTACGCTTTTTCAATGCACGTATTTCACCTAAAGTTAATACTTTAAAATCATCAAATTTGTCAACTTGACGTTTTATGCCACGCTTACCGTGAATCTCGTCTAAACTCATGGATTCATATTCTGAAGGAAGTTTTCTTCCTCCCACCGGTCTGCTGGTGTCTACTTCGTCGTTCTGTAGAGTGAATACCGTACAACTATCGTAAGAGTAAAACGCAGCAGCTTCTTCTTGAATTCGTTCCAGACGGATTTGCTCCAAAGTCTTGATCGCCACAATGTGTTTTCCGTCATCCAGAAAGCGATTTTTAACAGGAGTTAACGTGGGAACACTTTCCGAGTCTGATTCTGGAAGAATAGATAATACGCGAGTTTAATTCAATTGCTTAAAGCCAGATCATGCATGTATTTTAATACATCGCAGCATCGGCCCGATATTCCAGAATAACGTTGCAATTTATTTCAAATGATTTTTTAAATACACGATGTTTGTTTTTTTTGTTGTTTATCTATTCTCCGTACAGAAAAGACTCGGCTTAAAGTGTAGGTATACAGAATAAGGGATGAAGGTAAGAAAGGGATTCATAAAATAACTACTAAAATCATGTGAAATAAGTTCCAACTTTATTCAATAATATGGAGACACAATGTCAACAGAAACATGAAAATTATTCATCAACATAAAATATTAATATACATACTTGTTGAAAGCGTTCAAAGAAAACAATAATCCAAATGAAAATCAGTCAAGGAAATAAATACACAAAAAATTGAGCTGCTTCTCAAAGTTTTCTAGGCCAACAAAACATAATACATACTGAAAGAATAAATTGTGAAAAAGCTACATTCGTTTTAAATATTAACAGTTTACTACCGTAGGGACTGACAGAGAATACAAATACAATCGACGATAAATAAAACCTCGGCAATGCCAAAAAAACACATTGTTTGCACAACGACAGAGCACGGTCTTATTAACATTGAGCGCAGTTTTCACATGAAATCAAAACACTTTCAGATTACATAGACACTAAAGTATAAATTAATAATAATCGGCATATAAAATGGGAATACAAGGTATTCAGTAGTAAAATGGACTAACTTGAGGGTTAAATTCCACATAAAAGTATATTTCGTCGCAGGACAGCAATTCTGCTGTAACCACCACTACCCACAAAAATGCTCTGTAAACACCACTCCACGGGGTTTTTTTCTGCATCAATCTATCCGAGTCCCGTGACTCTACAATGAAAAATAAGACCTGTACGACGTTGTAAAAAATCTTCATTTTGTCAATATTGCGTTTTTTAATTGATATTTATTTAAGCCTCGAAATCCTGTGTTTTCTTTACATGGCTTTGGCTAATACAGCAATATTGCTTTCCTGCGACGATATGCGTAAAACTTTGTACCTTTTATCAAAATTTCTATTTTTTTAAATACTAAAAACCCATTGTGTGAGGATCCCGCCATGACAAAAATCATGAACACACGAGGAGTGGGCCAGCAGTGACAGACAGGGATGGCAAGTCACCAAAAGGAGACTATTTTACCTATGGGTGACAACATTGTCTAAAGATCCAAGGCGACGCAAGAAAATGTTATTCATATTTTCAGTTGAGAATGTTAATACTGATGGTCAGAAACACCTCCCAAGTTGTTCCACTTTATTTTACATCTTGAATTATATTAAATAAAATGTTAGTATGATAATGAGGACAATTTTCGTAACTTATGACAATCTGTTCATATATTAATTTAATCAGATCATAGTTTAATTGAGTATTGATAAACGCTGGTTATTTGGAAAACTTTGGCAGTATGGCTAGCAGTGCGGTAGTTTTTATTAGTTTGTTAATTATTTACTATCTAGAATTGGTTTACATATCTATGTATTGATATTCAAATATTTGTATTTAGTTAAATCGCTCCATCTTGAATATGAAAAAAAAAACCATAAAAATGAACCATACAAATTAATTATTGTTCCTTTGTTAAAAAGAATCACCAAATGGTGAAAATAATTTTATGAGAAAGATTTTTTTTAGCAAATGTATATTTAAATAAATAGCTACATTTTTTTTAAATAATTAACGAAACCTTTTGCAACACTACTAGAAAAAATTATTACAACCAGTTTTCAGGAAATAAACATTTTTGACCGGAAATTCTACAAACATAAAAAAAAATTATCAAAGTACATTGTTGAAAAAATAAAAAAAATTCCTTTAAAAAATGCCTAAAATAGATCTAATTTTCAACGGCCAAAAAAATGCACTTAACCGTGCGTGATATACATATTTTTATTATCCAATTAACAATAAAGTATCCAACATTTCAAATGCGTTTCCCTAAAGAGGTGTTTAAAAAAAAAGTTGTATAGATATTTTTATTTTTATTTAAACGGCACACATACATAAACGGGCGCGCGACTCACACACACTGTTACATTATCAGTACTGCAATGCGATATTCTACAGGGATTTCCCACTATTATTAATGTGAACGAGATTAGAAACAAACAGATTTGGATTGCGCCAAAACAAATCACAATTTAAAAACTAATTCTTCAACGTACCGAAGTTAGAGCTGAAATTATAATGAGCCGATAGAAGCAGCTTTTAGCTTGCAGCCGGATAATACATATTAATAAGAAATACTAAAAGCTAAATTGTGAACGTTTAGCTAGTTATAATTTACTGGAAAAACTTTACTAGTTTTCACGAATACCAATTTTACAGCTTGATCATTTATTAGCAGAACCCAGTAAAAACGGCTGAAAAATAATATAAAAGTATTGTGTAGAAGATTGTCGCAAACTCGAAATATTAAACCAAACATCCCCCATTATAATAAATGTTTATCTGTCAGTGGCTATTGGATGCCCTAGTAGACAGACTCACCTCCCGCTAACAATTCTTCCCGATAGAACCATGTTTGGGAGTAAGTTAGTGATATCTGGATGTTTATCGCCAACGTTATCGGCACATCGTAATCTCAGGCCTAAGTTTGCAATCATTTCACGCATTATAGATTAAAGTGACGGTAAAAAAAAAATCCAAGATGTTCTCTCGATAGACATAAAAAAAAATGTATGTTTCGTCAAAAATCCATAAAACAAATTCACACAAGCTTTTTCTGACTAAATTTTCTACTTGAAGATATAAAAATTAGCGCCCGAATAGTGCCAAGTCATAGTCGGGACAATGATGTTCTGATTAAACTATATATAAGCAATATATTTTTCGGAATAACTATGCAAAAAAAAAAGTTTTATTTGAAAAAAATAACTAGATCGGGGGTAAAATGAAAGTCTTCATTCACACTATAGGTCAGGTTTCCTAGAAAGCAAGGCTAATTGTGTTATACATAACCTATCTAGGTGAGTATCTATATTATCTTAATTAATATAAATAACAGAAAAAAAAAACAGAACAAATTATTATCATTAATTCAAATAAAAACATTATTAATATTAAATATAACAAATAAAAGAACTGAATTGTAACACCAGAAAATAATATTATTTAATCTTTTTTTTTTAAACAAACAAGTTGTGTTAAATTAAAAATGACAATTTTACATTTAAATGTCATTATTTTACATTTAAATTGTTATTATGCATGTTAAACATTAAATAATTGGACAGTTAAATATATTCAGTACCGCGCCATCCTAGGTATAAATATTTGATGGCGGGTACAATTACATCATTAATATTAGAAAACATAACTTTTTCTTTTAAAAACACAGATGGCGTCGTGTGCCGAGACCGTCATATATAGACGACCTTCTTTCAGGAAAATAATTAGATCTTTTTTTTTTATTACCGTCTATTAATAATTATTGTAGATTACAATTTGATGGACAAGGTACGACAGAGGGACATTATAGGGAATAAAAAGGCGAATTAACTTTGTGTGTTCAATACACAATTGAAAAAATATTGAATAGGCAAGTGGCAATTTGCTTCATAATAGAGCAAAAATTATTTTGTAGGAAAAGGCTTATGTCTATATTTAATGCAAACATATTTGAATATTTGCATACATATTTATTGTTACATATTACTAAATATTAAAAATCCAATGTAAATCATAAGAACTTGAAATGTGTTACTTTTTCCATTCGTGAGTGAAAATAAAATTTTATTCTAGCGATTTAAACAATTAACTATTTAAAAAAAAAAAAAAAAGTATTTTTCCTTAGTTCAGTCACATATTATTACTCAATAAATTATTAAATGCTAATTTGAAAACATAATATTCAAAGTGTTACCAATCTCATAATAAAACTTATTACTGACGGCAATTTATAAAGAAAAAGCGCCTTCAAATGCAATTATTGACGATAAAGATCCATTAATAAAATACTTAGTTTTGCATTAATAAAACAATACTATATTACGCAGGCATATTAAATGAGTTAAGCCTTAATTTAAACTACAAAATCAAATCTGTAGAAAATTATCCACTTCAAAAATAATCACCATTGTTAATTTCTGAACCCTCCGTTTCAATTGCATTGAAAGGGCATTGAAAATAGTATTACTTTCATACAAAATCTTACATTTCTATACATTCTAAGAATATTAAAAAAGCTGATATTCATATTTTGTGATTTTTTTTTTTTTTTTAATTTTTTTTTTTGTGAAAACAATGTAACCCAGCGTCTATGCGGTTGTTTTTCATTAATATTCTATTCCACGTCTTGTACCGAGAAATTCTAAGCATCATGCTTAAATATTGGCACTCTAAATCCAAAATCAAATTATGTAAAAAGGGGCTGTCTGTTGTTATAGATGGCTGATTATAAGCAGTCATTATTAATACATTGCAACAATGAAAATAATTAACATTGAAAATGAGATTCATCAAAATTGCAATTAACCGCCCCACCCATACGAACGTACGTGATACGGCCGCTATATTATCGCCCGAACGCAACAAGCCATATCCCGTACGTTCAGGTACAAAAAAACTATAACCGAAACCCACAAAACATTCGTATACGTCAAGTTTGTTCCTACGTCATCTCGTTTAGTATTTCAAGGTCAGCCGAAGCTAACGGATGTGTTCGGGTATTTTCATCTCTCCCATACAAGTTGGTATATTGTAAACACGTATTCTTATTGCGATATTTAATTTTTTGAATAACCCAAAGGACGGGCGGTTAATCGTAGTCTGTTCAAATAAAATCATAATGTTACAAATACAAATAAATATTGCTTCAATACAAAATATAAGTGGATAGTAGTAATACATAATTTTATCTGTGTCGGAACTTTTAAAATAAAATTATCCTTTAAGACTAGGTTCTTACACATTTAACAGATATTTATTATTGGCATGAATATACATATAAGAGTATATATATAGAGAAAGGACATCAAAAGAAGATATATTTTCCTGTCAAATTTCATAATAATTTACTGAAATGCTTTACATCAACGCAAACCCATCTCCACAAAAATCATATTCATCAATCATCAAAATTACAATGCTGACAGTTTCACGAATTTGCAACACATACAGTGAAACCCAAGAAGTTTTCTACGCTAAAGGAGTTTTTTTTTCCAGTCTCTTAAAGCATGAAGTAAAAAATAGCTTAAATTATACCACATAAACAGTTTTTTTTCAGTTCCTTGAAAAAGTCCCGTGGATAATTTGAGGCAAAACTATTATAGATGATAAATCTATTCTTCGTGTTGCTTAAACGAAGATGACTTTGATGGTGATGGATTTGGAGTGACATTAAAGAGATTGTAAAATTAAAAAAAACATGTTTTATATTTATTCTATGCAGTTTTATGAATTTGCAACATATATAGTGAAACCCTCTTACGAAGTTTTCTACGCTAAAAGAGTTTTTTTGTCATGAAGTAAAAAATAGCCTAAATTATCCCACATAAGAAGTTTTTTTTCCAGTTCCTTGAAAAAGTCCCGTGGATAATTGAGGTGAAACTATTATAGGTTTTAAATCTATTCTTCGTGTTGCTTAAACGTAGATGACTTTGATGGTGATGGATTTGGGGTGACATTAAAGGAATTGTAAAATTAAAAAACATGTTTTATATTTATTCTATGTAGATAGCTATGTAATCCCACTTTGAGTATGCTTCCTCATTTATACAACATGAGCTTATTTCGAGGAGATTTTTGGAAAGTCATTTCAAGATCGTCATAAGAATGTAAATTTAAAATAAACATTACCCTGATTACCAAGACAAGGACGTTAGATTACAAAAAAGGTCTGAATAATTATTTATAGAATATTTAGTAACATGTGTGATATAGAATACCTAGGATTTCCAGCTAATGATTATATTTACATGCATTCAAAGTCAAAACTGCCCGGTGATGCTGCGAGGCTAAAGGAAGGGGGTGGGGAAGGAGGTGGGGAAAAGGAAAGTTAGAAAATACTTGGTTAATCAGATCTGGTCACTAAACACAGCTAAATCCATTTTAAGCAACACTTTGAGCATATAAATTTGAAGGTGTCTTTTGAACATGTAACCTCCGAGTCCAGAGCTAGAAAATAAATTGGCTCCCCTTGGCTTGGAGTAGCATTCAGTTATTATATTATAGATGTGACCCAGTCCTTATTAAAACGCAAACCATTAAAACATAAACTTTTAGGAGAAAAGCGCTGTTTTGTTGTACTTATTGTAAAATATTAACATCAGAAATGGGGACCAAATTCATCTTACAGATTACAGACAGGCAGAAATTAATAGTATTCTATATCCACATGTGAAGCTTGGCTGTGGAAATACTAGCTGGATCATTCGGAACAACTCGAGTCATACTGTCACAACCAAGTATGTTGCCATCGTGATCCAATAGCTTCGTCCAGACGGCACGAGGCCTGTATTGAATGAGCTCGACGAGTGCAAACAAGTGTCGAGCAATAATTAAACATTACTGGAAAGGTCCAAATATATTATCATAGTCACGATTGATTTCATACACTTCGTTTTGCCCTTCCGACTAATAAATTATTTATTTGCTAGTTAGGATAGCTGTCTGAACGAAGCTCATCAATATTATGGTCAGTTGCCAAATTCAACAGTTCAAAATTAAAAGGCAAGCGTTGATTTCCAAGTAGAATGTTTTAAATTTTCACCTTGTCTAGGAGAATTAATTTAAATCAATCAAAAAAGATCTAGTTCACATTGACATATCTGTAGACATGACATATTGCTTCAAATTTAATATACATACATATATTTATTAGGACTGAGAAGAATTTGATACCATGTCAAAAAAAAAAGGACAAGCCATATTATTTTTTTCCTCCGCAATTCTACAGAATAATGTTTATAATGACAAATTGTTACGCTGTTACATTTATATTATTTTGCAGTACACGATAATAGGATGATTGTGTTTTAGTTCTTGCGTACTTAGTTATATATGAATAACTATGAATTTGTTTTGTATGTTTAAATGCAGGTGCAATAAAAATGATATAAAAACTACATTTGTTGAATTAACTACCTTAAACACGAGATTATAGGAAATAGTTTTACAGTAGCAGCAAGAACTGTTAGTATGCTTTTAAAAGTCAAACTTGTCAAAGACAGAAAAAAACATTCAAAATAAAAGAACTTACAGAGAAACCCACTTTTGAGAAAACAGCTTGTTTTTTCAGTCCCTCCAAATTTAATCCACATATAAAGGTTTCCCAGGCAAGAGATTTCTTCAGGTCCCTTGGAAAACCTTATAAGAGAGATTCACTGTATTCAGTTTGGGCTGTATGGTATTGACATTTAGCCGGCAGAAAATTTAGTATCAAAAGAATTGATCAGTTATTGAATTGCAATATCTTTTAATCTGCATAATTCACTTTATCGCCTCTTTGGCACTGTGAATTTATTAAACCATTTGTTAAGCCCATTCTCTGATTGTGTCTTTGACAAGTTTAAATTTCTCATTTGAAAAATGTCGCTTTGTATATTACAATGTAAAAAAAACGTGAAAGTCATACACAAAACATTTTTTTCATGCAACTTCCAAAATTTCAATACATTATTATCGATACAATTCCTAACCAAACTGTTTGTGGCAAAATTACAGTAAATAGGTAATTTTGAAAAGCATTAGATGCATAATATTAAGACATAAGAAACATTCTTAAAATTACACACAGCTAATACAGTGAAACCCAGTTATAAGGTTCCCAAGTTTTTTCCTGTCTCTTGGAAAACCTCATTAGAGAGCGTCAGTGTATTTTTAAAAGGGTGTTACATTTCTCAGCAACTTGCTGTTCCGATAGACTGTTTACTAATATTTAATTCCGTCAATAACTTTGTGAATTAATTTAACAATAATTTATTGTTAATAATTAATTATTAACATAAAAGTAAATTATTACATGTTCAAATTGAACAGAATTAAATTTTAGTTTCAAAAACAGATTTAGAAAAACAATGAGTTGAGTGAATTTAAAATAACAATTTTAACATGAGGCTGAGGCTGGATGATATATTATTATCATTCTAATATTTGTTTGAAAAAAAACAATAAAAGATACTAGACTAAACTGTCATAGTTGGCAGTGTTGTTGTATATTTTAGAATTTTAACATGAGGCTGAGGCTGGATGATATATTATTATCATTCTAATATTTGTTTGAAAAAAAACAATAAAAGATACTAGACTAAACTGTCATAGTTGGCAGTGTTGTTGTATATTTTAGAATTTTGAGAGACTTGGGTCAACGGTGGTTATTTTTTGTTTAAAATTGATAAACACAGAAGTTATACCAGAACTGAACTCATTATCGAAGATACCTTCTTGAAATTGTAAGTTCTATGGAACCACATCATATATTTATAATTAAACTAAAATAAATTACTATCTTCCATATTATATTCATCTTACTACAGTAGAACCACGTTAATTCGAAATCCAGGGGACCTTGAAAACCAATTTTCAAATTAACGAATTCCCACATAATTCAAAAACTTTATTTTTGTCGCCGAAAAGTCGAGCTCCGCGACCGCCCCTTAAAATTCAGAAAGGTATTTGAAGTAAATTCGTAATAATACGACCTATTCCCGTGAAAATTGGAAAAAGTACATATTTTCGTATAAATCGAAATTACAAGGCCAATTACGGTTGCGGCGCAGCCAGCCTGTTAATATGAATTAAGACAATGTATGACCGCAGATATCGAAATTTTTCAGCGTTTTACCGCCTCGGCCGGCCAATTCAGATTTACGAAATTACATACATGATATGTTTCGCAAAAATAGAATTTTTTAAAATTAAACAAACAAATTTTTGTGCACGGAGTAAAATTAATTTCGAATTTTAAAAAAAGAAAGAATTCTCTTTTCTGGGGACCTCAATTTTGGCAATAATTCCAAATTAAGCTATTTTTCTAATTATCGGGGTTCTACTGTGCAAAACATTGTAAGTATGTTAGAGATAAATATCAAGGGGAAAAAACAATGTTATATAATGTATGTATATACGAGTATATTATACATCACCATACAAATGAAAAACATTTATTTTTATCTTCTTCTAGAAATTTGTCTCAAACAAACTAATAACGTCTTGAAGCAGGGGTACACAGTCCATTGAATACTTTAAAATGCCCCACAAGAAAGGAAAAAAATAATAATTCCAATGATTTTTTTTTTAATGTTAATTTTTCATAAATTTATCAGATCCTATTATCCTTCTCCTTTTCTCCATAGACTGTATACCCCTGTTTAACAGTTCATTATGATATTGTAATTAAAATCATAAAAATTATGCTGCCATTTTATCATACAAAATCACCATAATTCAATAACATTGTTAAAAACAATGACTTGTTGAAATTTGATCAATCATAGTAGTTGAAGCAAATGTGTTGAAATTTGATCAATCATAGCAGTTGAAGCAAATGTGTTGAAATTTGATCAATCGCCATGTGATTGAAGGTAATTGTGTTGAAATTTGTTCAATTAACCATCATGTATGTGGTTATTTGAAGATAACAATTTAAAATGATATAATTTCACCGTTGTCGCGATGTCAATCAATTCAGCGGTAGAACCTGTTGTCTGCTTGTGGTCGGGAGGCATACCGTGCAGAAGGGGGCAGGGGTTGGGGGTGGGAGTGTGGGGGGGCCTGGTGGGGTCAATACAGTCGCATACCTTCCTCGAAGTTCACCACGAGGGAATCGGCAGGGCTGAGACTGCTGTAGGCAGCAGCTAGCGGAGTCAGGGGCTGCGGAGGCTCTTGACCACGCACCATCATGGACTGATCGTGGACACCCAGGGGAACTGGAAATAATGTTTTGTGAGAATACGTACATAGTAAACTTTAGTCTGGCAATCAAAGCTCACAGATGGTCAAAATTCACTGAAGAAGCTAATATTTAATAGACTTAATGGTAACTTAATATGAAGAGTATCTGAAAGTGGAGTGACTTAAATCATATCATGTAATAATACCAGTAGGTATAGTGGTCTCAGGCAGAGGTTGTACGTACGTCGTCGACAATTGTTCTAAAATTCTTTCATAAAAATCTTCCTTCTCACACGTCTTGTACAAAAAAGATAGAGATTTAACATTAATCACAATCATTCGATAATAATTTTATGAAAAAATAATTATATTATCGTTATAAACATTAATTTCCTATCTGCGAACATTCGATTTCCTTCTAGACTTGTAACAATGGATACAAATATAAATGTGAGGTAAATTTTATCCTATTTTATATAACAAACAGGTTGTTATCAATGTTTTGCGGTATTTTCAACGAAAATATGAAAATGGGGGACCATTTTTATCACTGACATCCTTAAATGAGGTAAATTGTAGTTTATAAAATCGTATCCGAATAATATTATATTGAAGTGTCGGTAATGTGACCACCCAATGTTGAATGTTGGAATGCTCAGTAATATTACAATTATTTCTTTCTTTCTGGTTCCGGGAGCGTAATTTTTTAAATATACACAGTGTCGGGAAACTCACGATACAAGCAGGAAACTGGTGAATCTACATCACATGAACAGAAAAAAAAACAGATCTGAGAGCATTTACATTTATTTATCATAACCTTCTTTTTTTTGGGCAACTAAAGGGTTAAAAATATTTGGAGCTGGGTATAAGCATCAACCCATTTTAAAAAACAATAAACAGCTGATAGTAACCTCGAAGTCACCAATTTTTTTTTTAAATTTGAAAAATTCCATTCAGACGCGATATACTCCAAACGAAAGCTCAAACCAAAAAAGTTCTACTACAAAATCGACTCCAAATGTGATGTAGATTCGCCAGTTTCCTGGTCATACCACAAGTTTCCGGATACCATATATATTAATTAATACATATATCTCTTTTGAATATATAAAAAAAAATTATTTAATGAATTCTTTGTTTATTATTTGTAAAACGTAACTAATTATATTTTATTTGGTTATAATTAATATAGTAAATACATATGTACGAGGTGTGTTCAAAAGAAAAGGTGAATTTCGAATTTTTTCGAAAAGTATTTATTTATTCATCAATATCCATTTTCTCCCCTTCAAAGTAATCCCCCTCAGATATAATGCACTTTTGCCAGCGCTTCTTCCAATCCTCGAAGTACTTCTGGAATGCGCTTTTCGGCATGGCCATCAGCTCGTTCTTCGATTCTGACTTTATCTCATCAATTGTGGCAAAACGCTTTCCTTTCATTGGTCTCTTCGGTGGTTGAGGCATGATTACGGTGTTGTTTTTGGCCAAATAATCACGAACAAGCATTTATGTGTGAGCTGGTGCATTATCGTGATGCAAAATCCATGATTTGTTTTTCCACAATTCCGATCGTTTGAGTCGTATTGCTTCACCAGGGTGGCCACAAAAAAGGGATTTCAAAACTCCCTGATAATTCCAGGTTTTCCAGGGCAGTTTCTACATTTTTCCCTGATATGTTTTATTTGATTTAAGGGAATATGGTTAAAAAAATTATTTTTGAAACGCGATTTTCATCTATGCCAGAAAAGGCTGGATTCGTGCATTGCTTAAATGCGCTTGATACAGTAGAACCCCGTTAATTCGAACCACGATAATTCGAACCACGATAATTCGAAAAAATGCGTAATTCGAAATTTTTAACAAAAAAAATTCCAGAGAAAATTTTTTCTTACAAAATGAGATTAATTAATCCATAAGCCGCCACGTTTTTAATAAGCACCGATTTTGGAAATTAAACTTCGTTTCAACTTAATTTCAACAAACAACATCGATTTCAGTAGGGGGAAGTGAAAAAACGGGCACTTTAATTTTTATTTCATAAAAAAAATTCATACAAAAATTCATCCTGTAGTGATGATATAATGTGCATATTTTTTCATCAGCCCCGACTTAGAAGTTTATTTATGATTAAGTTGAAACTAAGTGTAATTTCCAATATCTATGCCTATTAAAAACGTGGCGGCTTATGAATTATTTACCAAAATGTGTTTTTTAATTCGAAATTCGTTAATTCGTAATTTATTTTTATTAAACTAGGCGGAAATATATCGTATTTTTAAGAATGTACATCGCATATCTGAAATAAAAGGGCTGGCCCCGATGATAATTCGCTGCGTAATTCCAATTTACGCAGAAATATGTTATATATTTACAAACATTCTTCGAATATCTGAATTTGAAATGCCGGCGGCAACAGATTTCGGCCGCGGTTTTTCGATTTACACGGAAATGTATCGTATTTTTACCAATGTACATCGCATATCTGAAATAAAAGGGCTGGCCCCGATGATAATTCGCTGCGTAATTCCGATTTACGCAGAAATATGTTATATATTTACAAACATTCTTCGAACATCTGAATTTGAAATGTCGGCGGCAACTGATTTCGGCCGCGGTTTTTCGATTTACACGGAAATGTATCGTATTTTTACGAATTTACTTTGAATATCTAAATTTAAAGGACCGACTGCATCTGAAATCGGCTGCGAAATTTTCGATTTAGGCGTAAATTTACCATATTTTTACGAATATAGTTCGAATACCTAACTGAATTTAAAGGGTCGGCCGCGACAGGATTCAGCGCGAAAATCAATTCTTATTTTTACGAATTTGCATTAACTATCTGAATTTGAAAGGTCAGCTGTGACATATATCGACCGCGAAATTTTGCTAGCTTTTTCTTTACAGATTTCGCACCTACTAGAATAGTATAGGGGATAAACCAAGGCGGGTGGTTATTGACATGTTGCAAGGGCTATTTACGAAAATAATAATAAAAAAGACTTACCTATCTAGTTTGTCTTTGTCGGCATATCTTTTATTACACACGCCGCTAGTAGTAACAGTAATAAAACACAACTTAGGGACTTCACAAATCGCAAAATAACGAATATCGTCTTATTTTTGGAATTCCCTGATATTCTACAAATATTTTGAAATTCCCTGACATTTCCCTGATAATTCCCGGTTGGGTAAAATTCCCTGATAATTCCCGGTTTTCCCGGTTTTCCAGGTCTGTGGCCACCCTGTTCACGCAAACGTTGCATAACTTCCTTGTAGTATTCCTTATTAACCATACGACCTGTTGACAAGAACTCATGATACCCCACGCCATTGTAATCGAAGAAAACAGTGAGCAAAACCTTCACATTTGATAGAACTTGGCGTGATTTTTTCGGTCTTGGCTCTTCTGGCCGGTTCCATTGGGATGATTGGGCCTTGGTTTCGACGTCATAACCATATACCCAGGTTTCATCACCAGTTATGACCCTTTTGAGCAAATCTGGATCGTCGTTGACGTCATTCAACAACTCCTGAGCGATACTAATGCGACGTTGCTTTTGCTCAAAATTTAGCAATTTCGGAACAAACTTCGCTGCCACACGTTTCATGCCCAAAACATCCAAGAAAATTGCATGGCATGAGCCGATTGATATGCCAACATCCTCTGCAACTTCCCTAATAGTGATTCGATGATTTTCCAAAACCATTTTCTTCACTGTTTCGATGTTTTCTTCGTTTGTTGACGTGGTTGCAACTCCAGGACGCCCATCGTCATTAACATCTTCTCGGCCTTCTGTAAAGCGCTTGTACCACTTATAAACACTTTTTTGAGACAAAGTAGACTCGCCGAATGCCACAGTCAACATTTTAAGTGCGTTGGAGCACTTTATTCCATTTTTAACGCAAAATTTAATATATATTCTTTGATCCATTTTTTTCAAAAGTAAAAAATCGAAGAACACACAAAAACGTGACTAACCTTTCCAGTTGTCAAAATCAAACCACTAATCCAAAATGGCTGATAATGCTAACATATGATAAACATATGTGTACCAACATAACAAAAAAAAATCGATAATCGAATGTACACAACCCACGAAAATTCAAAATTGACCTTTTCTTTTGAACACACCTCGTATGTTTTTCTGTATCTGTTTGTACATAATTAGATAAAAAATAGAAAGTAATATTTGTACAGCGTCCTTGAGGTGGGTTTTCACAAAAACGGTGCTATACAAATCATCCAATTATTAATATTATTATTATTAATGTCGTTAATGTGTACGTCGAATATGAATTTAGAATCGAGAGTGATTCCTAGATCTCTTATGGAAGATACTTTTTTAAGAGTAGTATTATTAATAACGTGGGAAAAGTTCTTTATAATTCTATTTCGAGTAAAGTTTCAAGTATAACATTTCTCAACGTTAAAGTGCATATCATTGACAATTCACCATTTATTGAGTGTATCAAGGTCATTTTGAAGCAGTTGATGATCAGAAATAGACTAAATTTTACGAAAAACTTTTGAGATCATTGGCGAAAAAATCATAATCACAGTTTAATTTTGAGCCAAGGTCATCATGGATATTAAAAAAAGCAAGGGGCCAAGATTTGATCCCTGTGGCACACCAGACATTATGTATATTAATCATTAATTACATCAATAGATATTAATAATACGTCTTTAATATACATCCTAATGTAAGGGTCCCCTTAATTATGTAAGAATGGTCATTGTCAACATGCCATATAATATGAAGCAAGATATGACATATAGTCTATTGGCATACGTCACAATGACGCGCATACGATCTATGGCTGGAACCACTATAGTATCATATTATCCTGGTCAATGACTCAAATAAGTAATGATCACTGATGTGTTGTTAAAAAGTGTTACCAATGCCAAGACACCAACAGATGTATCATTTTTCTTTTAAAAGCAAGACAAACAATCCCACGTTGCGAATAACCTGACAAATGTTTAACTTCTCCTACTACCATTATAGTGGAAAAATGCTGCTTGAGCAATGAGGATAGTGTTGGTTAGGGACACGATTTCAGAATGAGTTTTTATGAGGTACTCAAATATTAAAATGAGGTGGGTGTCCAATGTTGAGGTGTAAGGTAATACAAATGAATGACTGCGACAAATAGTAAACACTGCAATACCGTGTCATTGTCTTGGGCGTTGTATGTCGATGATGAATTTTATGAGCAGTTGATTTGAAAAAAATCAGTTTAGAATTTTATGAAAATAAATAAAGAAAACATGAACCGGACAATATTTTAAATAGTGACGTCACGAGATAACATTTTCGTAATATTAGTAGAAACATCTATCCACACGATTTTTCAAAGTCATTATAAAATGCATGCAAGCGGCCCTTTGTGTATGTGATATTTGTAATGCATCTTCTATGAGTGACTCAAAACTAATGATGGAGGACTTAGCTAGACAGAGGATGGAATCTATGATGCCACAGTGAAAACCTTTCTCTTTAAAAAATAAAAATAAATTGAGTCGCTTCTTTTGAAGGGACTGACTATTTTGTTTCAATATTACACATTATCCAAGAGCTGGAATGGGGGGTTACAGGGAAATGCAGTTTAACAGGAACAATTTGGTATACTTCAACTTGACCTCCGAGGTCACCGGAGGGGGCAAAGGGATAAATTTATGTTCAAAAACAAAACATACTGGGAACAAAATGGAACATTCGACTTTAGTTGCAAAACGTTAAAATTTTGAGATCACTGCTACGAGTTCGAACACCCTGATGCTATTTTATTTTGTTTTACTATCTAAGTTCCAAACAATTAATGTTCATAGTTTAATTTTGTAGAAAATAAAATAAAAACATTTGTGAACAACTTATGAATACTTGGAGCAAGTGGATGAGTTTGTGTATTTGGGAAGTATGTTTACGAGAGACGTAAAGGCTGATAAGAATTAATTGTTTTTGTATTTAATTCGTTGAACTCAATTTTTTATTTAATAATGTTATTATTAAGTTCTTTAAGTATTTTTAGTTTTTATTATTGTGACAGCTGTTTCGGCGTTGAAGACCATTTTCAAACTATGGTTAATCCACATTGTGACGACATATTTATATGATTTTATTCACTCCCACCCCATTCTAATTCAGACGGGTTTTTAAAAATATCGATTTATTATCGGTAAACCCGATTTGGTTAGAAAACAATTAAAATTCTGTATTATGTGAGGTTCTCACATTTATAATGTGTTCCTCGTATTTAACTGATAATGTTTTCTTAGTTGATTTATTTAAATGTGTTATATTGTTTTAATAATGTGAACATACTGAGAAGCGGTGAATATGTAATTTTCCTTATATTATTAATTAGTTCATTAGTTTCTATATAATTTTGATATTTTAAGGTAAGGTATAAATATTAAAAATACGTGTATATTATAGAATTTTTTTCATAGTCCTGCTCACTAGGAGATCCTGTGCTGAGGCGGACCAGGTTTTGAATAAAGGGGTTTCAGCGACTTCTATATTTCAACTTCAAAGTTAGGGTAGGGTCTTTCCAGTAATTTCTATGACTTTTTTTTGAGAATAGTAGTCAGTTCTTGTTCTGGAAATTCCTTAAGCCAAGTTTTACTGGAGTTAATGCAATTATTGATTGAATTATTTTTTTGATATTAGATGGGTATACAGGACGGGTCTTGTGAGACTCTCGCGTTCCTCTCACCATGAAGCGCTACTGTTAAATGGTTAACAAATACCCCCCGCTCAGTATTTACGATGCGCTACCAGAAGCTAACCCCGGTCCTCTTTTCCCTTCACCAGATAATGTCATGACTGTCCACGATTGGTTGGCTCTCAGGCCAATACGAGCTCCTCGTGTTTTTTGTCGACGTTGGGACCTCATCATAACTATTTCGTACAATATTTAAGTTAAGTTTAACGGAGTTCGGCAAATGAAATAAAATAATTAATATCGCAGGAAGATAGGCCAGACTCCTCTTAGTATTAAAAACTAATAAATTTAAATAAATGTTTAGATGTAAGAGAATTATATGTAAGAATTCCGCGATTATAACTAGGCCTGGGACCCCATATTCTTTCTTGTTTTCACAATAACTAAATAATAAATATGATAGAGAGAGGCAGTTTGGGTTGAGAGGAAGAATACAAGACTGCCAATATAATGTAGAATGTAAAGATTTTCTGATCATTACACAGCGCACGCCACGAGCTCAGAAAACCATCGCCTCAGGCGAATTCGTGACGCGCTGCATATCGCGCCCGGGAGTATAAATACAAGCACACCGCCCGTTCCAAGGCAGTCTCATTTCTTCGCTCAACCCAACGCTACCTCTTCAACTGGAACCGACAACTGCCTTTGACTTCTCACCCTTGGATACCCGACCACAGCAGAATTTACAAAAGTCGAGATTGTTTCCCCTTGCAAGGAACAATATTTGGAAATCCAGAGCAAGCCCGACGCCCTAGACATCACGGATACGATAACGACTTAACCAGCACCCTATTTTTATAGTCTATGGACCGGACCCTGAAGTGTCTGGAACAGTGGGAGTTTGTTATATAATTTTACAGCTAAAAATTCAAAGCTTCTTTGTCCAAAAGTAGTATTGCATTTAGGTATATTTATCTTGTCTAGTTGCTTTGTTCTGGTATTATGATCATGAAGAGTCATAGCCATTTTCTCATTTTTAAGATGATCAACTAGAATATTTTTGGCAAAGATTTTTTTGAATACCCGGAACGATGAAATGTTTAAAAATTTCCGTTGTTGACGTCCTTATGGGGACCTTTAGAATGGTCTTTATGATGTATTTCTGGATTATATTTAATGGTTTCATGCAACTTGATGCAGCTGAGCCCCATCCCAAAATTCCATATTCCAAATGAGGGTGACACATAAAGCATAATATACTCTATTTAGATCCTCGATTGATAAGATATTTGGTAATTTTTTGAAGAAATGGATGAGTTTTATCAGCTTTTTTGAAGTTCTGTTGATGTGTACCTCCCAGTGGAGTTTATCATCAATTAAGATTTCAAGATATTTAATGTGAAAGACCATCATTCAGAATTGAAATGTTGCTTGGAATGGCTTTTTGCCATGTTTGGTGACCAGATCTGAATAGCCTTCCTCTTCCCCTCCCCCTACCTTCAGCCTCATAACATTCCCCAATTGGGGATGCCATAGTCTCACTGGCTCCAGACGGTTGGGAGTAGTTGGGACTCTTGTACGGTATTCACATTAAAAAAAAAATTTAAAAGACACGCCAACCGTAATATATCACTCTCAAATGGAACGCGGGCTCTTCTGAGGACAGACAAATACACACTGAAGAAAGCAGTGCCTAGGCGCTGCGTCGCAATTTACGTCTATAATGCTTACGCTCGGTTAATAAAGGATAATAATATGGTAACCGGATAAAACATAACAGGATAAGGTTGGGTGTGTTGTTTGTTTGTTATTTTTCTTAAATGTTCTGTTTTGTCATGGAACCAGATAATATAAAGCACCCTCGAGGTGATATTTCACTAAAATAGTGCTACATAAATTATTATTTTATACCTTGACGCTGATGCCAGTTGGCAGGATGCGCGGCCATAGGCGGGATGGGGTTCTGGAGAGGCGCATGGGGCGCATGTGGCGCGTGTGCCACGTGAGGCGCGTGTGGCACATGGGGCGCGTGTGGCACGTGGGGCTGGTGTGCCACGTGGTGCACCGGGGGTGCCAGGGGGCCCTCGCCCGCGTCCTGCGGCTGCTGCACTGGCTGAATCTGGGGCTGAAAATACATCATAATTATTAACACTAAAACAAATGGAACAATTTAAAGTGAAACGTTCTTGGTTTTTCAAGATTAGTTTATTATTACGCAGCTGGATAAAACTTAAAATTGAACATTATATAAACTTTAAAAACAAACAAATCTGATTTAACCTTCAAATCCTAACTTTCAAATTGCGGTATCTAAAAAATGTGTGTTGTGGTACAGAGTTGATATAATTCATAAATAATTTTTTTATTGAGAGACAATTGTCCAATTACACAAAATACACAACACGAAATGAAATAAACAAGAGCTACAGAAAAGGAACAGTACATACATAATACATGAATGAGCAAATGACAAAAATAGGACAAAAATATATACTTAACAAGTCAAAGCCTGAACAAGGTTTTGGTAGAGTAGAGTACATGATTTTAGACATTCTCAGCGCCCTTGAGGTGATTTTTCACAAAAACGGCGGTATACAAATCATCTAAGTATTATTATTATTATATTTTTTTAATTATTAATAATTTTTATTGAGATTTAAAAACCTCATTGTAATATTTAATAATTGAAGAAAATAATATTAACATAACCTAAATGAAAGATGAAACCGGACAAAAGGACAGAAACTAAAAAGATTTCAGTGGCATCTGGGACTCGTAGTCCTCTATAGGTCCTCTGCCTATCCGGGGCAACGCTCAACCCACTTAGCTAATGAGACCAGTTCAATTTGTGTCATCTTCATCGATATCATATCTCAAATTCAAGCTTTGTGAATATTATTTTCCATTTTTAATCTCATATTATTGGCAGCTCTTTTTATGATGTTTACAAAGTTCTACCCGAACTCAATTGCAAACTTAAACAGTGTCTCGGATTAAAATCCACATGAAGATGGCTGGATCCAGGCTGTTGGGCCTGCTACCACAAATGCTCGGTCTCCGAAATTGGTATTGGGAGTGCGTTTAGGTACTGAGAGTCTTCCTATGGCCGTTGAAGAGGCTGATCGAAGAGATGATTGCCTAGTATATGACCTAGTATCGTTTGGAGTGCATAGTTCCAACAAGTAGGGTGGTGCCATGTCGTGTATTGCTTTAAAGACCATCCAGCAAATTTTAACTGGATCCTCTCAGGACACTTGAGCCAATGAAGGTTCCGCAGGTGTTGAGATATGTGGGAGTATTTGGAAACGCCGGTTATCAGTCAGTATATATTTTGGGAAGACTTGCATATATGCAGTTGCAATAATCAAGTCGTGACACAACGTAAGAATTTACCAACATTTTTGTGCCATTAGCTGGAATATTTCTCCGTATTGATTTAATTTGACACAGGTGAAAGAAACCTGCGCTTACTGTCTTGTTAATCTGGGATTTGAGTGAAAGATTTGCATCTAGATGCACACCTAGAAGTTTAAAGCCTGTTTTAGGGATTATGTTACACAGCCCGAAGTAGTGAAAGGAGATTTATCTAACATTGATTGGTGCTTTTTTGTTGCTGTCCAAAGAAATTCTGTTTTGGATGGATTTAATCTTAATTTGTTCGAAGACATCCAGTTTGGAGTGGCAGCAATGCATTTGACAGTAATTTCTTTTAATTTGTCTTTCTCATTCGGTGCACAATAGAAGTAGATTTGCCGATCGTCAGCATAGCAATGGGAAAGAAGTCCGAATGATTCTATTGTTTTGGTAACATCGTTGATGAACAAAAAAAAAGTAGGGGTCCCAGCACTGAACCCTGGGGGACTCCAGAAGTAAGGGTTACAAAGGGAGAGTTTTTACCACCTGCTTGTACAGATTAGGTTCGGCCAGAGGTAGGATTTTATCTACTGAATAATTTCGCCACCCAGTCGAAAAGTCTTTTCCAATCTGTCGATCAAGATATTATGATCGATGGTGTCAAATGCTGCACTCAAATCTAATAATGATAGAAAAGCTAGCTTACCCGACTCGTTTGCAAGCATCAAATCTGACAACACGCGCAATAATCCAGTCTCTGCAGAATGGTGCCTCCTATACGTTGACTGGTATTTTGAAAGCAGTTCATTTTTCGCCAGATGGGCGGTAATCTTCCTGATCACAATTTTATCAAGAACTTTTGAAATAAATGGAAGATTTGACACAGGGCGATAATTACCCAAATCTTCAGAATCTAGTTGTGGCTTTTTTAAAATCGGTGAAACAAGGACCTCTTTGAGCAGTAGTGGCACCTCGCCTAAGTCAAAAGTTTTGTTGTAGAGGAGCACTAGGAAGGGCACTACATGTTTAAGACACTTTTTGAGGACCTACGTTGGAATCAGACCTAATGCACATTGGGAACTAGACACAATTTTTATATTCAGAGAACTAGACACAATTTTTGTGACTTCTTCCGATGTGGTGTGTCTGAACTATATCAGAGATTCACCGTTGTAGGTGGTGAAAGTAGGTGGAGGTGCTGACGCTGTCGTGGCTAGGATGTTTTGGATTTTTTCTAGGAAAAAATTTGAAAAAACCTTCAGACTTGCGCAGCTGTAGTTCAATTTTCTGACTCACCCATGACAGTTTTGAACGAGTTCCAAAGTCGTTGGGGGTCAGAATCTTCGTTGTCCAGTACTCCGATCTTTTTCTCCGAATTGCCTCCCTATATTCTCTTGGACGTTAACCCAAGCCTCCCTTTAACTGGTTAACTTTCCGCGCCTGAAAATCCGCTCAAGTCGGCGCATGGTCCTCTTCTTTTCGCAGCATTCTGCATCAAACCAGGAATCCGACTTGCGAACAGCGCAGGTTTTGGTAGAGAAGGGGGGGTATTTGTTTATCGACAGTTAAGGTACCTTCTAAACTTCTACTAGACCGGATACAGAAATGGCATTCCTAGCAAATTCGTGTTTGATAAGGATGGATGACTTCAGGTCTTCCTCGAACAGGTCAAAGTCAAGCTTTCGCCACGCTCTGGTCATCTTCGTTTTGTAGACTGGTTTGGGAGGGTTGAAATCTACTTCTGTAAGCACGAGTCTATGGTCCGAGAGTCCCACGTCTATGACTTCCATTATGAGTGGTGGATCAGTGTTTCTCGATATGAAAACTCAAGTATTCCACCTGCATTATGAGTGGGACTATCTGCCCATTGCTTACACTATAGAACATGGATAAATTTGATCCCATTACTGTCCGTCTTCCTATCTAGTATAATATTTAAGTCCCCAGGTATAATAAGTGCACCCGGTAGAGTGTTTACACTATAGAACATGGATAGATTTGATCCCATTACTGTCCGTCTTCCTATCTAGTCTAATATTTAAGTCCCCAGGTATAATAAGGGCACCCGGTAGAGTGTTTACCCGCCCCAAAAGTGGAGCAAATTCGTTAAAAAATTCCTCAGTGATGGTCTTTGGCCCCAGACGGTAGATTGTAATTACGGTAAAAGACGCTCCTGCTGAAGAAATGCAACACCCCAGAGATTCAAACGTGTGGTATTCCCCAATGCTTTTTTTTGGATACACATAGCCCTTGACGACCAATAATTGCCACCCCTCCGTGATTGATAAAGGAGATTTTATCGTTTTTGGGGTCATCTGGTGATTTTCGTCTTGCCTGTTCCACTACTGTAGAGCCAATTTTTTTTTTTTTTCATCATCAATCATGGGAATAATCGCCTTATGATGGAGTTCCAAATTAGTGGATCGTTTAGTTTGTTTTAAAGCGACCCAGATAGACCGAGGAAGGGATGGACAGACTGAGCAGAAGGGGATTGGAGCAGAATGGGAAGGGCTGAGAACCGGAGGCAAATGGTGAAGGACAACAGTCAGTGGAGAGCATTTGTGGAGGAGGCCAAATCCCATCCTAGGATGTAGCTCTGTGATGAGATAATTAAAATATTGTCAGGCTATTTACACCCTTTCAAAAAACATATATTTAAAAATAATGTCTCACCAGATGAGGCTGCGTAGGAACGCCGGGGGCCAGCTTGTGCTGGAAGCTACAGTGGGCCTTGCGACAGCCCCCGGGCTGGGTCTCCCAGTAGCACGGGATCTGCTTGCGGTTTTTCTGCAAGACCAATATTACCACTACAATAAATTTGGGCGCTCGTAATACGCTTCCTCTCAACAAATGTACAAGTTCATAAGATAAATGGTTGTTTTTTCTGTTTTAGCAGCACTGTTGAGATTGGCGGTCACATCTCCTTTGGTGACCTTAAATAATATGGGAAAGAAACTTTTAATTCTGTTCACAGTTAATTCCTAGCACAAGCGATCGATAAAGATTTATTCATAATGTTGGCAACTTGTCATCGTTCCCGAGCACGCTTACAGATCACAAACAAACAGTTCTCGTTAACTAGATTAAGCATATTCAGTTATGCTCGGAAACGATAACAAATTACCAACATAACCAATAAAGCCTTATCAATGTGCATTTGCTAGTGGGCTCGATATATGCTCTGAAGAATTAGCACCATTGATCCCTTCGGCACCAGTGCACAGCCGGTAGGCGTACCAAACGTGTGCTCTACAAGTGTAGACGGATGACATTTGTCGCATGAGAATGGGTTCATTTTACGACTTGTTCTAATGCTCAACATATTGGATGTGGAAATATTTATTGGCTTTTGTGTTTCCTCCCTCTTACAGCGTGGGTCAATTCAACAACCAGACTCCCTTACTTCCATAAAAAGACCCTTTGCATAGCAGTCCAAGGATGGCATAGGTTCTAAGGAAAACATAAGCGCCTCCGGAGGTCTAAAAAATTATGGTTTACCTTATGCACTACACTAATTAAACAAATAAATAAAATTATTTCCAATGGGGTTATAAACTCACCCGCAATTCCATGTGCCTCAGTTTGCACTGTTGGTCAAAGCATTTTCCTTCTTGCCAATAAAAACACATCGTCTCGCATCCTAGAGCCTTGGGTTCGTGTCGAAAATTACAAGCATCTCCCTGGAAAGTATAAAAAAAGTAAATAAAAATTCACTGGAACATAAAGCTGAATTTAATCGGGTTTATTTTTGGAACATTATTGAATCGCTTCACATTGTTTATATTGGAACTGTTTTATTTGAAAAATATTTAAATTTGGAAACTGAATAACTCACTACTGAAAATAAAAGCTGCAGCTTTATTATGACAGATATTATTAGGATGGCCACAGTACAATGTTCAATACTACTGAAATTTTGCCGTTTACTAATAAAGGTTTGTCAACAAAAAATCTGACGAAATAAGATGGTTAAAATAATGTCTAACTCACCTTGGTACACGTGGAGTAATAATAAAAATAGCAGTCTGCTAATTTCCTCGAATTATCCATATTTGCAACCGCTATCGTAGTCACTGAAAATCAAATAAAATGTCTAAGTTTATCACTTACAAAAATCAGAATTCAATGACATAATATACGCGCGTAAAATGCCACCTTTGTCGATCTAATATTCGAAACCATTCAAGTCAATCGGGACAAATGTCAAAAAAACAATATTCTATTTATCGGCACAGCTCTCAATTTGACGATATAAATAGCAACAGAAACAAAGATTCATTATTTTCATTTGAAAATAAATAACATCGTGGCACAGTAGTTAAAGCGGAAGTATTTACATTTGATTAGGAAAATAATACATCCATGCTTGAAAAGTTATGACAGAATCGAAAACTAAAATAGCTCCACACTTTACACACGCAACCTGCAGATATTGGTAAATAAAAACTAATGAAAATTAATTGTTTACTCACATTGTAAATAGGTAATCCGTAATTAGTGCTAAAATTAACAACTTTATTATCTAAATCTACAACCAGATCCCGAAGTTTACCTCGGTTTACATAAAAAAATTACTATGGCGGACGGCGGACAACGGCGACAGCGCTGCAGATTGGTCGGACGCTGGATACTTCCCGCGAATCAAAATGCCCGTATTTCTAAAATAGTCTTTATTATCAGACACAATAAGGTTAATTCTTCTGTAATGTATCTAACTTTTTGTTTTCCTCGTGATGTGGTTGCTTGTGCATAGATAAGATTTCTAAATATGGTTTTTCACAGAAAATAATAAAAAACCAGTTCCTACTTCTTGTAAAATACAATAAAAACAAGTTTTTTTTTGCAGGCGTTGAAAGTTGTTTTAGCCAGTGCTATTAATTTTTAATCAAGTTTTTGGTGTTTGTTTCAGATCACAAAATCAAACTTTTTATCAATACCACTATATTTATTTTTATTCCGAACTAACGAAGCAAAGATATTAAATTTACATACTTTCTCTTCCGGAACGACGTTTTTTTTTTACCGTCAATGATTACGGATATGTTTTTTGGTATGAATAATACGAAAGAGTGTGTCAATTCAGAGAATGTACCAAAGAAGACTATTGTCGGGTTTCAATATTTTCAAAAAAAAAATTTCACTCCTTCCAAAACGCCATTATATTAGAGACAGTGCTAGAAAATACAAAACATTTACCCAGAGGCAAGAAAAAAAAAATTGATTTTTTTTGTTGGTTTGTTCGTGGTTAATTTTTCATGTCAGCATTCAATTTTTTTCGTTAGGTTGTTTGTGGTTAATTTTTCATGTACCAAGCTCAGCATTTAATTTTTTTCGTTAGGTTGTTCATAATTAATTTTTCATGTATCAAGCTCAGCATTTCATTTGAGCACAAATGGAGTAAACATCAACATTAAAAATATGGGCAACAACATGCGGCCAATTGGCAACATAGAGATAACACAGGCTTCAGTCGATTACGAGCCTTCTCTGGGTATGAATCTCCCCAATGATAACTGCAAAACGCCTACAAGACCGGACAGCGGATACGTCATTTTGGAAAAAATAAATTATGGAACCTTTTATCAGTTTCACGATAATCAATATTTGTGTAAATTGGTTAAAAAACTCTAGAAGCAAATGAAGTAGGCGGACCAGTAACTCAAATGCTCCGGGCTGCAGCGACCAGTGGCCAAGAGTGTGGTGCGGTGACTCTGTTTGTTTAAACAAGCTGTTTGTACCAAACAACTACTTTCAGGAGCGGCACAACAAACTGAAATGCATACCACATAGTAGAACAGAAGTATTAGTTCAGCACAGCATGACAAGGGGTACGGTGATGCTAAATAACATCTCTCTTGATATTTTATGTATTTTAACTCTTGTCATTTTGCATAATTTCATACATATTATTGTTTTGTTCATGTGAATTGTGTATAGTAAATGGACGCAGTTAGTTATACACAATAAAAAATGTAAATAAAATCATTTGCAGTCAGAAGGATTCGGGCAACATCGACACCGTCTCACCCCCTTCCTACTTCACGCAAGGGAAAAATATTTTAACTCTATTTATATACCTCAATGGAGGCTCTATGCCTTAAGGTGACTTTTCACAAAAATGGGAGGTAAAGAAATGAACAATTTATTACTGTAAAAATAACTAGCACATTTTTAATTCCAAACTCCTTTATTACAAAAAACATAACATTACTTATATAATAGGTAATTTGCAAGAAATAAATAAACCCATCAAGTGATTGTTACATAGGACTTCATAACACAGTATTGGTCAATTAGAATATTAAGTATAATAGAAGATGAATGAATGATGGAGAAAAGCCAGTATTTAAAGTACAAAACATATATCAATATTTATGTACTAAGGTGTACAAAAAACTTTCCAGATTTTTTTGCAACAGTAAATGTTTAGTAACCTACATATTTACCTTGTTTACAAGAGAATTAAGTAAAAATAAAATTACCCTTTATGACGGTGATCTCAAAATCGAACGTATTCCACAACTGTAAACAAAAATATTGATAATCTAAACCACATTTCCTCCTGGGTTGTGATATTTCTAATATTTCAAACATTTTAGGGGTCTTTTCTAGATATTGTAAAAAATCAACCCAAAAAGGGGGAAAAATTGTGACATAATTTATTATTGATAGTACCTACTTATAAAAAAAATAAAATACATAAAACAAGTACCTAGGTAGGTTCTTTACAACTGGTATAAAATAATGGAAGTACAAGTGAATGAAAAAAATCTATTCCAGGATAAAATTTAATATCTCTGGACTGGACTGCTGGAAAAAATGGCTTTCTTCTTGATACCCCTATTGACATCATAATTTTGTGGTAAATTTTGCAGATCGGCCTTGTATTTTCTAGATTGATAATTTCTATACATTTTGAATGAATTGCAAGATTAATTTAATTCACTGATACAATTGGAATAAAGAAAAACACATATCATTATAGTTGAACAGAAAAAAAAACTTATTTATTAGACAACAGAAAAATTTCATAGATGTTAAATATTTTAATTATTATAACGATATATGTACTTTTCAAAGAGTCATCAGAATATGTACAAAAACACACTGAAAATAAATAAGACCTTTCAACTCCTCGGCTCCAGACAGCCAATGAAATTGAGTATCAGTTCTAAGAAAACCGATATTTGAAATATTTTGAATAATTCACCCAATGTAAGATAAAATTGACCCTATTTCAGGCACACAAACACGCCCACAACACACTTCTATCGGTTTATCTCTTCGGTGACAAAAATGCATACAACATCCGAGTAAGTGATACGACATAATACAAAATCAAACAACATTCAATATGTGGAGATATTTAGACTTAACACTTATAAAACCAAACCCAATTAAATTATACAACAGTACATATTTTTATTAATTTATTTGCACAGTGCAAGGCACCAACATTGCTAAATATTAACCCTTAAAGTGACGGTAGTTAAAACTGTATTACAAATCAAATTACACAAATCCACATAATTTTTTTTTGCATGATGTAAATGGCAGTCGGTAGAGATGACCGCAAATCAAAAGCTACTATATATCGTCGCTAGACATGTAATACCTCGAATGTGAAAAAGAAAAATTACCTCTTCCCTTACGGTGCTAGAAAATCCATAGAAATCTGGTGCTGTCAGTGTATAAGGAACACATTTAGAATTTTGTAATTTTTAAGCTGGTTAAAAATGAACAGTCAACATTTATTACTTACGTAAATCATTTTATTAATAGTACGTATGCAAAACAATAGTCACGCCTAAAATGCACGATACATCCATAACAGACCGCCGGCTATTACTGACGATCACGTATCATGGCACGGTGAGCGAAACCCCGTACCTCTCTTGCTCACTACCGCACTCGGCAAGTTACTAACGCACGCACACATACGTATATATCTAATACCTAATTTTTTCTCAATTTTTCGACAAATCATTTTTTTCTGTTGAGTTCGATAAATATTTATATATATTTGAATCATTTCATCCAATACAAAAATGTATTGCTGAACACCTAAAATATAAACTCTGTGTTTAGCATATTTATAGAGATATTGAAATAATTAAAGACATGTCAAATCAGTTGACAGCACCGGCAAGGATCCAGGATTAAGGAAAATGAACAGAGACCCCCCTTTTTAAATTTATTGTGTATATGTATTACTAAGTATTATTTAGGAGTCTACCTTCATTTCACTGCTTAAAAAATGTTTTTTTTCACATTGGAGGTACATATTACGCGTCCAGCGATGAGGTTGTTTTGGCTCTGCAACAGAATACATCACATGTTAGAGAAAGATTGCTCCCATATATTACATACTTAATTTGATAAACTGAACCACATGTTTCCATCAGTTCTGTGTGTGAATAGAAGAAAGAGACGAGTCAAATTAGCTCTAATAAGATGAGACCACTAAACCATTAATTTCTCCGTGCCATGTTTTTGAAATAAGTACTTAAATTTATCTTATATCAATTTCTTTGATGAAATTAGATTTATTTAATATTTTAAATGATCAAAACTCGTATCTTCAGACTTATCCCCTTCTTCCTTTCGCATAATGCTAAAAAATAGTGGCAATCAACCCCGGGTTAATTGAATATATATACCGTTTAATTGCTTTCGATATTCACATAGCTGCTGACATTTTTTTGGCATTACAAAAGTATCTGAAGGTAATAATAAGTTTTCGATAAGAAAGCTTAGCCCGATCGATCTACACATTTTGTAACAAATGGCGTTGAAATTGTTACGACGTGATAATAATTATAATGACTGTGCGACTGATGTCAAGTATGAAAGAAACCATAAGAGCGAGCGAGAAGAAAGGACTATAAAAGAGTGTGAACGGTGTCCAATGCCTCTTCATTACTTGTTACTTGAGACAATACATTGTGTTAATTACAGTCTATTGACTATTATTTCGATATCCAAAATCATAGCATAAATATTGTTATAATGACATTAAACAGACATTACAATAATTGACAATATTATTCATAGGTTGGTATTTTACCATCGTGAAATAATATTTGGACAAATTCTCGCTGCCTTATTCTTAAATTACATATTATTATAGTTACGTAATTTGTATGCCCAGAGGAAAAATAATATCAAATAAGAAGTAATAAGAAATTTATTTCACTAGTTATTGCAACAAAAATAAAGTAGTATAACAATATTGTAAAGAGATATAGATAAGAAAACATTATAGTAAAATAAATATTTAAAACTAAAACTCAATTCATATAAACAGGCTGCCGATTCCGTAACTAAACGAAAAAAATGTACAACCTGAAAATTAGAAAACAAAAATAATACTGTAAATAAAAAAAATAAAATTTTATGTATACTTTTACTAATGAAACAATATTTACTGGGAATCAACACTGTATTAATAAAAAAATGCACCAATAATTATATGTAATATAATATGTACATCATCCATACATATATATGTGGTTTATTTGCATATTTCTCCATTCATAGTTATTTTATTTATTATTCATATAAAAAAGATATAAAATTTCAACTGTACTTTCGAAAACTGTTTCATCTTTAGACTACATATTAAAACTTACGGATTATTACTTATGTCTATCCGTCACTAAGTGCGTAATATAATGCGTGAATAATTCATACCTCTAACGCTATGCATATATTAATATGTTAGTCAGTAAAGAATTACGCAACGTCAAAAAGAGTGCTTAATAAATTTAATTTATATCAATGTCGGCAGCGCATTGAAAACATAGCTTCATAAATCAAATTTATAGCTTGAAATAAGTGATAAAAAATTTCTGTGGAAAAAAAAAATTATAATTAAGAAATGAAAGGAAATTTTTAAATTATTTTAGAAATATGTATATTTAATAATAAATACAAAATTAAAATAGTTGATAATATATTAATTATTTTCTTGAAATACAATACGGATGAAATGTAGGAATGACGAATAAAAAAAGTGGTAATATGTAGTTTAGTGAAATTACATTTGAACATGAAAGTGTCAAAGTAAAAATTTTTATGTCAATAAATCGATCATGCAGTGCAAAATAAACATAAGTGAAAAAATCAGCATTAAAAAAAATTGCAGAACCAAAAACTTTCGCACTTGTGGATATTTTTCAATACATGATGGTAGTTATGTTGTAATTCGATTCCTTTATTCAGAAAAGATAATCGTAATAATGTCTAAAAGTACAGGGTCGTAGATTAACAAAGAGTGAACAATGTGACTCGTAAAGTTAGATAATAGCACTTGAAGTGAAATAACACAAAACTGCGCTATATAAATGCTTTGTTATTATTATTATTATTATTATTATTATAATATATAATTTTAACCCCACGAGAACAACATTTATGATGATTACTGTGTGTAGTAAATTGTAAAATGTCCTCGGCAGAAAAGCCACTATCCGACCGCACCGAACACCGGAAAATCAACCGAACGTAGTTAGATCAACCGAACATTGGACAATGAACCGAACAAGGGAAAATAAACCAAACGTTGGTAAATCCACCAAAAGTCGGAAAATCAACCGAACATCGGTAAATCAACCGATAGTCGGAATATAAACCAAATGTCGGTAGATCAACTGAACATCGGTAAATAAACCGAACATTGAAAAATCAACCGATCGTCTATTCCTGAACATCGGTCATGGGGGGGCACAGTCTGCAGGTGAACGCAATCGAGGCCATGAGCCCCTGCTTGACGAAGCCGGGCAGGGAGGGACGGTTAGCCGTGGATTCGGCCCACATGCGCAGTTCATGGAACATGTTGCGCGTGTAGGGGTTGCGACGGGACGTGTAGCGCAGACAAAGGAATTTGTAGTAGATCAGCGGGGTGAAGAGACCGGCACGACCGCTAGAAGAAGAAAAAATAAAAGTGGTTAAAACTCACCATTATATCTGGAAACAGGTTGTGCATTTCGAGATTTTTATAAATCAATAATTATCAAAGAGAGATCACTATTCTCTTCATTTTTATTTACACAATAATATTATTATTTTTATTTATCTCTAATTGTAATTAATTAATAAGTTCACGTTAATTCATGCAATATGGCAGATTGGGTATTGCATGGTCATACACTCTTTACTTCATTCATACATACTTTTAATATTTCGACTTTTGACATGACATCATGCCACGACTTCCTCGGGCCTCTACGATTTTTTTCCAATTCGGTTCATATATTCTCCTGTCATCGTATTAGAGTTACCAGGGGCCTGATTCCGGTTCTCTTTAAGGATAAGGCATTTTCCTTATCTTTAGGGTTAAAGACATTTTGCTTAACTGCGAATGTGATTACATGTCAATAACAATACATTTTTAAAGGAGTTTGTGGTTTAATTATCGCGGTATTATTAAAAATTATAGGTGCATCACACATACTTAACACATGTAGTTTATTATAACTTACTTAACAATTGAAGTTTATTATAATTTAAATAACTTTCATCCGACATTTCGGGTTTCTGGCATATACACGTTACAAACATCGCAATTTCGTTAATTCGGTTAATTTAATGGCTTTATTATGTGACAGATGTCCGGAAAGTCGGTGTTCGCAGCTCTCCAAGCAGTGCAGAATCACGAGGAGTGGAGGGGCCTAGTACACCAGGGAGTTGGAGTGGGGGTCGCGATCCTCAGCAATGAGGAAGCCACTCAAGAAGATGAATGCAACAAATGACTCACCAATAATGTTTAAAGTCAATACTTATGATAATATTGAATTTTTCTTTTGTTAAAACTACACAAATATAGATATTTTTAAAGAATGACAGCTGTCATTCGAGAGAACCAGAACCGCAGTTAATCAAAAACTCTTTAAGGATAAGGACAATGTTTTATCCTTAAAGAACCAGAATCAGGCCCCAGGACTTAAGACCAACATATTAGTATGATGAGTATCGGTCTGATTAGAGACAACCATACTAAAACGAAGGCGGTGCTTGAAGTGAGTTTAGCTGTTTTGTGACCAAATCTGAATAAACAGGTACTTCCCTATCTCCCTCTTCCCCGCCACAATATCCTTCACCCCCACATTAACATCAAATGAATGCCATAATTTGATCGGTTTGCAGTTGAAACTTCTACGCTACCACACACTTATCTAAAAATTGTACATACAAGAAGATCATGATGACGCAGCACGGCATCAGCAGGATCTCGGCGAGGGAGACAGCCCGCAGGATGTTGCGAGACTGGAACTCAACCAGCGCGATCAGGAGGCGGGCACCCCACCATGAGTTCTGGCCCAGGGTCTGTTGATGATACAACCATATACATAATTATTATTATCGTCCCATCTGTGAATGTCTATTTGAGAGCATTTACAGACAAAAATTCCTGATAATTTCAGAATTTCTAATGCAGTTTGTTCCAATTTTACTGATGTTCCAACTTTTTTAGTACTAAATTTTTTAGGCAATGAACTCTGAAAAATGAGAATACGTATAAGTTTCGAAAAAATAAACATTGAAACTAAAAAAAAATATAAATCGAAAAATAATGAATTTTCATAGTTTAAAAAAAATTATTAATGCACTTTGGGTTGTGGCGATGTTATGAGCCTGGTTAACCTCTGGTGTGCAACGTTCCCGCCAAATACAAACGCCTAGTGTGCCAGCCATAACATGGAGTTTTGCATGGCATGTAATTTCATGATTACTCACTGTTTGACAAAATGATGATTTTGTTAATTGTACTATCTTACTGGATAATGTTTATGTATTTATCATAATTGCACATATATAGCATAAGTAGTTTCCCCAGAATAGGTGCTTATATTCAGAGAAATAATTCTTTTCTCCCTCATTTTATAAAAAATAAAAAAATAAATTCAAAGATTTTTTTATGATTTTAATAATATTTTCATAAAGACAAATAAGTGTCTTTCACAATGAAAATAAAATAATGTTATGTTTTTCATAAATAAATATAGTAATGTGCAGTGGCGGCTCGTGACTTTTGAGTGACCTAAAGTGCTGAGATTGAAAAATACGACATTTTTTTTTTTTTTTATATATTTATTTCTTGCTAAAGCAATCCCGATGAGTTTCAAAACTCATTTTAGGACGGGAGGAATTTACAATACATAAGTAGGAGATAGTACATACAATTTTACATTGACAGCAAAATATCAAAAATAGAAGTTTCACATACAGACAGAAATAATTTTATAAGGCCAAGTTAAATAGAACAACACACAAGAGAAAACATATAAGGGAACAACAAAATATACAAATATGGATTTACTGATTTTCATTTTTAAATATCCTTAAAAAGTATTCCTTTATACCATCATTTTGGGATTTTTTATTTTTCTGGATGGTTTTGTACATATCTGGAAGCGAATTATAAAGTGTGTAGGCAATGTAGTTTAAAGATTTTATTCCATATTTTGTAGTGTGTGTTTGAGGAATGCGGATTTTATTGTTATTTCGAGTATTGTGGTTGTGGATGTCTTGATTGTAAAGTGGCTTGACGTTAGTGTGAGTTGATTGTTGAGTAATTTGTAGGATGGTGCTGGTGATTTCATACTTAGGAAGGATCGTGATTGGAAGGATACCGGAAACTGAGTAGATGTCCCTGACATGAGTGTCCCATGGAAGTCCAAAAACATTTCTGAGGGCTCGGTTTTGAACCACCTGCAGATCAGCAATCAATTTCTTCGAGGCAAAGCCCCAGATACAGCAGAGATAGGAAATGTGTGAATGTACCATGGCGTAATATACTGCAGTTAGTAACGGAATGGGTAGTAATCCTTGAAGTCTATATAGCACACCAGTTATGGGGGTAATTTTCTCCTTTACATGATTTATGTGGAGATCCCACGAGAGTTGAGAATCTACTATAAGGCCCAAATATTTTGTTGTCGTTTTCTTTTCGAGGCAGTTGTCACCAATTTTGATATCGAGGCTGGAATTTTTCTTGTTGCCGAATAGTAAATAATGCGTTTTTTTTACGTTAAGGGTCAGTTTATTTATTCTCAACCAGGTTGTGAGATGGGAAACATCGGCATTCATTTCCATTTCGAGTTCCGCTAGGTTTTTTTTGTTATAAAAAATTACAGTATCGTCCGCATAAAGTTGAAGAGTTCCTTTAATGCCCCACTTTGTTATGTCATTAACATATATTAGAAATAGCAACGGTCCAAGAATTGATCCCTGTGGCACTCCACATGTTATTTCACCCAATTCAGTCATTTCTCCACCCAGTTCTACTGCCGAAAAGCGATTTGATAGGTAAGATCTGAAAAGTTCCAGAGGAGTACCAACAATACCCAAATGTTTCAGTTTTTCGATCAATACGTTATGGTCCACCGTCCATTTTGATGCTGTTGATGTCGAAAAATTTTTTTTTCAAAAAAACAATTTTTTGTATGAAGATTTTTCAGTTAGGTAGGGCACTGCCTTACCTACCACCTAAATCTCCATACAAAAAAACAGAAGTTTTGAAAAAAATACAAAAATCGTTTTCAGCTAAAACAACATCAATAAAGTTGTATTTTTCAATCTTACCACTCTAACTCACTCAAAAGTCACGAGCCGCTGCTGGTAATATGATAATCGGGCATGTGCCTAGTTTGGTAGTTGAAACAGATGTTAACTCTGTACTAAAACTTATAATTGAAAAAATAAATATAAAAAAAAAAAAATTATTGGAATTGCAAGATCGATGACGCTTTTACAATGGTGACACTCTTTTTCAAGCATAAAATAAATATGTTTGTACGTGACGAAACAATGAGATGGAATATGGATGGGATCGAAATAGAGTATATTATGCTGTATGCCACTCTCATTTGGAATATGGAATTTTGCGATGGGGCTCGGCTGCATCAAATTACACAAAACCACTAAAAACAACTCAGAAATGCATCATAAATACTAATTTAAAAGTCCCCATAAGGACGTCAATGGAAATTTTCAAACATTTCGACATTCCAAGTACTTAAAAAATCTTTGCCAAAAATGTTATAGTTCATCATCTTAAAAAGGACAAAATTGCTATAACTCCTCATAATCATAATACCAGAGCAAAGCAACTAGACAAGCTTAATGTACCTCAGTGTAATACTACTTGGACAAAGAAGTTTTGAATTTTTAGCGGTAAAATTATGCAACAGACTTCCACTTAGTATCAAAGTAATTCAATCAATAATTGCATTAAGTCCAGCAAAACTCGGCTTAAGGAATTTACAGAAGAAGAACTGACTAGTATTCTTAAAACAATGTCATAGAAATTACTGGAAATACACTACCCAAACCTTAAAGTTGAAATATAGAAGTTGCTGAAACCCCTTTATTCAAAACCTAGTTCGTATCAGCACAGAATCTCCTAGCGAGGAGGACTATGAAAAAAATTCTATAACATACATATACGAGTATATATATATATATATATATTTTTATATTTATACCTTACCCTAAAATGTCAAAATTATATAGAAATTATTAATAAAAAAAATAATATAAAGATATATTATTTCCTTGCCAAGCGAATAAAATATGCATATTTTAGTATGCTAGGAGCAGTTTTTAAGGTTCAAAATACTATAAAAGCGAGTCGGGTGCGTCGCTAGAGATTGTCGCTCCAGCATCGCTGGCACACAAGCAGTTAAGGAAGGAATTTATTAATGCAAGTATTAAATGAGGGATGAAAGACAGTCTGTGGCTACCCTGATACACTTTTGTATAATCTCATACCGGCAAGTTAGTAATCTTCATTTATTTATTTATTTAGACATACACAGTACATTTTATTTCAAATGATAAGGTTGGTATATTAAAATTTACATTATTAAAGAACCTATTACGTATGTCCATACAATATCTTAGTAATTTTGTCTGGGATGAGAATGCTTCGTAACTAATAAATGCATATGTGAATAATAATAATAAAAAGAAAGAAAGTATGTGGAGAGAAGTTATGAAATCAAGAATTATAATTGACTATGAATAAAAGTTTAAAGAAATATTACGGGTATGTTGTTATGTAACCCTTTTAGTGCCAAATATATTTCGAGAAAATGTTCTAAAATGCCAAAAGAAAAGTCTATTTTTATAGATAATTTATATGAACAAGAAAAAATGTGTCATTTCTCTGCTGTCACTAAAAACACGCATCCTCCGATTAACAGAAACCACAATATCACTTCTGCTATCGCTCTCATAGTCGCTATGTAGTCTTCAAATTGTTCTGATATTTCAACATCTTCATGTGAACTTTCACTTGTACTCGACATTTTGGAATCGAAATTAGGAATATGAAAAAAAAAAAAAACAGGTGTTTGTAGAAAAAAAGTTTGAATCCAAGATAGAAAGCAATTTTATGAAGAAAAATATGGACGTGTGAACACCACATTCACCAAAGCGCCAAAAATAAACTGTCGAAAGGAGCGCCGTCACGCGCCCAGCAATTTTCGCATACCTGCCAACAATTGCTGCGGCGCTCTTCGGCACTATAACAGTTAAATTAATTTTTATCACTCTAAGAAAATTTTATAAGTAATTGACGAGTTCTTTGTTGCATCAGTTTTGTTCGCTCCTACATGAAGAAGCGTAGTATGCCTGGCACGCCTTGTTGGAACATGTAAATCAAGGGGGGGATAGCAATTTGATACAATCTATTTTATTATTTAGCAAGTTATGTAGAAACAATAGATCTGACAAAGTACGTCTTTTTTGTAATGTTAACATATTATTCGTAATTTTGTTGCATTTGAGGCGTGAATGTTTCAAAAATTTATTCTATATACTATCTAATAAATCTATGGATACCTTATATCGAGGTGATTATTTCATGATAAAATATTATTGTGATCAGTATAAGTATTTTCACAAAGCATTGATTATGCTGACAGGGGGTAGGTTTGTATCCGCTGCATGATTTTAACTCTGCCTGACAGCAAGTCAGACAAAACTTACACCCACAGTGATATTGAACACCTTGGAATTCAATCAACAATCACCACTAGACGTGTTTGATTCTATGGGATCAGTAGGTCAAGTACTATAAAATTACAAACAATTAAACTGTAATAACAGTCAGAATATTATCAAATTTATTTTTCATTGTCAACGAATTGAAGCAATAGTCGAATTAAAACACACGGGTACTTACGTCCAATAATGGGAGTGCGTAACTTGCAGCGTGAAGTAAGGCGAATAGTCCTACAGGAATGATGACCACTGAAGAATATTGTGTTAAGGGAATATTTACGCAGTGCAATTTTACATGCTAAAACCATCTTCATCTGAAAAAAACTATCAAAAATACACTGACAAAATTCACATACAAAGACAAATTACTTTTTATTTCATACAGACTTCTATTAACCTTTGGAATGCCAAGCTTCTATGGTCTATTCATTCTGTCGTGTGCCGAGGGTAAATCTGAGCGCCGGCCCGCCGTGCACCAGCTGAGTCTATTTACATAATACCTTTACAAAATGATGTTTTTCAAATTGTTCCGTTTTAACAGATAATGTGTTTATATGTTTATAAACGTTGTGTATAACTATTATTAGCAGTTTCCCCAGAATAGATACTTGTATTCAGAGAAAAAAAAATGATCTCTAATGATATAAAAAAAATACATATAAAAGAAATAAGAAAATATTCTTGAAGTTTAATTATATTACCATAAAGCTAAATAAATGTAATTATAATATATAAAAAAAAAAAAAATTATAAACAAAACACTTATTTACTTATGTTTTAGAAAATAATATTGCTCGCTCTCTGTGAAACAAAAAAAAATACGATAAAAAAATACACTAATTAATTTCAACATACCTTTGAGATATACCCGATGAATTTTTGGAATGTTGTGAGGCTGAAGGTATTGGGGAGGGGAAGGAGAGGGGGAAGTGGAAGGTGGGGAAATACCTGGCTATTCAGATCTGGTCACCAAATACGGCTAAAAGCCATTTCAAGCAACGTTTCAATTCTGAATGGTGGTCTTTCACCAGGGCGATACTGAAAGTATCTTCTACTCTGGAAGTTACTCTAAGTATCTGTTATTTTGTTTTGACAAGTGTCAGAAAACGAAAAGCAAGAAGTGCTGTCTGATTTGATTATTTTGTTGGCAAACGAATGTAGTTCAATTTAGTAAGCTACGAACATTTTTTAAGGTCCAAAATCCCACAAAAATAAAGTATGTTTTTGCAGACACGCTGGCATTCAACGGATACAAATTTTGCATTACCAGTCGAACACACTGGCGCTTCAGAGGTTAAATCTAAGATCAATTTTCAACATAAAAAAGTAAACAAATGCATAAAATGCAATATTACTTAGATATATTTATTACAATAAATGTGTCTAAAGATCGAACTCTGTATAGGTATAGGAATTATATTATCAAAATAAATATTACGTATGATAATTAGACTCAATGGAATAAGGAAAAAAATTGGAAAACATTATTAAAAATAACAAAAAAGGAAAACCATTAAGGAAATGTTACCTCGAAAATTAAAAAAAATATTATGTAATAGCTGACTTTATGCGAAAATTATAATGGAGGATAATCATCGGAAAAATGTATGCATACAACGAGGCGACAACCTTCAGAAACTAGTTGTAAGCCATGGTAAGAGAATGAGACTCGTTTTTTAATGAAAATAGTACACAACACAAAAGCGTCTTAGTTCGTTGAGTATATTATTCAATGAGTACTGTCATTTTTATTATGCGTCAGTCCATATAATCCACTGATGTTAGAATTGATAGACTTACCGTAAGTACGACTTCGACGGCTGGAGGCAAAGGTCACTTGACACCCATTTTGGCAGCAGCTTAGATTCACTGCCGTCCACGTTTGTTTTGCGTGATTTTAACTGCGGTAAGCAAATTGCAATGCATTTATAAAAAGGGTCAAACTAAATGCTCTAACAAAATTTTCGATTTTTGTAAACAAGCCGAACCTTTTTACGTAGTTGCTGTCTTACCTAAATTGGCAGCATGCCTAGCTCGCCCCTCCTATTTTGGTTCCTTCCCCTTGCGTGTTAAGGCATCTCTATATATTATTTGCCTGTGTTATAATCTGTTTTCAGTGAGACATGTCAAACTAAAATGGTTTAACCTGGAGACTTTTTAATAAAAATTTGAACAATTTCTAACTCATTGGGAATATACAGTATGTATCAGCGCGTACCTGGCAGACTTTAACCAGCGATTCCTGAACATATTTTAAATAAAAATGTGGATGTCATTTTGCTGTACATGTTGTGTGAAAAGTCTTTTTAAAGAAAAGAAGTTCTGAGAAGAAAAAAAGGTAAAAGGGGTGGGTAGGAATTTGAGGGGGTCAGTGTTTCCAAGAGTAACAGATGTATTAATCCAACCCTCCTACTGAGGTGCAAGGCCATGGGTCGAGAATCCGGCTGGAGAGGTCAAGGGGTCTCTCTCAACCGCTCTCCCCCAATCTGGTCCACAGTTGGTGGGAATACAAATTTCCAGCCAAGAGACCTGGAAAAACCTCACCCCCATGAACCCAGGCACCCCTGCTAAGTCACCAAACGTGTCGAACCACTTGGGTGACCTATGGTAGAGGTGTTGGTTATCCAATTAATGGTTCTCGGGGCGGCAGAACCCATATCTATCTCCCAAATTACACATTTTTATTAATTTAAGCACAAAAAGAATATTTTTTTATTACAGGTCGCCACTGATCACGTGATACATGCTCCGTCTCGTCTATACAGTACTACTGAAACGAGATGGAGTACGTATCACGTGATGCACTAGGTTGTACCCGATGGTGACATGTGAGGAAAAATATTTTTTTGTAGTTTATTTAACACCTTTTGACTCCCCAGACAGAGCAACGGATTTGATTTATTGTTCGGGATATTTGAAAATGTATGACCGGTTTCATTTGAAGTATGATAAAATTGATCTTACTTCAGACACAGGGACGAGCTAGGCGTGCCGCCAATTTAGGTCGAACAGAAAATTAGTAAAAAGGTTTGGGTTGTTTGCAAAAACCAAATATTTTCTTAGAGTATTTAGTTTGACCCTTTTTATAAATGTTTTGTAATTTGCTTACCATAGTCAAAATCACGCAAAAAAAACGTGGATGGCAGTGAACTAGGCTGGTGCCAAAATGGGTGTAACGCGACATGAATGAATATGAACGCCTCCAGCCGTGGAAATGGTACTTAGGGCAAGTTTATTCATTCTGACATCAGTGCCCCCAACACACTTCTATTTTTATCTCTTGGGTGTCTGCGATCATTGGATAAATTATTTTATTGTGACAGTATTTTATTATCGTAGAGAACATAATTGAAAAATTATGTGATGATGGTTAGTCAGATTTTTTAATTCAATTATGAAAATATTGTCTATGAAGTTGAAGTTCAATCTTTGAAAACAGGTTTATTTCTATTCGTTTTTATAATATATAGAATTTTTTCATGTTTTCAACTGTCACATTGTTTTTTTTGTTACAATGTCTAAGAGTGGGCGCAGACTGTAGACTAAACGATCGGCTGATAGTTCAATCGGATCGAGCTGTTTAATCACACACTATGCAAATGAAACTGATTCATAGAGGGTGCACAGACTGTTCAACAGTCCGACAATTGCTACACAGGCATAAGCTGATCTTGGATTGGACGGTTGTGCCACTGGCACCGGCATAAACGCGACACACAAAAGGGGTTATTTATGACAATAAATCACTTTACACCAGCACATCAACGATTTAGTAAGCAGAGTATACAAGCTTCTAGGCTTCGTAATTAGAAACTCATATTTATTTCACAACACGCTATTGTTAAGTGAATTGGATTGGAATTCTATCATTTGGGCCCCACACGAACTAAAATACATTTTATGCATCGAAAGAGTTCACAAGAAATTTTTAAGATTTTTATTTATACGTCTCTACGGATGATATTGTTCCGGAAAGAATTTCGATATTTGAAAATGTATGACCAGTTTCATTTGAAGTATGATAAAATTGATCTTACTTCAGACGCAGACATGTCCACAACCACAGAGCAAATAATATAAAGAGATGCCTTAACACCCAAGGGGAAGAAACCAAAATAAGAGGGGTGAGGGACAGGATACCCTTGGCTATATATCCATCTATCTGTATTTTGGGTATGACCGATTACCACTCCTTAGAGACACAGAGGTATTGGTCTACTAAAATACATTTTGTGCATCGAAAGAGTTCACAAGAAATTTTTAAGATTTTTATTTATACGTCGCTACGGATGATACCCTTGGCTATATCCGTCTATCTGTATTTTGGGTATGACCGATTACCACTCCTTAGAGACACGGAGGTATTGGTCTACTAAAATATTTTTTTCTTTTACTTAACGGTAACATAACAGTGAAATTTCGGTTAAAATAAATTTCTGGTACCAAAATCTCACTCTTGAAGACGTCATCACAACCTCCTGTACAGTTTAGCGAGCCGCACAAACTTATTTGTGAACTCACCTGTGGGGAGAGCTACGTACTTCCTAAATAAGGTGGATCAAAAAACCCATCTGTTTTTAATGTCTTATAATGCATTTACAGGGTTTTTGGCATTGCAAATACACTGCACAGATGGTACAATTATAATTGATTAGATTAAAAATTTGTAATGTTATATATACGAGTATTTGTACAAATAAAATAAACTCAGTAACTCAGCGACAAAGAAATGTTACCGAGAACTGCTATTATGTATTACTCTTATAATAAAATGAAAATCAAGAATGGTAATGAACAAACAAAAACATTAGATGCATCCCATGTACAGTAATAGATTATCGCAAGGAAATTTTTACATGTTCATTCTAAACTACTAAACTACCTGAAAAAGTTGTTTGCTTTTTATAGAATAAGCAAAACCAGTTTCAATGAACTTGTTAAATTAATTGGACCAGCAATAGCAAAGGAGGATACAATTTGAAGACGTATACCTGTTAACGAGATATTTCAATGAATGAATCCCTTGTTATGTACCCATAAACGGGTTATATGACCCATATGTCAAGTGTTTACGTGTATTTGTTTACATATAATATTTCTTCCTCAAGGGTAAACAAAACGTGACACGCGTTCACAGATTTTTCAGGAATAAAAAAAAATTATGAAAAAACCGAATTGTAGTTTTGTAAAGGATACAGACGACAGGCGCCACATACAGGAAGATCAGCGAGAAGAACAGGTAGTGGCAGGAGTCTTCCAGCATCAGCTTGGCCAGGAATTCCCGGGAGAAGGAGACCCTTGGGAGCCTCTGGTGCAGCCGAAGGGCGCTGACGGCCGCGTTAGATAGGAGCGCTTTGTAGTAGGCATTGCTTGCATTACTGGAGAAAAAGGAATAAATTAGTAGTTGCATTATCTTAATCTACGCCGATGTCACATATGTGATTCATTAGTTCCATGACAAAACAGAACATTGAATAAAAGTGAAGAAAAATTACAAATAAACAACAAACATAACTTCAACTAACTTAACCTATTCTTTTATTATGTTCTGTTTTGTCACTATTCTGTTTTATCTGGTTACCGATCCATCAAAATTTCCTGGAGCCCACCTCGAAGGGGCCCCAGCTGGGTACCAAAATGGTACACTTTGCTGACACAGGACTCCCAAAATAAAAAGTTAATTGTTCCTAGGGCCCAATCTAGAACAGGGCCCCGGCTGAGTGCCAAAATGGTACACATTGAGGACGGAGGACCCACAAAATAATTTTTTTGTTTTTGTTTTCATATGAAGCGGTAACTTTGTGATGTGACAAAGTAATTGTTTTATTTTAAAATTAAAATGTTATTTGTTCCCAGAGCCCCAAACTCGGAGAGGGCCCCAGCTGGGTGCCAAAATGGTACACAATGAGGACACAGGTCTCAATAATGTGTCAATTTTTCTTAGAGCCCCAACCTCGGAGGGGGCCTCCGCTAGATGCCAATTGAGGACAAAGAAATTAAAAATGAAAAATTTTTGTTGATTTCCTGTAGGTGGCTTTTGAAAAGGACCTCCAAACTTAGTGTGCCAATGAGCCCCCCACATGGCTTAAGGCGGCCCTGCAGATGGCAGGTGTGAATTCAGTGTTTGTTCTACCAGTATTTCAATGGAAGGTGAACCTAGTATCTTTGATCATTTGGCACCCATGCACTGTCGGGAGACACGCCAAACGCGTTCCCAACTTTCGTACACGGTTGAAATTTGTTGCAAGAATGGATCGTTTTAAGGAATCGTGCAATAACAAAAATTTGTGTTTTCTCCCTCCTACAATAAGAGTCTTAAACCAGGATTCAATCCTTACGGTTAGCATCCCCGAATACAACATGTGTAAATATAAAAATACAAAAACAATCTTACGAAAATCTGTAAAACTGACGAGACAATCTTTCAAAACATAATCAAAAAAACGAAATTCAATAAAAAAATATTATTCATTAGAACTTGATCAAGGCAAAATGATCTGCCAGCATTAATATATGTACAAAGGTCACTGATAACACATGCAAGCCTTAGCTAACTGGTTTTTCAACTTGAACTTGGCCACAAATACATAATACGCATACATATTTATTAGAATAACTGGAAGGAGGCGGTAGAGACCAATATTTATGAAAACTGAGTAAAATTACTAAGCATTAAATATTACACAAGTAGGAAAGTGTATAGAGAATGTATTAATTGTTTTTGTGTTTAATTCGTAGAACTCCATTTAATTCCTTTTTAAATTTAATGTAAATCAAATTTTATAATGTGAGAGCTGTTTCGGCATTTAAGGCCATTTCCATTATCAATTAAATATGGGGAAACACATTATGAATGTAAAAACCTCACAGAATAGAGAGTTTTAATTTTACAAATAATAAATCATTATTTTTAAAAACCTGTCCAAATTAGAATGGGGTGGGAGTGAATTAAATCATCACAATGTGGATTAACAGCAGTTTGAAAATGGCCTTGAACGCCGAAACAGCCGTCACAATAATAAAAACCAAATAACAACATTATTAAATATGATTTAAATTATTATTTTTTTAAAATAGACAGTATGTAGCGAAAATAGTAAGGAATCAATATAAACAGAGTGCTGTAAGAATGCATGATACCGAGAGCGCTTTGTTTCATATATTGCTATTGGCGCCCGTACACGGGGTGTAAGCGGTATTGCGTACTGCCAGTATGCAAGCAAATGGTGCATTGTTTCAGTAGCTTCTCGATATTATCGTGTCACCGCTGAGATAACTTAAGGAACTTTTTATTAATAACATTTCTTTTAGTTAAAAACACATATCAGAAAAGCATTGTGAATAAATGTAAAATTCCACAACCTCATCGTCACTTCACCCACTCGTCGATATACTAAATGCGGAACGATGAAACAGAAATCAGAAATACAGACAGTTTAATGGCGACAAATATACTGACATCTGCAGATACGTATGCGAGTCCATGCAGCGAGACATCGCACAACATTGCCCGTATTTTGCTGCACCTGGTTTATGTCGATTCTTTACAGGCACATGAGGGGGCCACCCTAGTTTGTCTAAATTTCTCGAGCGTTTGTTTAAAAATGGTTGGTTAATCAAAATAAAAGCACCTGAACGAAACTACAAGCACTATTTCTACTACATACTGTTGTCTTTTCCCATCAGACGTGAACCATCATTGCCTTCTTCTACCACGTATTTCACCAGTGGTAGATACTTTTAGTACCACCATTCAGAATTTAAATGTTGCTTGAAATATCCTTAGTCATGATTGGTAACAAGATCTGAATAGCCAGGTACTCCTCAACCTTCCTCATCCCTTCCCCGCTCCCTTCAACCCCACAACATACCCCAATTGAGGATGCCATAGACCCGCTAGCTCTGGACAGTTATGCGGTATTAATATTTTTTTAAAAAAATTAATTCAACAGCAAAAAAATGTTTCAAATTTTTTCAATATGGCTGACAACAAAACGTGGACGAAGACAAGTAGGAAATCTAGTTATATAACTATGTACATTTATTTATTATTATTATTTATTATATTATATACGCCCTATATGGGCTTTTACATATTTAGTTTATAATATTCACACAGGTGCAAAACACATTTCAGTAACTGCACCAAAAACTAATAATGCACAGTAACAGAAAAAATAAAAAATAACGGGTCCAATATCCACCAAGTCAATACTGACATTTATAACAAATAAGTAAATAATGTTAAAAGTTGTAGTTAACAATAATTTATAAACCAGGCAGAAACAAATCACTCATCCTCCTTTTGAAATTTGCCAAGTTTAGATTATTGTCAAATACATCCATATCATTTAAGTATTTGTTACCAAGACTGTGTAAGCGTTGAATTGGTGAATTTAAACTATAGTTAGAACGGGATAAAGATATGTAGAAAGTTAATGTCTGTCTTGTAGTTCGATTGGGTATGTACAAGTTTATTAAATGCAGAAGTTCAGAACAATTTAATTTACAGTTTAACAATTTTAGTAAAAAGGTTAGGTCGTTAATTTTCCGTCTGTTTTCTAATGTTGGAATATTTAAAATATTCATTAACGATGGGTAATTTATGTGCTCTAAAGGTATGTTTACTTTAAAATTTATGAAACGCAAAAATTTTCTTTGAATTCTTTCAATATTGTGAATATGTATTTTGTAGAAAGGCGACCACACTATGGAATTATGTTCAATTAAACTTCTAACTAGGGCTATGTACAATAATTTTATTACTTGTAACGATTGAAAATTTTTTATTGTTCTTAATATAAATCCTAAAGTTTTCATACCTTTATTTACAATTTGTTGAATGTGAGCAGTGAAATTTAGTTTCTCATCCATTATAATTCCGAGATCTCTCATTTCTGTAACTCTTTGTAAATTAATTTGATTTACTGAATAGTCAAAAAAGAGAGACGTTTTCTTTCTGGAAAAGGTTAGAGTTTTACATTTTTCAACATTTAGATATAAATTGTTTTGTGAGCACCAGTTATTTAGCATGTCAATATTAAACTGAAGAATTTGACAGTGGTTTGAATCAGTTATTTCTCTATATAATTTAATATCGTCGGCGAATAGCAAAACTTTGACACCTTTAAAGCCGTTGACTATGTCGTTTATAAAGACAAGAAATAAAACCGGACCAAGGTGACTACCTTGCGGTACGCCACTAGTAGCGGAAAACGATTTGGATATAAAAGATTTTATTTTAACAAACAAGGTTCTATCTGATAAGTAACTACTTAACCACTTTAAAATATTTCCTCCAATTCCCAGGGCATGAAGTTTCCGGATCAGTACTTTGTGAGATACTTTATCAAAAGCCTTCGAGAAATCAGTGTATATACAGTCAACTTGTTTATTTTTTGCAAATGCCTCCAATATATAGTTTTGAAAAAGTAATAAATTTGTTGTAGTTGATCTACCTTTGATGAAGCCATGTTGTTGGTCATTTATTACTTCTATTAGTGTGGGATATATTTCATCCAGAACCAGAGATTCAAAGATTTTGGGTAATACAGATTGTATGCATATTGGCCGATAGTTTGAAATGGCAGTCTCGTCACCTTTTTTAAATATAGGGATAATAAAGCTGGATTTCCAGTAGATGGGAAAATATCCAGACGATAGGAGATGGTTAAATAGAATGCTCAGTGGCTTAGACAATACAGAGGAGCATTTTTTTAGGAAAATTGGCGGAATGGTGTCCGGGCCTGCAGATTTGTTTATATCTAGGGAACATAATTTCCTTTTAACAGATTCTTCCGTGATGAAGCAATTGGTTAAATGTGTGGTTTTTTTAAAAGTGTATGAGGGTATATTTTCTTCTGGTGTTTCATCATCATATACATTTTTGAAGAAATCTGAGAAAAGATTTGCAATATCTTGTGTACAGTTGGCGTATTTATCATCCATATGCATTTCTGGTGGATAGTCAGTACTGTCATTGTTTATTTTTTTAAGAAAATTCCAGAGATTGTTTGATTTTAAAGCTGTGTTCTCGATATAATTAATATGTGATTTGTAACAGATTTTAGATAGTTCTTTGCATTTTTTTCTAGATTCACTGAAATTTGAATAGTCAATTTTTGAGTGAGTTTCTTTGAATTTTTTGTGAAGTTTTTTTTTTTGTTGTAATGTGGCTATTAAATTTGATGAAAACCAAGTTGGATATTTATGGTTTTTAGGAATATATAGTGGTACATATGAGTTGATGGTGCTAGAAATTATTGAATATAAGTTTTCTAAAGACTTGTCAGTGTTCATGTCTGACAAAAAAGACCAGTTGACGTGAGAAAGATGGTAATTTATAGAACCAAAATCTGCTTTTTTATAGTTTAGAGTTTCTTCGACGGGTTTTGATTTGACATAACATACATTTAAATTAATATGAAGAGGGGGGTGATGATTATCAACCGGTAAGATTGGATCATTACATTTTTCAATTTGCAAGTTAGAATAGTTAGATATAGCTAGATCTAGTAGACGATCGTTTGTGTTATATATAAAGTTATGCTGGAAAAGATTTAAAAAATTTGTCATATCTAAAATCTCACGTGCACGATCATTTTCACTTTCATTTACAATGAAACCACTATCACTAGAATTCCATTTTAGGTTAGGGAGGTTGTAATCCCCGAGAATAATAATTTTAGAGTTGGGGTATTTATAGAGTAAATGTTCTACATCTTCACTGTGACTTCGGTAGTTTTCGGCATCAGAGAGTGGTGGTATGTACAAGGTTGCGATTATTATTTTTTCTACAGTGGTATCAATTTGTATGAATAGTTGTTCCAGTGTGTTGTTTTTAGTTTTGAGTTTTCTTGATGTTAGTTTCTTCTTTATTGCAATTAGTACTCCGCCGCCCCTTGTTTTAGAGCTGGATTTAGAGTTTCTGTCACGACGAAAGATTTTGTAGTTTTTTAATCCGAGTTCTGTTGATTTTATTTCCGAGTCGAGCCAGGTTTCCGTCAGCACATATACGTCATAATGATGTGAATATATGATAGATCGTAGTTCATCTAATTTTGTACGAAGTCCCCGAGCGTTCTGGTAGTATATCTTGAGTTTGCATCGTTTTTTGGTGGAATTTGCACAATTTTAGGATTTCCGTTTATATATTTTATAGTAATATCGTTTTCGCCATTTGACTTACGGTTTTCCAGTTCTTCTCTTAAGTTTTTCAGATGTTTTTGTTGAAAAAGCGTAGCATCGGGGTACATCCTAGTGTTGTTTTTTAGCAGATGACGTTTACTTAGTAGTGTTCTGGATGATGTGGGATTGGTGAATTCTATTTTGAGCGACCTGGCTTTTCCATCATTTAGTTTCCCAATTCGGTAAACGCGTAACATATCATGACTTGCGGTATTGTCTAGGGCAGAGATTACAGCAGTGACAGTATTTTTGTCATCGATTAGTTTGTTTGCTGCAGTTTGTTCAATACTTTCGGGTATATTACACAGGATGATATTTTTAGCTCTTTCACTGCGTTCATTGATTTCAGAAATTGCCTCACAAATGTCAAGGTTATTTTGCGGGGCTGGGATATTTATTCCGATTTCTTTATAAGCCCGTAATTCTCCCTCTAGACTTGCTGTTTTAGTAGACACAGCTTGTGCCATTCTACCAATGGCTATTAGGAAATGACTTGTAATTTGAGTCAGTTTTGTTATTTGGTCTTTACTGAACTTGTTTGCTGGATCCGTTAAGCAGGTATTAAATGCAGCAACGGCTTTCTCTGCATTTGTTATGAATGTTTCAATATCCATGTTGATAAAAAGGTTGTAAGAAAACAAAAGTTTTTTTTTTAATAATTTAAAATAAATAAATTTAGATTGATAGTTATGCTCCCCTGAAAGTTTGATAGCACCGAGTATAACAAAATCTGCAAGGTGTGATAGAGACAGCAGAATAGACAATGTGGGTAGCAATTTTATCTTCCAGATATTTACACTGTCACTTTTATTTTTATTTTATTTTATTTAATCTTTTTAGCACTTTATAGTCACGTTTCTTATTTAGACGTAAACAAATTTCACTGGTGGCTCATTTATGCCTCGTTTTATTAAAGTTTTCACTGCTTAAAGTATATATTTTACTAGATTTTCTTAATTTAAGTAGAACTAATGCTTTCGTGTGCTCACTGTGTCACTGGTGAATGAATTGAAACTGGTGAGTGAATTTATACACAATTAATAAAAATATCAATACTAATTGACATTATATCATGTTTGTGAGACAATGACTCGTCTAGAAGCATGCATCATAAGAAATCATGTTAAAGAAATCTAGTTGATAATTCAATAAACGCAAATTTAAATTAACTGCAACAACTCAACTTGAACCACAGTTAGTTCTTACGAACGAATGGAATAATCAGTCTTGCAGCAAGTCCGATGTTATGCTTCAGAAAACAAAAAAATATTATTTATTCAGTTTACTCAGATAAGGCGATCCAATTTGTAAATTAAATTCATTTAAAAAATATAATCATGTACCTACTCCTTTCACTGGTGGCGATAAGGTTGAATTTGCCATTTAACGCTGGCCGCCTATTTCGATTTATGCAAAAGAGACAGCCAAAAAGTGTGTTGTAGGTATTTTATTTTATGAGGCACGGACACAAATATAATGTTTTCCGATAATAATGTAAAGAACTTAATTCACCAGATTATACAAAAAAGGTTCATAAGTAGGAGCTTTTAAACTTCAAAGTAATTTCTTAAGGATAGTTAATTTTTTTCTAGCCATATACAAAGATTCGCTCACTGATTAAACCGAAGACCAAGATGTGTTCTACTCAATTAAACGATCTATAATATTTTTGGGCGATCAAATTTAAAACAAAAAACACTTCACCGCCTTGTAACGTAAATACTAACCCCGCTTATAAAGGCATCACTTATATTGTCTACGGAAGAGATTCGAGGAAATATCTATGGGAGACGTGATTTGACACGGCGGACAGTGCCGGTAGTTTTTGGGAGGAGAGCGAAGACAAGATGGCCTCAGACGTGACTTGACACGGCGGACAGAGCCGGTAGTTTTTGGGAAGGAGTGTTATGTTTTTTTAATTGTGCTGTATTATACATCTGCGCCAACGAGCGTTTTCAACAACCATATACCCGATGTGGGTAGGAAGTCAAATTAATTATGGATGGTGACTTGGGGGGACAATAATTCATCTGCGCGTGCAGGAGCGCTGGATTAGAAATGTAACCATGCCAATGATGACCGAGAAATAACGTCAGAGCGAAAGGTACCATCTTCTCGTATTTACTGGATTCCACGGATGAGGTATGCTGTGGCGGATGGTGCGGCCGTGAGACGTCCCAGATCTCGCGGATGGCGTATTGAGGAATCTGCAATCATCGGGACAAGCGTGGACCTCCCTGGTGTAGAAGTCGAGATGCCGTCTACAAGAGCCATCCTAATTAATTATATATATTTCGTTGTAGTACTAATCCTCCTCTCTATTTTGTAAGGTGACGACAACGTTACACTTTGTGTATCAATTAAACCTCATGATTTATAAACAACAGGGTTTCATTTCTATATCTTAAATACATTCCGCTTCCCGAGCTGCATACATCGATCCCACCCACGAATCCTGAGATAAGAGTCGAGCATCTAAACATAGTAGGGTTATGTTTGATTACGTTGTATTTTTAGCGACCCTTGGGTTGGCACGCTACAGCCTTTAGATACAGCCTCCACTTTCGATCTCTAGTTGTGCGATTTACTAGTCACAAAAATCGATATCGCCGATCTGCGCGCCGATATGTCATATCAGCCTGCCGGCCGAAACGTTACGTTGTTTTGGGTAAAAAAAAGTCAGCACACTTTGAAGCATACGTGTAAAGGGAATTCTCAGAGATCGTAACGAAGTGTGGCCTGATGCGAGATACGTCGAACGGTTTAAAGGTTTTCCTACAGTTTTGACCATAGCTATTATAAGATAGACATCGCTATAGAATATTTACCAATTAAAATAACAATGTCATGTCATATTTACGACGATTATAAATTATTTGTGTATGAACAGTGCAAATTTAGACAGTTTATTTGCAATGTTTCATTAAAAAATAACTAATACTGATTTTAAAGTTCCTATTCTTTGCTTTTGATTTTCCATAAGCAGTCGGTGAAAAGATAAAAACATAAAAAAACAAATGCGTGACGCGTTTAAACGCCGATGGTACCGAGATCTGGGCGTTCGGACTGCAGGTCGCTGCCTTTACACGTAAGTTTCGGCGAACGTATTGGAGCGAAGTGTGGCGAGATCTTGAGTCCAAAGCGTACACGTAATGTTCGCTAATCAGTGATTAAAAAATTGCGACCGGTCCGCTTTTAGCTGCGATGTGACTATTGCTCTACCCCAATGAATCACACGGACAGGCATAGTCATGCACCCATTTGCGATAGTTTAGTCGCAGTTCTGACGCAGTCTTGTTCTGGTCTCTGTTTAAAACAATGGCAAACACTTGTATAAAAGTCTGACAACAAATCTACCGGAGGTAATGATAGACAAATAATAACTATAATTGACACTATTAAAGAAATTGAAGAGACTAGCTCTTTATAATAAACAATTAAAGGAATACAGTGACCGTAATGTAAAAAACTGCCCTTTCAATAATTGACTTGTTATTGGATATACCCAATCGTGATGCTTCCGCCGTTTATTCAAGCCCAAAGCAAAAAAAAACGATCACATAAGTAGTTTCAATGACATTCATTGGAAAACTGTTCAAATTGAACAATTTATTTATCACAGTGCGTGCACCTTGCAGTTTTTTTGTGGCAGCGATTTTTTGTCCTAGCCTAATTAGTAAATTAGCTACGTCCATTTTGGGAACTTTACAGGAGAAACTGAAAATAAATTATTTTTTAAAAGGACATGAATTTAAAAATTTGGGATATGCTTTGGATCCACTTTACTTCTCTATATATAAAAATTAATGTTTGTCTGTGTGTCCTTGATTTTCTAGAAAATTACTTGACCGGTTAGCACAGTTTGTTCTTATTAGTGCCGGGAAGGTTTAAAGAGTAGTTTGAATGAAATCCAATATGTATAACTATTGCTACAACGTTTTAAAATAAGTATGAAAACATTGAACCCGCCATGTTGTATTGAGGTTAGCCCATAGATACAAGTATGCGAGTGTACGTATACCACTCTGGTTATCCACAGATTACATATTCAAAGGATTGTTTGGGTAGAATATTTTCAAAATGGAAAACATAAGTAGGTACCTACTTAAGAACTTTATTATATAGACATATTTTGCACAAACAAATGTTTGGAATGAAATAAAATTTTCAAATGTTTCTTTGTTGAGAGATATAGTCGTCACGAGGCATTAATTTCGCTGTCAAATCAATTATGGCACCCGAACGACAAGCAAAAATTCACAACTTCGTAATTTTATTAAAAAAAAAAAAAAACCTGAGCAAGATTTTGAATGTAATTATCTTATTAAATTTAAAGTAAATAATAAATACATGTAATTTGTTCATATAAAATAAGTTACTGAACAATTTTGAACTGCGTTTGTTTAAGGTATTAAGAATTCCAAGATTCAGTCGAAGATATAAGTCAGAGGTTCCCAACCTTTTAGGGCCCAATGATTATTTTTTAAGTATATTTTTGTACAAAGAAAGCACCTAGGTCCAAGGACAAACCAATAAATGGTGTTAGTTCTTATCGTTCGGAAATTCACAATCCAAAGAAAAATTTGTCACAAAATCTTTTGGAATTTTATGAAACGGAAACCTTTAAATTGCATCAAACGTAGATGTCAACAAAAAAAGGGTTGAATTATCTACAGTTTTTATAATAAAGTGCACAAAGTATGCCTAATCCCAAAATCATATACTCGTAAAATCGCCCCCTAAAGCACTTTTAACACTTGATCGCCCCACAAGCGACTTAAATCGCCTGGTGGGCGATATAGTCCACGTTGGGAATCACTGATCTAAATTATGAATCACAAATAAATTTAAAATTCAGCTAATTACAAAAAAAATATTATATTATTATTTTTTATTCCTTACTATTTCATTTGCGTGTCGCGATTTTTAAGTTAATTTATAATTATCATATGGCTATGAAGTTTTCATAGCAATATCTATAAAAATATATTTCAAGTTCATGATGGAAATTATATTCCACAAAGAAAATAGTTGTATTGACCTAGAAATTCCACACTGAACCAGAGGCGCAAATTTAATAACAACAGATCTCACCATGTTCACAAACAGATTTCTGCTTTATAATTAAGATAACAAGTATATTTAGATAACCAGATAATTTTTTTTTTTATCTGGCCTCTGATGTTTACATTACCTATCGTAATTCTTCAATACATCAAGATTTGATTGATATAAACATTTAATATTATAATTTAAGAAAGTTAGCTACTATGTAAACACAACTGTGGGAGTAACGTTTAGTAAGAAGAGAATCCCAGAATAGATATCTCAGTAAATGTGTATATGAAGGTATACCGCTGATAGATCCGTTATAACCTCTCACTCTTTCTCACAGACGACACATATAGCAAATAGAAAGAGAGGTTATGAAGGAGCTCTTGGGAGAAATAATATAGGTATTAGAGTAAATAGCACATAGGATGATACACATATCACAAAATTGAGGTTAAAAAAATAATTCTGTCATTAATTTTCCATGCATAAACAATATAATTTCCTTATCCATACATAGGTATGCCTCATTTTCAAAATTGGAACTAACGTATGTGAAAAATTCAATTTATAAAAGAATTTTTTCAAACCCAGACAAGTGATAAAGTACCTACCTATCAAACAAATTATTATAAGCAATAATTATTACCTGAAAAATCATACAAATTGAATAATCTTCCGAGAAAAAATACATGCTGCCGACGGGACTCGAACCCGCGACCTTTCGTTTACCGGACAAGTGCTCTACCACTGAGCTACGGCAGGTTATTCATTACCCGCAAATAAAGATGTTGTTCTTCAGACTAAGCAATGATTGTAGTCTGAAGAACTTACATGTTGACTAATTTGGCGGGTAATGAATAACCTGCCGTACTCAGTGGTAGAGCACTTGTCCGGTAAACGAAAGGTCGCGGGTTCGTGTCCCGTCGGCAGCATGTATTTTTTCTCGGAAGATTATTCAATTTGTATGATTTTTCAGGTAATAATTATTGCTTATAATAATTTGTTTAATATTTGTGCTATGCATAAAAATCTTGTCTTGTAAACATTAGTTTAATCATTTAAAATAATACCTACCTATCATACATTTTACCGGACTTTTATTCTATATTTGAAATGTGTAATATTTTTTGATTCCTGTAAACGAGATTTCTCAGTTCTCATCTTGGCAAGTCAAATTACCATCCTGTTATTTTTCACAGGCAACAACTTAAAGAACACTAAACACAAACAAAGTCATAAAGATTTAAAATTATATTATTACAATTGAATTCTATCACACTAAAAACTGTTTTCCTTGGAGTTATTTAAAAGAGTTAAAAATAATAAAAAAATGTTTTCCTTGGAGTTATTTAAAAGAGTTAAAAATAATAAATGAACGATCTCTGTGATTGTTCGGGGAAACTTTAATGACTTGTAATTAATCATTCAAAAAGGATTTGCGAAAAAAAAACTAGCACAGTGCTTTTTGAGAAGAGTTTGGCTAAATGTTACAAAGATAGTTGCAGCCTTTAGCTGTATAAAAAACCATATTTGATTTTAATAATAAACGGGTAAATATTTGAAGTTGGGAATCAGTTGAAAAACTAATAATTTTTAAAAAATAAAAATACTTTCAGATTCACAAAAATAAATAAAAAATATTTGGATATGCGGAAATAAAAGAATAGGTTGTTTTTTTTTTTTTTTACAGTAACTCCACACAGGAGACCAAGGAGGAAATAATTTCCCTCAAGGCCTATATCATCTTTGGGGATGCTGTGTGGAGGATCTTTTAGAGGATAGGAAGGAGTGAACGTGGGTCTTGAGACCCATGTTATAGAATGGAGGAAACACAGAGGCCGGCAGATCATTCCACAGCCGAGCTGTTGAACACAAGAACGAGTCGTAGAAGCGACCCGTTCTCATGTGACAAATGTCAACCGTGTGCAAATGTTGGGCGCGCGTTTGGCGTGTTTCCGACATGCACCGGTGCCGAAGGGATCAATGACGCTAGTTCCTCGGAGCATCTTCCATTAAAATACCGGTAGAATAAGGACAGCATTCCCACCCGACGTCTGTGCTCCAAAGATTGCAACCCATTTGTTAAGATAGGCGAATCTATCAAACGGACCGCCCGTTTCTGCACAGAGTCAAGGTTTTTTTCAGATATTTTGGGACTCCCGACCAGAGGTGGCTGCCAAATTCTACAGTGGGGCGCACTTGGGATTTGTACAGGGTCAGCAGTTGTGTACTATTAAAGTATCTGCGGGCTCTGTACAATACGCCCAGCTTCTGAGAGGCTAACTTTACTCGGGTTTCGATGGAGACCCCATACCTGAGCTGATCACTTAAGGTTACACCAAGCATATCAATGGAGGGCTTGTTGGGAAGATTGCTTCCATTAAAGGAGACTAGATTGTCATTTCGATCCCTTTTAGACGTAATCAGACATGATTGGGTTTTGAAACATTAAATTCGACGAGGTTATTCTTACCCCAAGAGGAGACCCTCTCGAGGTAACCGTCCATTCTCTGTTTCAAAGCCCTCTGACCCGTTGGAGTTTGTGTGCCCTTTGGGGCTTGTCAAACAAAAAGCAATCATGGACTGTACTGTCATCCGCGTAACAATGGATTGGTGCACATGTCAAGAGGTCATTGATGTGCAACAAAAACAATGTCGGAGATAGAACCGATCCTTGTGGGACGCCAGCATTTATTGAATGCGAGGAAGAGATGAAACCATCAGCAACCGTCTGAATCGATCTCTCCCTCAAAAAGTCGGCAATCCACGTACACAAGGAAACGGGAAGTCCGTAAGAAGGCAGTTTGTTGACAAGTCCTCGGTGCCAAACCCGGTCAAAGGCCTTAGAAATGTCCAGTGAGACCGTTTGAATCTCACCATAACGTTCCAGGCACCGTCCCCAAACATGCGTCACATACGCGAGAAGATCACCGCACGAGCGGTTCCGCCGGAATCCGTACTGGCGGTCGTTAATGATTTTGTTCTTCTCGAGGTATGTAAGCAGTTTGTCGTTGATCACACGTTCCATCACCTTGGACAGAACTGATGTGATCGCTATGGGGCGGTAGTTGGCCGGGTTGGAGCGGTCACCTTTCTTAGGTATAGGATGAATGACCGCTTTTTCCAACCAGAGGGCACAGAGCCACATTTCAGGGACATTTTAAAGAGCTTTGTTAAAACTGGAGCGATTTCTGCAGCACACCTCTGCAATACCAGGGCAGGTATTCCGTCAGGCCCACTAGCTTTATTAACATCGAGCCCCCGTAAGACAAGGAGTACATCCCGATGCCGTATCCTCAGCTTTTTCATATAGAAGCCGCAGTGAGGAACCGACGGCGGGATGGCACCCCGGTCGTCGAGGGCCGAGTTTTCTGCAAACATTTTCCCTAAAAGGTTGGCCTTTTCGGTAGCAGTGTTTGCTAGTGAACCGTCAGGTCTGGTAAGAGGCGGCAGACTGGATTTGCAGAAATTGCGACCTATGGAGCCCGCTAGCGACCAGAACGCCCTGCTGCCATGCGGGCAGGCAGCTAGCTTTTTACTGATCTGTAGGTCGTGCTCAAATTTTGACCTATTGATGATTCTCTTACTGTCCTTTGCCAATTTGTTATATGCTGATCTGTTTTCTGACATTCGAGATGTGTTGTAGGCTCGGTAAGCCGCGTTTTTTCGTCGAACTGCTTCGGAGCATTGTCGACTGAACCACGGCTTTGAACCTACGCCAGTTTCTTTAATGGTTGATTGAATGAAGCCATCCATCGCAGATGTGATGACTTCACTAATTTCCTGGGCACATCTGGATGGATTCGAAGTCTGAAAACAGACAGCTGACCATGGGAAAGCATTAAAATGCGCCCGCAGACCGAACCAATCTGCTGACCTATAGAGCCACATTTTTCTCTTCAGCCTCTCAATTGGGGGTCTGAAGTTAATAGGGATTGATGTCGTCACCATGCAATGGTGTTAGTTTGGGTTTTTTAAGAACCTAACAACCTAACTAACTAACCACCACGCTGTTTCTCCGCAGGGGTAGGCAGAAAGGACTGACCGCCAAACAACTAGATCTTGGCATACACTTCTTGCTTCATTCACATTCATACATTCTCTTCTATTATTCTGACTTCTGACATGGCCCAACTCAAATATTTGATTCACTTGATCGTGCCATGTCTTCCTCGGGAACCCCCAGCTTCTTCTTCCATTCACATTCGCATCATATATTCTCCTTACACTCCTTTTGTTCATTGCATACCCAAACCATCTAAGCATCCCTTTCTTAATTTTACTCATTACGCTTACATCAGCCTTGCATTCTTTACGAATCTCAATATTTTTCACACAATCATACATGGATTAACCACACATTCGCCTCAGAAATCTCATTTCTACGGCATTCAGTTTACTTTCATCCTTCCTCCGCCAATTCCATGCCTCACTGCCATACATACCTATGTTTCAAATATCCATTTTACGCAGTTGGCACTTACGAGAAATGTCTTTTCATACTAATATTAAAAATGGTGTCAACTCTTCTTCAATATTTACACATTTTTATATAAAGAAATTAGAAAATGAAGTGCATTATTTTCTATTTCTGCATAGGAAAATATTTTTTATTTATTTTTATGAATATAGGTGTTCTCTTCTTTTTTTAAAATTATGACTTTTTCTACCGAATCCCAACTGGAAATATTTACCAATAATTGTTATAAATACTGGTTTTATGAGGTAAGCACAAAAAATAAAATATACAGCTTATAATCTTAAGTAAAAAAAACTTTTGGTAAGAGTTAATAATGACAAACATTAATTTAACTTGTTACAGTTCAGATGATATGCAGTGAATTTGTATACAACATAATTTCTAAAAGATATGTGTGCCGGTGAAACTCACATCGGAAAAAGAAAGTGGTCTATAATAATGATGACACAGAAATGATTGTAAATTATAATAATAGAGAAATTAATATAATAACTCATCAAAAGTAAGGTTTCAAGATAAACAATTGAATTGGTAGTTACTCTAAATGTATCTGTTGCCTACACAACCAAATCTTTTTAGGGTTCAAATAGATTTTTGATCTGAATGTCTCTTACAACTGTTGTACAGCAAATTATGAAAGTTAAACTAAGTAGAAATTTGACCATTCATTGAAGGTGTAGGCAGATAGGATGGAGTGCCCCACATCTATGTCTATGCACACACTCCTTGCTTCATTTACGCATTGTCTCGTGCAAAACAATTCCGCAACTAAGCTGCCCTAAAAGTCAAAACACATCAAACTTAAATAATAAAGATTGGTGTGCATTGCTCTACGGCCAAGGGTAGGCTGTGGTTTTTTCGATTGTAATTGCTTAACGTAGAATTTTTTTAACAATGTGAAAGGTCATTATATTATTATCTTCTATTGATTGTCGTAAACATGAATAAAAAGTGTTAAAAAAACGACAATTTTCTGACAAAAAAACTTAAAGGTGGGCACAGCTTTTCAGTCTTTATGGACTTGCGCACCACTGATAAACACCTATTTTGACATTCTTTTTGGTGTCATACTCGTAGTGCACAGTTACAGTGAATTACTTAAAACTTATGTATATGTTGTTTAACCGTTTTAGTGCTATGCTTATTTTGCAAGTATGTATATAAATTGCTACAGATATTCTGTGTTTCTAAATAAATAAAAGTATGGTATTCAATAAAAATGCAATAACTTGGACAAATATCAATCAATTTTAATGATTTTTTTTTAATTATATAGGTAAAGAATGAAATTCTACGAATATTATAGTTCTAATTATAAAACTACAAAAAATATAAGATTATTTCAGTTCACAATTGTGTTTTCCCGTGGTCCATGTAGTCCCTTATTACAGCGAGCGCATATGAGATTGGATCGCCTTATCTCATTTGCTACGCTACACACACTCATTTATGGGAACAATGGTCTCGTTGTCAGTAGTGCCGCTGTCATTTGATACATTACGATCATCCGCAATAGATAATAACTTCCAACATGGTGAAAAATACCGATTCACTTTAGGGTGTATTTATTTTAACAGGATAAACAATAAATACAGTTATCAAGACACGCGCCAACCGCAATATACCACTCTCAAATTGTACACGTGATCTCCCGTGGACGACAAAAAGCACACTGAAAATTGCAGCGCTATAGTGCTGCGTCGCAATTTACATAACTAAAGCTTACAGCGCGATGGCGCTGGGCCACACTCTAACGGTTAAACTTAGTTTTATCGTTGTTTCTTTCATATTCTTTTTTTTTCTTGAACTCTAAATCCACTATCGGTTTTATTGCATCAATGAAACCCATATTGGCATGTATTCTATTCTGTACCTGCATTCAATTTTGACCATCCCAAAACGGGAAATCCAGGAAGTTGGACAGTCAAAGCATTCTTCTATAAACTAATGCATGTGTATATCCTGTACTAAATAAAATAAATTTAAAGTTCTAAACCAGTGACACACAACCTTTTTAGCGGAAGTACCACTATTTTTTGTTCATTGACGGATCAGACGGAAAGGTGGGGGAGGGATGTAAAATTAGACCAGATTTATTTTTTCAAATTTAGGTCAGTTTAATTTATAATTAAAAATTTAATGAGGGAGGGGGATTGCCCGTGACTTTCACGTTTTTCACATTTTTAATTTCCTGGGATGCACACCGGTATTTCAAATTTTACTTTTAAAAAGTCTATGAAACAGTGGTGTGAAATCTAAAAAAAAGTACTATCACCACCACTTGGGAATTCATTCCACTTAGAATGTGAACAAAATTCAGTAATGTCAATTCAATCATTAAGGTTATCAATTTTGAAGGCCGAAAGCCGCACAAAATTGGCTCACAGGCCGCAAGTTGTGCATCACTGCTCCAAACACTAGATAACATTACCATTCATACTTTCATATAATAAATATGCATATCAAAAAGCTGATTTAAGTTTATACATTCATATACAAAGTGAAGACAGAAAACTTAAAAGTCCAATAAAAACTAACTAACCATCACGCCGCTTCTTTTCGCAGGGGTCAGCAGAAAGAACGGACCACCAAACAACTCGATCTCAGCATACACTTCTTGCTTCATTCACATTCATACATTGTCTCATATATTCTCTTCTATTATTCTGACTTCTGACATGGTTCGACTCAAGTATTTGATTCACTCGATCGTGCCATGTCTTCCTCAGACGTTCCCGGATTCTTCTTCCATTCACATTCACGCCATATATTCTTCTTACACTCCTTTCTTCAATCATTCGCTCTCCATGCCCAAACCATCTAAGGGTCCCTTTCTTAATCTTACACATTATACTTACATCACCCTTGCATTCTTTACTGATCTCAATATTTTTCACACGATCATACATGGTTTTACCACACATTCGCCTCAGAGACCTCATTTCTACAGCATTCAGTTTACTTTCATTCTTCCTCTGCCAATTCCATGCCTCATTGCCATACATCAAGGTTGTATCAGCACCCCATTGTAGACTGCTAGTTTCGCTTCTTTGGACAACTTTTTAAGTCTAGTTTAACATATTTTGAATAAATTAAATAAAATTTACTTCGTAAGCACCACTTTTTTAATATATAAATATCAACATTTTTCGAAAGCGAAGCTTTCCTCGTCAGGACATACAGAATACTAAATGTCCTGATACTCCTGATGAGGAAAGCTTCCCTTTCGAAACATGTTGATATTTATATATTAAAAAAGTGGTGTTTACAAAGTAATTTATAATTAATTTATTAATAATGATGCCACAAAGTGAATACCAATCTTTTGAAGAAATAACATAGTTTGATTTATGGCAGTTAGGTTATGAGTGTGCAACTTTATCCTACAATTATTTCAATACCTGAAATGATCTGACTCAAGAGTTAGATTCACGTGATAGTGCCATGTCTTCTTGGGGCATCCCTAACTTCTTCTATACACCTGCATGTCTAATATTCTTCAACAGCATTTTCACCGTTCATCTGATTTTCCTGTCCAAAGCATCTAGGAGTTATTTCTCAATCGTGTTTACATTTACATTGGTTTCGCAGCCTTTCCAGAAATCCTCATACATAAATCGATCACTGTATTAACACATACACGCTTCAAGAATCTCATTTCTACTGCATTCAGTAAAGTTTTACAATTCAGACTCGTTCTTAATACACATATATTATTGAAATAACACTTACGTCGGCGGAGATGCAAAATAGTGCATTTAAATTCACAAGCTTAGTAAAGTTTGAAGTTTTTTAATGGAATTTTTAGGACAGTTTTTTTTTGTTCTCGTTAAAACTCAAATTAAGAACCTATTTTGTATGTAATTTACATATTGTATTATATACAAAATCGGTCAGGCAATAGGTTTTAAGTGTGGGTTTAAAGAAAAGAAAAAAAATCAAAAAACTTATCTGAATTGTAAAACTTTACGCTGCATTCTGTCTACTTTCACCCTTCTAAAAATAAATTTATTAAAGATTGGCTTAACATACCAATTATTTAAGTCTTTAATAAATGCTTATATCTAATCATGCAACCACGTGCAGTTAACAAATTTAACGCTAAAGCACATTCCACAAAACAACGAAAGGCAAGTTCGGTAATGGAATTATCGTTCATAAGATAAGAGGTAATGCTTTCATAAATGATTCCTTTATATTAAATATGGGCATATAACACTGTGTATGGAAAACATATACAGGTATACAATGTGTGAAGCTCATGCAGGTGATCCATTATCACAGTAAGCTTTGGGGCAAATATGTTAGGATTAAGATAAAAAGGAAAGCTATGGTGAGTTGCGAAAATTTTTTGCTGAGTTATTAATTGACTACCAAAAGCTAGATTAGACTTTTTTACTTTACTATAATGAAAAGCATGTGGAATAGAAAATCGATGGTCTTGGGTTGAGAATTACGAGACATGAAAAAACTGTAATTTTGTGATACGCATGTCATCTCAATAATTTGTGTCATTTTCCTTCGATATAAATATTATTTCATGCATAAATTAATGGTCCACCAATCCCAATAAAAACAAGAGAAACTTGTTATTTTTCGATAAATTGTAACTTTAAATAATTGGAAGTATCAAACTCCTGTGAAATGTCACTTTCACACAGTTCATATTTTGATGTAAGAATACAAAAATGTACGAAACAAAAACACGACATGCCAATATATTTAATAACCCTATATCATATTAAAAAAAACCGTTCAAATAATAGTAGACATCAAAATGTGTTGCAAAACTTTAGTAACATCTAATCCATCATATCAAGTTTTATTGATTAATGATAGTTCTGTCATTAGGTATTCTACTCTAATCCAAATTGAACTTTGCGCCGAGTGGCTGAATTAAACGAATGTACCTACAGCCTTAATACAAACAGGAAAACAGGTTTTGCGCCCAAAAGCATGTAATGAAAGTGTACTACTTACTTGAAAATGGGGATCAAATATCCAATACAGAACACAAGGGTGAGCACCCTGGTCACCCATAGGGCCACGTCAAGTTTATTCGCGATAATGTGGGTCTTCAAAGCCTCGAACCCTTTGGGCTGCTGCTGCTCCGAATTCTCTCCATTTGTTGAATTATCGTCAGTCATCTTTGATCTAAAAAACGCACTGCTTCAATAAACAATTTCAGTATTTCACCACTAACGGTAGAAGAACATCACTTGATTTACAGATATAATTATAAGATATTACGGTTAGTTAAAAAGTGTAAAGTACAATTTGGATGATTTGAATTTGTGCAATTTATTTATAGTTTCACAACGTAAAACGAGGGGTTACGATTTAAATAACACGTTTTATTGTTACTTATCACTTACAATTTATGGGTCTTATCAAGTAAAATAAAACGAGCGTTGTAAAATTGACACTTTCTGCTTCAGAGGAATGCTGAAGTTCCCACCTGTGCAACCAACCTGCATACGTCATGCAATATAACCATAGAAAATAAATATATTTAGACGTAACACAAATCTTCTTCTTTTGATTAAAAAGGGTAACATCGTCATGTGACAATACATGGATACAAAATCATATGGCAACATTCAAAATCCAAAACTTACTTACATGTTTTTCAATTGTGGCAAACATGACTAAAAACTTTTTTCATTTTCGTCTATGTCCGTGATAGTAATGGGCCGAATCGACTAATGATCGATCGTTTAATCGATTATTTAAAAAATCGAAATATTCCGAGACATTAGAATACTTTGCAGGTACGCTTCTGACTCAAGATCTCAACACACTTCTTTCTTGATACACAAGGCTTGCTCATACAGGCGTTTTCCGGAACAAAAACTTGTCCGGCCGCTCGTAAGCTCGTGACGTAGCTCGGGTCCGGAAACAAAGATCACTTGAGAGTCGGTCGTGTACCGAGTTGCCCATTGTCTATCATACGTGCTATCGATTTATACTCTAGAACTCCTCTAGTCCACGCCAAGTGATTTTAGCGTTTTAATACTGCCTCATTATTTATTATCCTTAGCACTTACATCAAAACAATGACACGTCTTTATTATTAAATATGACATCTTCATGAATTGACGCATTATTTGAAGAACTAAATTAATCTTTGAAAAATAAACATACTCGCGACCCACCGCCATTATTTTTAATTATTATGTTCTACTTCATATGGATCTAGATAATATATCCTTTGGTATTACCCATAAGTAATGACCGAATTCACAGACATACGTATTTTTTAAACATGTGCTTTTTAATTCGTAATAATTTTCCCAGACCAGACAGGCCTTGAACAAATTGCACAACGGAGAGCCGCGTGCATATTGTTCAGACCGGAAATCTTCGTGAAGTACTACACCGTAAAGTATCCAAAGCTCTCTTACTAGTTTATAAACATCGGCATAATTTTAACAAAGGGCACTCGACCTCAGCGTCGTAATAAACGCTTAATAAGCGCGTAATCAATGAGCGGTCCGTCAGACAATACGGGTAATAAAACGACTCTTGGGGGCCAAACAACCTTGCTAAACCATGGAAAAGTTCTAATGGCATTGGTAATTATATTAGACGATAGGAAATATTTCCTAATGAGCTTTAGAATTAATTAACTATATATAAGAACATTATTGTACACCTAGATTAAGCTATGTAATAACTAAGTCATGCTGAATATGTTTATCCTCACTAAAAAAGCCTTTAGAGATAATTACTATTAAGTTGCGGAACGGGCCTACCGGCGACATCTAGCGACCAAACTAGGTAATGGTCGACGCAGGCGTTAGGGAACCGTCGCAAATTTTCCGTTAACGGACAAAGAAGAGAAATAAATCCCTACAGATGGTTAACGGCAACAGGGTTTTTTGACGAGACGACAGTTGGTTTTACGCTTGCGCCCAGGAAGGTACCTATCCTCGCCCCTCGGAGAGGCCGCCCAGGCCATCTGACAACAGTTGGCTTGACGCTTCCGCCCCAGGAAGTCTGATCTCCGCCCTTCGGATATCTACCGTAGAGACCGCCCAGGCTCTGCACCACGCGTCGACCTCAAGCTTCCACCCAGGAAGATACTGATCTTCGCCCTTCGGAAATCAAACCTCCGAAGATCAGCCACTGGATCCTGGATAGCCATCAGTAAAGGGAAGTGCCTCTGAATTCTTTTTATAATTCTTCTACCCTGTCACCCAGTGAATACTATACTTTCACGTAGTATCAACACCTAAAGATAAAGACTTTTACGTAAGATAACTAAAGCTTTCCCGTATAAATGAAGACAAGTGAATATATAGTTTTAAGAATCAACTTTCCCGTATAATTAACCAAAGTGAATCTCTAGTTTTAGGAATCAACTTTAACGAATAATTAAGCCAAATGAATCTTTGTTTTAAGAATCAACTTTCCCGTATAATTAAGCCAAGTGAATATCGTGTTTTAAGAATCAACTTTTTCGTAGATTTAAGCCAAGTGAATCGCTATTTTTAAGAACAAGGACTTCACGTAGAATTAAATACTGGACTCTCTAATTTTAATAATATTTTGTACCTAATTAAGATTAACTTTAGTTTAACTTTAGTTTTTAGTTTTAGTTTAACCACGATTATAAAAATAAATGACTTATTGTAAATACCGAAAGCGAATTTCAGTTCCTAATATTTTGCATTATTTCTAGAGATAATATTACCCATCTAATAATTAGCGTCTTATAATAGGCACAATTTTTTATTTCACTGGGAAGTAAGCTTTACGTTTTAATGCCTTTATACAGTAAACAATTTTGTGTTTGATATTTGTTCCTTTTTTTAAGTCTAATATCTTCTTTCTGTCTTGTATGGCGTGTGTGGAAGTCTTTATTGTAATGTAGTTTGTCTCTAAAGTAAGGTACGTAGGTTGGCAGAAAGGACGGACCACCAAACAACTCGATCTCAGCATACACTTCTTGCTTCATTCACATTCATACATTGTCTCATATATTCTCTTCGATTATTCTGACTTCTGACATGGCCCGACTCAAGTATTTGATTGACTTGATCGTACCATGTCTTCCTCGGGCTTCCGCGGCTTCTTCTTCGATTCACATTCGCGTCATATATTCTTCTTACACTCCTTTGTTCATTCGCTCTACATGTCCAAACCATCTAAGCGTCTCTTTCTTAATCTTACTCATTACGCTTAGATCAGCCTTGCATTCTTTACTAATTTCAATATTTTTCACACGATTATACATGGTTTTACCACAAATTCGCCTCAGAGATCTCATTTCTACGGTTTATTATTAAATTAGTAAATTCTTTATTAACACTCATTATATCTAATTCCTACAACATATTCTGTATTGATTCATATATATTACAATTTAAAATTTGTGTCATTGCTCTGTTCTGGATTATTTGGAGTTTTTTTAAGCTACCTGCATTACTTTGATAGAGAACACTACAACAGTAGTCTATGTGTGGTGCAACAATTGTTTTATAATTGATCTCACTAATACATACGGGAATACTGGAACGGCTCACAATTTCCCACGATACGCTCATAATGTAATTACTTATAAACTTCATTATGAATTATACTTGTTATTTAAAATTCCTTAAGGGAATGTTTTTCTTTTAATGGCAAACTTTAATTCATCGATGAATACACAATCGATCTATTTTCCTGCGCCTTGGTTTACGTTTTGTATTCTTCATCGCACAAGTTGCGTCGATCCATCATAGGGGGTTATACAAATAATGACAAAATAACAAACTTAATTAGGTTTTAAACACATAAAATTAAAATAAAAGTTATATCCTGATCGTGATAGTTTACAAAACGAATCTATCAGAATCCTCCTAAAAAATAGCATCTCTAACAAATGGTCATCAGTACTCATCAATAGAACCTTCCAATCCTCTTAAGCCTTGGTTTCATAAATACACTTCCATACTGAAAAAATCCACCATAACCCAAATTAGACTAGGTCACACTTGTTATCTTAGTCATCTCGTCAGGTTTCACGTAGTCGTCTCGCCTTAATCTGATCGCAGGTAAGAGAATAATCTGGAACTTAATTTTTTTGAGTGTCCTATCAACGACTAATTTCCAAATTTCATGCATGAATCGGTAAAAGCTAAAATTGAATTCCCGACAAATATTCCCTGCCTTCTAAATTTCAACACCCCTTAAATTAACAATTTATTAGAAAATATGTTTATAAAAATGGCATTAAAATTAATGTCTTTGGGGATTAAAAACACACAAATTTAAGCTATTACAGTACCCTTCAATGTTATACCCGAACATAATGTCCTGTTTGTATTTTTTACTCTTATATCTAATTCGTATTTAGTACGGTTACTTTTGAGTATTTATCCTTATCGCTGTATCTACCTCATTTATTTAATAACGTAATGTAACCATGGTAAGAACAATTTGTAATATTAAAATCAATCTGTTAAACATGGCTAAGATCGCCCTTAATAGGTGAAAGCAATAAGATATCAAAAAATGCTTTGCCTTAACACCCCCCACCCCGAGAATTAAAATTCATCCCCTGGTCGAAGCTATTGCTCTCGCTGAACTCTGAGCGCTTTGATATAGCCTTTTGTAATCACCTAAAATAATTGACCGAATTCACCGAAATATTTAGATTTAAAATGTGCATTTTAAATAATAGGAATTCCCAGATTAGACCGGCCATAAAATAAATTTAGTACAAAAGCTAGCCGAACCTATTGTTAGGAAAAATCGTAACTAAAATAATATAATCTTAACTGCTATTTTGGGAAAGCCCGCAATTCCGTTGGAATTTTATGAGACGGCAATAAACACCTCAAAGGAATTGAGCCGCCGACGGAACAAAGGCCGCTGAACAATGCGGGTTAAAAGATAATACCTACAGGTAGACAGGTAGACAGAAGGACAGTGGGCTCTAGGGGACAGTCGATTGCCAGAGTCCGCCCAGGATGGAGAGTCGAGTGAAAGCTTCCACCGAGGAAGCACGAGTAAGGTGCAGTCTTCCACCGAGGAAGCACGAGTCATTGCAAGAGTCCGCCCAGGACGGAGAGTCGGTTGCAGTAGTCCGCCCAGGACACACAGTCAAGTGAAACCTTCCGCCCAGGAAGGTTCCTATTCTCGCTCCTTGGAGAGGCCGCCCAGGTCCTCTACGCTCTACGAATTCTACGCTTCCATCCCAGAAGGAATTAACTGATCTTCGCCCTTCGGAGATCAACATCGGAGACCGCCCAAGCCTCTGATTATCGCCGCGTTGCACCTACTCCCGATCCGGAGGTACACGAATACGTAGTGCGAACGCGAGGACTCTACATACAACGCAGCCACTGGACCCTGGACATCCATCACCAAAAAGGGTAGTGCCTGACTCTAATCATAATTCTTCCCACAATGTCAGCCAGTGAACCTCTTATTTTAAGTACAAAGACTTTAACAGTAGAATTAAGTAATTGCGTATCTAGTTTCATTGAATTTATTATGTCTAATTAAGTTTTACTCTAGTTTTAAGACTAACCCCACGACTATCAAAATAAATTACTTGTAACTACCTAAGATCGCTTTTCTATTCCTCCCTTTTTGCATTATTCCTAAAATAATACCTACTGCCCGACGCACCGTCATATCAGCTTCATTCGATCATTTTGATGTTTCGAAATATCATATGTCGATTATCAAATTGTTTCGATTGTGTCCATCACTAGACTCCGTACCATATGTCCATTTCGTCTATGACTTGTTTGGCGTGTTTTGCGACTGTCAATGAATATTAGCGTCATCTAAAGTTTATTCTTTTTCGTATTACGTACGTATTGCATTTTGCAACTATTTAAACATTCATTCATCTTATAAGATTTACAGTTTATTATAACCACAGGTTTTCCTTGCGATTTCTAGATTATTAGGTTTCTATAATGAAAACACTTTCGATCCCCACGAATAGATACATTATTCATTAACAGCATTATTTGTAGCCATTTCACCATGATATTATTATAATATTGTTTTTTTTAGATATATTTCGACCTTTATTATTCAAAATTGTTTTATGTTTGATTTATTTCTGTTAGTTTTTGCCTAACTTATTTAACATTGAATATTTCAGCTGTCCTGTGGGACAAAACCTTCAGCCATGGCTCTCCCGAGCAATTATAAGCAGATTGCCATGTCGATGCCGAGTCCTCAAAGCACCACACGTTCGTATAAGAACCATTTCACCACGGTTCATTAATTTTTAACAAAGTTACCTGGCTGCAAAGTTATACATTTCCATAAGAAATAATTGTATTTTCGTATTTGGCGGTTGAATGAATGTGCACTTGCCCACATTCTCAAAGGTGTAGGATTCAATTCCCACTTTACCAGTCAATGGTCTACTACAATGCTTTGATTATCTGACAAAATAACCATGGTTTTTTTAATGCCAAAATGTAATTCACTTAATTGTGGTGAAAATGCAGAAAACCACTCATTTTTCATTCTTAAAATACTGTATATAAATTTTCGAAGTACTTATTATGTCTATAAGATGTTTCCCTGCCAACCATTTTAAAAACCCTTTCCTCAACTCCTTCATGACTCAAAACGAAGCATGAATATTGCATTTGCTTTCACTAATATTATAATAAATAAATACTTTAGCAGTAATATGTTACACATCTAATAGTTGCCGTGCGGTTTTATAGTTTTTCTTCAGTTATGCATAACTTATAATAATAGGTTGAAATAGTTAAAATAAATAATTTTTTTTTTTTTTTTAAATAAATAATTTATTTATTTTAAATAAATAATTTATTTATTTTAAATAAATAATTTAGGCCTGCCTGTGTATGCTCTTCTCCGTAGATAGTTTGAACAATCCTTGTTTTTAGGACAAATATTGCAATTGTGTATTTTCTTCCGAATCCTCATTTTTTTTGAAAATGTAAAATGTGGCTCGCGGTCTGTGCATCCCCGGTCTACAAGCACCGATAGATTGACACTATGAGAAAAAAAGATTACATTAGATGAGATAATAATAACAATAATGTTTATTTATTTGAAACATATTATTTAACAACAAAATGTAAGAAAGTTTTGATTGCCCAACTAGGAACAAATCCTGTTTTAGGACAGTCAAATTGACAAGTTTAGTTCATATTAAGTGCCATTATACAAAAATAGAAGTGACAAAAGCTAGTATTGACATAGTATGGTAATATAATATATCTAGAAATATAGTATAGTATAATAATCAATATAGAATAATAGTTAACACGTTGACTGCTGACAACACGGCTCACGCGTTCATACAAAACAAATGTGTGCAGTGTCTCTGGCTCATTTGATACTCCCTCATTTATAAAGCACAGTTCGCATACAGGTCAAGACTGATATTTTATGAATATTAATTTCTACTTTTATTAATTTATTTTATATTAATGGTACTTACCTTTCAAAAAAAAAATTCAGTTCTTAAAGGTAAAATATTTCAGCAACAAATGTGCTAAGTTTCAAAGAGATAAGAAAAAAAAGTATAGAGTAATCGTTAACGTATACCAGATAATTTGATTATAGTATAATAGTTATGTACTTATGAAGAGATGAGAAAAATAAATATTTTAGAGTAAAGAATTATGTATATGTGTTTGATAGACTGGTCGGTGCTATAATGAAAAAAAAGGCATTTAAAATTAAGTGCTAAAAAAAAAGATAATATTATTGGGTAATATTGATAAGATTGAGTTACGCATCACTCAGCTTTATGAGTCGACGATGAAACTCAGGGATGCAGCAAATAGTTAATAACATATTACATATATTTTATCCCTTAAGGCCATCCACCGGCTAAAATTTTAACGAAATCACGCGCTCCTTATGCAGGTAGCGACAAGGTTGAAAATCCCGCTGTAAATCGGCCGCATGTTTCGATTTCGGCAAAAAAACATCACCAAAATGCGCGTTTTATTCAATTATGTAAAGCTCAGACCTAATTATTAAAATGTTTTACGGTCATAATCTAAAAAACTTCATTTACCACAATGAACAATACGAAAATATGGGAAAAGGTGTTCATAAGTAGGAGATTTTGCGCTTTAAACATTGTTTTAATGTCTCATACTTAATTTTTTTCTAAGCTTATAAAAAGACATACCAAAAAAGTGCACGGTTAAATGAAAGGCCAAGGTGTGATCTACTTGCAGTATTTAATTCAATCACCTATGATATTTCTAGGCCAACAAATTCTCAAACCGAAAACACACGATTTTGCATTACTTCCCATTGCATCGCCTTAAATTTCGCAATGCGAGTGTAAAACCCGGTGTATAAAGTATTATTTTGAATTGGAATGGGTCGCTTCTTTATCCTTACCTTTCTGTATTTGACACTAATAATGTATGCATCCGCTGCCTGTCGCTAGTTCTGGCTATTAATTAGTTGGCAGTGTTTTGATTTTCAGTATGTTCTTTGTTCCATATTGTGTTAAAACAGACATGATGATGACCGCTGGCTCCCCTATGGCGTACAATTTACTAAAAGGTAACGTAGCTAAGCTTTGTTAATGACGCTTTCAAAATATAGAACTAATTTAAATAATTATTGTCCAAAATTCTTACACTCAAAAAAGTTTAAGGATTTCGAAAAAGGTTTTTTTAATTCTCGAAATTATGATATACAGTGGAATGCTTTTAAGACCGAACGTAGGGTGTGAATATTTAATTGTCTAACAGAATTTTGTAAAATTAAATACGTTAGCAAATTAAACATTCACCAATGTTTTGATGTTGTAATCGTCGGTATACTTTGAAAAACAGTTGTGTAAAAAATTTGAACTTTTGAGAAAAACGCATTTAAAGTTTTGGAAGTAAAGGATAAATCAAGATTTAATCAACCTATATATATATTTATATATATCAATGTAAGTTTGTTTGTCCTCGATTTTCTCGAAAATTACTGGACCGGTTTCGCTGAAAATAGCACAGGTTATTCTTATTAGTGCCGGGAGAGTTTAGAGAGTAGTTTGAATGAAATCCAATATGTAAAACTGTTGCTATAACATTTTAAAATTAGTATGAAAACATTGAACGCGCTATGTTTTATTTAGGTTAGCCCATAGATATAACACTCTGGTTAGCCACAGATTGCATATTCAAAAGAAGGTTTTTTTTGGTAGAATATTTTAAAAATGGAAAACACGAGTAGGTACCTACTTAAGAGCTTTATGATTTAGATATATTTTGAAAAAATAAACGTTTGGTTTTAAATAAAATATTCAAATGAATGTTTCTTTATTTGGAGATAGTTACCTTCGCTGTTAAATCAATTATTGTACCCGAGCAAGGTCGGGTACACATCAGCTAGTAAGAGATAAAAGATCTCTCTTTTTAAAATGTCACTTTTATTTGTAAGGAAAATTGAAAACAAAGGTGTTTTCAATACAAACAATTAACAAAAAATGAGTAAACCAACGCTGAAGACACAGTTTCGGGATTTAACTGTTTTTTAAATCAAAAAGCAAACGTAAAGTGACTTACACATTTTTAATATGGTACATTCTTCTGTATGATTAGGTAATCGATAATTTTTTACTTATTTTTAATGTTTTATCCACAGATACATTTTTTAAATATTTTTTTTATATATAATACCGCACAAGAGTCCCAACTTCTCCCAACCATCTGGAGTCAGTGAGACTATGGCATCCCCAATTGGGGAATGTTGTGAGGCTGAAGGTAGTTAGGAGGGGAAGGACATGAAAAAGGAGAAGGTGTGAAAGTATCATGATATTCAGATCTGGTCACCAAACACGGCTAAAGTCATTTCAAGCAACGTTTCAATTCTGAATGGTGGTCTTTCACCAGGGCGATACTGAGAGTATCTTCCACTCTGGAATTTGGAAGCATTTATTATTTTTCAGAATTGGTTGCTAATGAATCTGGGTCAATAAGATGTGGTTCTCTTGCAGAATTGGGAAGCGAGGAATACCAACTGTGAAATTGCTTAGGGGTCACATCCTTTGCACACAATGAATCCAAATATTTTTTCTTAGCCACGCTATTGGAAGTTCAGTTGTGTATGTAAACAGTTAAGTTCACTAAACTGTTTTTTCTTGTAACTTGTATCGAGACATTAGGAATAAATGTTTACATTTTGTGTACCGTTATACATAGGGAAATGGCGGTTTTGGGAAAATATAAAGCATTTAGAAATACGAGCAACTGCATCAAAAAGTCATTTTTGGGAAAAATTTTCTTAACTGTTTTTCAAAGTATACTAACATAATAATCAAGAGATTTTTTAAATTTATTAATTAATTTTTGATACATATATTTACACAAACAAGGTACAAAGGTTATAAACATTTTTAAATTATAACTTATATATACATTTTAGATAGTAAGTTTGAGCAAAAGAGAGTAGGTACTTTGCAAACATTTTTATTATTTTCTGAAAAAGTTAATTGACTCTATTAGATAAAAAAAGAACAAGAATATTTATAAGATACCTCAATATAAATGTTTTTTAATATCAGTTAATAGTTAATTAAGTTTTAAGTAGAATTTAATCAATTTTGTAATGATGCAAATTCATTTATTAAGTCGTAGCATTTTTACCAGAATTTGCTTTGTATGTTTAACATTTTGTCTTAACCTTTGAATCGCCGAGCTCCCGCGGCCTAATATTTCCGTTGTGTGCTGAGGGTAAAATTTTGCACCGGCTGAGTCTATTTTCGTAATAACTTGTTTTTTTGCAAAATGATGTTTTTGGAAAATTGTACCGTCTTATCAGATAATTGGTTTAGATATTTTTTCCAATTGTCAGCATGTTAATATACTAAATCAATATGTTTACACTAGACTTCATACAAAGTAACTATACTCCATTGGTCACCATGAAACAGGCAGCCGCCTAGTATGGTGATCTAATGTATCTACTCCATTAAATATCATGTATTTTATAAATAAATATTATAAAAAAATGTGTATGTCTATCATAAGTAGTTTCTCCAGAATAGCTACTTATATTCTACATATATACGAAAAAAAATCATGTTTTTACGTTACCCATCGGATACGCCGGCATTCAACGGATACAAATTTTACGTATCTGATAGGCAATCTCGGCGCACTAGAAGTTAAATGGATTCCACTGTATTTTTTTAACGAGTCACCTTATTTAGAGGTTTGGTTTTTTATTTATAGTTTGTTGTAGTAATGCTGCAATAGTAATAGTACAAGGCTTTCTGTTCTAGAACATTAAATGATAATTAGATTTGTAATTAAGCTTAATTAGATACATATTTTAGAATGCCTTTTGACAGTAGAGCAATAATAACTAATTACATACTCCATTCAAAACCACTTGGTGCATTTAGTGCGCAAATTTATTGATACTTTGCTGACATCTTATTTTTGGAATAAAATGCCTAAATATTGAATTGAATAAATTTAAAACACATTAGTTGTAGAATGCATCTAACATTTCTTGCATGTTAGTATGCCGTAACAGTATGTCACCTTTGCTTTCAATTTGCATAGCTTTGAATTTAACAAACATGTATGGCTGTTTTTCTTCTTTTCTGTTTTCTGTTTTTCCCTCCCACCCAAACACAACCCAACACACCTAATCCTTTTATTTTCTCACCGAAATCCTTCACACCTTCACCTTTATCTATATGCCATTCTACTCACTGTTTACATTATCTCAATAATCATCCATGTTTCTTTTCGCCACATTTACAACAAATCATTTCTCTGCATCTTTAAATCTTGTATCCATCTCTGAATAAATTCTAATTTTTTATTTGAAACATTGTACAAAAAATCAATTAAAAACACTATTTTCACATTCAACTCTTAAACTCTGTTTATATCACAATTACTTCTTTAACTTACCTTTTGACTCTTTAATTTCTTGTATGTACATCACCACCTTGTTTCCTTCTCTATCTGCCTTTACTATAATCTGCCACCACTTGATCACCACTCTATCATAATCTGTTCCCATCCGATAACCATTCTATCACAATCCATCATTACCCGATCATCATTCTATCGCATTCTATCACAATCTACTTCCACTCGATCACTAAATATATCTTAATCTACCACCATTCTATCTCTATTCTATCACAATCTATCACCACTTAATCACTAATTTATCGCAATCCGCCTGATCACCTTTCTATCATCACAATATATTACCACCCGGACTTATTCAATCCGTTCACAATATGTATATCACTACATGATCCATTCTACCGTAATTTATCAAAATCATCCTCCACCCAATCACCATTCTATCGCAATCCACCCGTTCTACCACAATTCATCACAATTCTTTTACAATCCATCCGATATCACCACTCTCCCTGCTACCCATGTCCTTGCATCACCAAGGCCCGCCTAACAACAGTCATATGGTCGCTTGGCCCCCGCGCCCCGCAGAGCGCCTGCGCGGCTCCGGAGGACCGTCAGGGGACAGGGCCGGAGGAGGAGCCGGGGGCACCACCCCCAGCAAGGATGACAAGGTCAGCCCCTTCGTCACCACGCCGCACTCGCATCCCGGATTCACACCGCAGAAAGTGGGAAAGGGTTCAGCTAATGTGAGTGTAAAGTATTAAAATACCTTATTTTTATTTTGGAGTACATTTTTTTGCATACCTACACACACATATATATATATATATATGGGTATAAATGGCCAACTTTTATCAACCTGTGGAACGCCAACGTGCACAATGTTGCCGATTCGGAATGATCCCGCTCTCAAAGCATTTTGAGCTTTAAGTAATATGTTCCCACAATACTCAAACATAATTTATTCAATTGGCAAATGAATACTACTACTGATACTAAAAAATTATGATAATTTACCTACTTTCATCACTTATTGTTAATTTTTGTTTGTTTTTAATTTGAGGCGTTGAGAACCAGACAGGCTTAAAAGCCATTTGACTCAAATTTTATCTTTGTATTAAGTTTTATAGACAACTGTAATATCTTCGTGCTGCACAGACTCAACAGTTAATATTGCAGCGACAAGTTCAGAAAGCATTGTTTTAATTGTATGTCATAGACGGAATCTGTAATAAAGTATGTGCCATGGGAACTCAACCGCCTAATTAGTATGAACTAACAGTTGGTGAAATCGTAAGCTCTTTTTGTATCTTAATATTTAACGATTTTCGTTAACAAAACATGAGTTTCACTGCTCGACAATCACGTGTAGATAGGATCATGGACCATGGAAATGAAAATGAAATTAATAATTGTAAAAAAACATAGTTTTCTAGCATTTTAAACCATAAGGGAGCAGAGGTAAAATGTTAATATTTGAGATATTATTGAAATATTAACACCGGTAAAAATATTGGTTTTCAGTGTGCATTATGTTGTTACTTAAATAAATCAATAACCAAGAAAAGTTTATTATTTAGATGCTATGAAATTACTATTTGATTTTTTTCTCGCTTATCTTTGTTTGGCATCCGCGAAATAAAAATAGATTGATGAAATGAAAGGATTAACAAAATTCTCAAAAACTTCAAAAGCATTTTTCTCAAAACTACTCAAAAGGCGCATTAGCCTCTCTGGTTCTCAGAGCCTCATTTATCTATTTGTTTATTATTTGTCTATACTTGTCATTAATTTTGAGTATATTGCTTGTCCCGATGAGGGAAGCTTTGCTTCTGAAACATGTAGATATTTATATATTAAAAACAGTGGTGTAAACAAAGTTGTTCTTATTAATTATATTAATAATAATGCCACAAAATGATTACACGTCTTTCGGATAATACTACATTTAAAATATTCTCATTTGTCACAGTGAAAAATAAGTCGTATTACTGAACTTATTTATAGGAAAACCTTGTATTATTTTATTTTTATTTTAAAAGGCACTCATTGGGCTCCAGACTCGTTATATGTTAATTGTGTAGGAAAAAAAAAACCATGTGCCCTGTTCGCAGACACGATTTGCAATAGTATGGGTTAACGTTGTTGGCGACACACATTGTACGGGCAGTTTCATGCTAGTGATGGTTCACGGACCACCTCCCCTGTTTCTATCTTAAAATGGTTAAGCATCTATCCATTGGATAAGGCACGCACAAGTAGACCTATCCTCCCAAAGAATTGACAAGTATTTCTCAATCAATTTAATTTATTTAATCATTGAAGAAAATAATATTAACATAATGAAAGATGAAACCGGAAAAATCAACAGGAAATAAAAAGATTTCAGTCGCATTTGGGACTCTAACCCAGGACCTCTGTCTATCCGGGGCAACCGCTTAACCAACTTAGCTAATGAGACCAGTTCAATTTATGTCATCTTCATCGATATCATATTTATATATCATAATTTCATTCATGATCTCCAGTCAGCAGCTAACGCCCCGAAGCCCCCCAAGCCCCCGGAGAAGCCCCTGATGCCCTACATGCGCTACTCTCGCAAGGTGTGGGACTCCGTCAAGGCAGCCAACCCAGAGCTGAAGCTGTGGGAGATAGGTCGCATCATCGGCTCCATGTGGAGAGACCTGCCCGAGCAGGAGAAGACCCATTTCGTAGACGAGTATGAGGCGGAGAAGGTATGATCATTCATTTCTCGGTTTAATCAGCTTCAGTGCTGATATATTGTTATTTCTTTTAGTAGTTACCTACAATGATTACATAAATTAATATGATTTTCTTGGTAGACACTTTAAGTTTAAACTTTATAACGACATGTCTCTTTGAAACAACTCGCAGACAATACACTAACACATAAAATCAAACAAAAGGTTTCAGTCTGGATCAAAATAAATGGTAGACAATTATTCCAGAACTAACACCAAATCAAGCATTAGCCGACACCATGTACATTACTTTGTAATTAGTATTTCTTTGCTGTTTTTATTGATATGAATATCAGGGATGTGCAGTCCAGAGATGCTGTAAATCTGTGCATTTCCCAAAAAGGAATATAAAAAAAAACATTATTTTAATGGAAAAATTGAATAAATCCTATATCTACACATCTGCCCTGATGGACACTGTAACGCTGTCTGAATCGTTGGCTAAAAGAGGAGGAAGTGGAACACGGCATAATATCCCAAAAACTAATCAAGAAAATACTTTTGGCCGTGAAAATCTGAAATTAAAAAAAAGGAATTCCCTTGTTTTGTCTTTCAAAGTTCTTGGCACGTGTTATTTGTCAAATTCTGTATTGCAGGTGTTCATGACTCGTTACCTAATGTTCAGGTCCAAATATTTCCACCTCTGACTGTATTAAATTTTGTATTTTCAGTATGTTTAAAAAAAGGATACAAATTATTGTTCTTGATTATTATTTTTGTTTATCAAAGTGAATTTTGTATTTAGGCTCTGTACAATGAGTCGATGAAGGCTTACCACTCTTCTCCGGCTTATATCCAATGGATGGCGTTCAAGAACAGAGGTATAGGAAACACTAAGGGTGGTGATACACATTAACATGTACAGTACAGGGTGTCCCTTTCGTGAAAGATCACACTTCCGGGTTAGAAACTAGAGCAAATTTCAGCAAATTTGAAAAAAAAATCGACACTTACAAATCTTTGAATCAATATTATAAAGCACAGTTAAATATTTAATAGGCTTCCTTATTCTAATACTAAATTTTGTTGTTTAAATTGTTAATTAATCGAGGCGTATGTGAAGGGTGAAAAAATTAATAAAGAAGTGTTAACGGTCAGCACCCAAAAATACGTACTTTTCAGGTTGCTAACTCAAGAAATACTACAAATGATTTATCTATAAATTCTATACGGGAAATTAGTAAAATATATATGGTTTGAAAATACAATAATCCTCAAACTGTAATTTTTAAATTTTAAAATAAAACAATAACTTTGTTTACATCGCTTTTATTTTTTATATACTTGCCGACCGGGTTTCACTACTACCACATCACAAAGTTACCGCTTCATATCAAATATGAAATCTTTTAAATTATATATGAATTTTAGGTAAAACGTTCAAAATTGCTTTCTCTGATTTTCAAACTGCACCTATTTTCAGATATTTCGGGATGTATTTCGTAGAATTTAAAGATTACAGCTTGAGGATTTTTGCCTTTTGAAACCTTATTCATTTTCCTAACTAGAACTTTAGAATTTACAGATAAATCATTTGTGGTATTGCTAGAGTTAGCAACCCGCAAAGTGATGTTTATGGTCATATTTGAGTGCTGGCCCTTAATGGGTTTTTGTTTCTTTTTGATTTTCTTTCATGACTTTTTGACGATATGTGTTTTACAGTTGTTAAATGATAAAAGATTATGTGTTTTACAGTTGTTAAATGATGAAAGATTATTTTAACAGTGAAATATTTTTTCGTATTGAACCGTTATTAGCGATTTCAAAACCTATCTATAAAATTTGCTCAAATGTCTAACCCTGATGGAGGTCTCACCAATGAGATACATTGTAATTTTCCCAAATGGCGATGCAATAGGCTGCTAATAGGATGCTAGGCTGCTGTGTACAAAAATTAAAATATCTCATTTTTTGTGATTTGTTTACAAACTGGTCATATTATGCAGCCTTGTGCAACGCCACGACTTATCGCTTTGAGCTGGGAACATAATATATATAATACAGCTTGCAATATGGGATAGCCTGAAGAAATAACCACCCTGCTTGATATTTCCCACAAAACACAATATTTAAACACTTTCACTTATAGTCTGGTCGATCCAAATGGTATAATACTTTGTCTTTTTGCTGAGTTTATTTAAAGTATTACTTACTGATTGATTCATGCACACATTTTATCTCACACTGCAAATAATATCATTTGAAATTGAAAAACTACAACTTTTTTGTCCATCACTTTATGAATGATTTTGACATAACCGTGCCTGAAACCGGTTAGATTACAAGTAATTAGGGATGTACACCAAGTTACATTGTAATATTTTTTTAATCATTAAGGATAATATTAACAAATGAAATATGAAACAGAAACGACACAGAAAATAAAAAGGTAACGGTCACATCTGGGACTCAAACCCAGGACCCCTAGACATGATATTAACAGTTTTTAAATTGAAGTATCAAGGATGAACGAAGTATGTATGAAGAATGAGCTAATGATGATTGTAAGTAAGTCTAAAGTCATTGTGTTTGAAAGAGAGAGTGTGAAAACAGTGTGCAATATAGTTGTGAATGATGAATATGGAGCAGGTCGATGAGTTTGTATATATGGGAAGTATGTTTACGAGAGATGGAAAGACTGATGAGGACTGAACGCGGTTGGTGCTAACAAAAATTTATCTAATGAAGCGAAGCTAGCAGTCCACAATGGAGTGCTGATACTAACCCTGATGTATGGCAGTGAGGCATGGAACTAGTAGAGGAAGGATGAAAGTAGACTGAATGCTGTAGAAATGAGATCTCTGAGGCGAAGGTGTGGTAAAACTATGTATGCTTGTATGAAAATTTTGAGATTCGCGAAGGATGCAAGGCTGATGTAAGCGTAATGAGTAAGATGAAGAAAGGGTATGTAGAGTGAATGAACGCAGAAAGGAGTGTAAGCAGAATATATGACGTGAATGTGAATGGAAGAAGAAGCCGGGGATGTCCGGGGACGACATGTCACGATGTTGTTTGGTCTGTCCTCTCTGCCCCCACCCCTGTGGTGAAACAGCATGATGGTTATGATATTGATAAAAATGACAGAAAGCAATAAGGTGGCATTAGCTCAATTGGTTAGAGCATTGGTCCCGGATAGACCGAGAGGTCCAGGGTTCGAGTCTAAGATGCGACCGTTACCTTTTTATTTTCAGTTTCATATTTCATTTGAGATTTGTATTATTTTCAATGATTATTAAAATATTACAAAGTTACTGATTTCCAAAATGCATTTTTCACAATTTTCACAACTTTATGTATGCAATTGTTTGTAACTTCAAATAAATTGAGCAAAATCACCCATGGTTTAATAAATTCCTTGTAAATACTACTAATGTGTGATTTTTAAATGCTATAATAATAATAATAATTGGATGATTTGTATAGTACCGTTTTTGTGAGAAATCATCTCTAGGGCGCTGTACAAATATTATTTCCTATAAATATATACGTAAAGGATTTAAATTTCATTTTGAAAAGAATCCATTCTGACAGACTTTGTCTTAGACTGTCAATTAAAATGACTGGATTTTGTCAGTAAGGAACTCCAGTATAATTTTCTTATTTTTTTTAATCAATAATGACGTTCAAACTTAAATATGAGTATATTTAATTTACGTTCAAACTTAAATACGAGTATATTAAATTTTTTTTTTAAAGTTAGTTTTCATAGTTAAAATAATTTTCAATTTTTCAAAGCCCGCAATAATAATAGTATTGAGCATTAACATTATCATAATATCCGTATTGACAATTGGTTTGCTGTTATATTGTATAATAGTTGTTTATATTGAACAATAATTATAGAGCTTAAAGTCACCCAAATTAAGTTTAAATTTCACCAAAACTAAAATAAATACATATTTAAAATACAAAACAAAATCGAAAAATACAAATGTCCATACTAAAACCAAAAACAGAATGCGCATGTGACGTCAGATGTTCCAAATGCAATGGTACCAACATAAAATGGTGTTTTGATGAGATGAATTTTTATTCACTCTTAAATAATGATTTATATATTCTACGTATGTAGCATATATAATGAAAGTTATATATTGAAAATCAGCGTTTGCTGATCTATATTTTTAAAGCCATTATATTTTTCACTGGAGTTCCTCATTAATATAAAATATTGACACTGTCAGTTTGGACTTTGATTTACCTTTAAAAAGTGGCTCTACAGCTGACTGTTAATTGTTAATAATATATCCTGCATTTAGAAATCACCAAAGGATTGAGATTGGTTGTATACACCTATTAGATCACCCCGGTAACTTTAAATAACACCCTTTTAAAGATTTATGTACTTCGATAAATAATATTTTTATGTGTTGAATGAGAAAATATTATGCTCTAATGCATAAAAAATAATTGGGTAGGCTAAAAAAAAGATTTGTTGGTTCCAAAAATTGCGATGGGCTGGCTATATGGAAAGAATACCAGATGACAGGATCTGAAGAGTGGATGGATAGAGAAAGGAGTATCAGGAAAATGTATGATGCGCAAGTGGATGGAAAAAGCCAGGAACACACCAGGAAAACCCAACAAACGCGGCATGTATGTTATTTACCATGTATGATGAAATTATGTACAATGTGGTGATTCGGAAAGATTGCAAAGCTAATGTAAACATAATGAACAAGATTAAGAAAGGATCACTTGGATTTTTTGGACATGTTTTTGAGAAAATGAATTATGAGAAAGGTCTGTCTAAAAAACACCTAATAAATAAATGGCACAATCAAGTGAGTCAAATACTTGAGTCGGATCATGCCAGGAATTGGGACAACAGAAGAGTATGTATTAGACAATGTATAAATGTGAGAAGCTTCGTCCAGACTCCGAAAGGTGTGCTACAAAAATGAATTAGACAAGTGTGAACAAGTATCAAGCAACTGTTGAACATTAATAGAAGTGTCTGAATATATTATTTTGGTAACAAATGATTTCGTGCTCTTTGTTTTTGCCTTTTTGACGGCTTCGTTATTTATTTGCTAGTTGGAAATGGCTCACATGCGCTGTGCGGAGAGGCTGGTCCAAGCTAATGTAGCGAGAAGTGTGTGGTGTCTTGTAAGGCAAAGAAATAACGTAATGGTTAGATTAATATCAAATTTACCCAGTTTTTCTTATCACATTAACATATTATTTATCAGTGCTGTATAATGTGCAATGTATCCACCAATCACAATCCGGCACCCCGCCACTAACCACTAATCTAGGACTTGTCTGTTCCCCCCTCGGTCACGATGCATTACGTTTTCCAGTTGGACTATGAGAAGAGTCTCAAAACTTATCACAATTCACCGGGGTATCTCGCTTACATCGCCGCAAAGAACAAAGCCGCTGGTAAGCGTAAATGTCGCCTGCGCCACCTTTCATTCCCGCTTTTTAATATTATTTTATATTTTCGACGTGTACCCACTTGTCTGTTATGAGTATTTTTTTTTTCTTTTATCGTCTTTTTAACCTCATCCATGTATGATCCACCGGCGGCTATGCCGGTTAAATAGACAATTGAACATCCCCATGTTACAAATGACCATACAATACAGTATTTGAATTTCTTCTACTGCCGTCATTATGCTGGGAAAATGTTGTTTGTGCAATGAGGACTTTGCTAGCAGAGGATTGGACCCGCGATGCCGTAGTGGGAAACGGATACTTTGGACAAAATAGTCACCCATGAACTCAGTACCCATGCATTGCTTCCATATAGCATGTTTCGAACTTTTTATTCAACTTATAGATAATAAATTTCCAGTGAAATTGAAAAATAATTTTTTTACCACTGAATAGATAATACAAGATAGAAATGCCTTCCATGTCGTTTTGAAGGACCACTGTAACCACTGACTTGGTACCTTTTGGTTCTAGCCCCGAGAGAGCTAATGAAAATACACTATTTAGCAAGCACTCTGTCTCTTTTACTCTGCTTGACATCGTATATCGTCATTCCATTTAATTGAAATGAAAGGATAATGAAACGAATTTCTGTATTTGAAATTTATGAAAATAATGGATCACGAAATACCCCCACATCGCATTTCTTGTGTTCTTTTTTATTCTATGATTTTTAACATAATAAAGACTGTAAAACTATTTGAACAACTGTAAATACTCAAAATATTCAAATTCGATTAACGTTTTCACTTTTTATAAGCCAGACAAAAAGCTGTTTTTTAGTGATAATTTTCAAGAACATCACTATCGGAATTGTATGCATATGCACCAATACACACAACCCTATGTATATAAGCTGTTCGCATCAACTCTAATTGCGTGACATATACAAGTAGTGTTTAAAATCAATTCGACTGGTCGCAATTGACCAAAAATTTAAGTTAGTCAAAATTTGCAACTGACTGGTCTGTATGGTCCAAAGCGTTGTTCATGCGGTACGGACTCAAGACCTTGGGTTTGTATAGGTATTGTGGGTTCAATCCTCTGCGAGCCAAGTCCTCCAAATGATGGACGATTTTGCATCTTTCTGAAAGCAGTTGCCATAACCGATAAGTAGTACCTTGATTATTAATTGTAGCTTATCACGAAAAGTCTATATACCAGCAAAAAAAATCCCAAATTAGATCATAATTTTAGAAAATTAATTTTTATTTTACAGTAGATAATTTCCTGATAAAGCTAAAATTAACATCTAAACAAATATTTTATTTTTATTTTCATTTCACAACAACAAACTGCATGTTTTGACTATGTCACAAACAAAATTAATTTGCTTTTAACATTTTTATAACTTACCATAATTTATTCATATTATTTTTTTTACCGTTTATTACGCAATATCATCACCCCAAAAGCAAAAGGACGCTTCTGCATAAATTACATTGTTTTGATTTTAGAGGTAACATATTTTAAATACAGAAAATATTGTTATTTTTTAAGCCTTGTAAATCGACCAATCACACGTAACATGTAATTAGAAGTACAGTTCAATATCTCTAAACCGCCAAAATTTCACAAAGGTGTCCTTTTTGCTTTGGTGTGATATGAAATTTCACCAACCCAACTTTGAATATTTAAATACTATGATATATTTTTTTACTAATTAATTTTTAAATATTTAAATATGTAATTGTAAAAGAAAACCAAATAAGATTTCTGTCATCCTCACCAATTTTTTTACAATATTTTTAAACTTTCCATTTAAAAATTCACGTGATATTTACAACTTGATTGATTGCATCATCATTATATTATCTCCCATATTATGATGAATAATGTTAGTTTCTGTGTGTAACATCTGTTAAAATCAATTAGAGTCACCCTTTACTTAACGCCCCTCCTTACTAGGGGGTAATTCATGTAAAAATATTACACAATAAATTTGTATCGAAGATTCAAACTTTAAATCATCTAAAAATCTGAAAAACAGCTCTGCCACCCTAACATAAACACATTTTTGTATACAGTGTGTAACAGCACGTACCCGACAAACTTTAACCAGTGATTCCTGAGATAATTTGGATTAAAAAAAAATTATTGAAATTTTGGTCTGCGGTGAAATTTTTTTGGCTTTTAAAAATTTTCTAAATCAAATAAAAAAATCTTTCACGTGTCGCTGGTCGCTCAACTGAGAAACTGCCCAACCCTTCATCCTGACACTAACTGTCCAATATCTACTGTTTTTTTTAAATATTTTAGATTAAAAAAATAAAATTTAAAAGTCACCTGAGACCAAAATGCCATCCACATTTTCCACATTTTTTGATCCAAATAAGCTCAGGAATCACTGGTTAAATTTTGTTGGGTACATCCTGTTACACTCTGTATATTCTCCAAATACCTTATAATGAACATCTTAGGCAAGGCGCGAACAAGTGACTTTTGTTACGGCAACAGATGATTTTAAAAATCCATTGTAGTATATGCAGCACAACAAAATTTGAAACTGTGATGAAACTGTTACCTTATCAAAAGTTGCTCATAGTCATCGAAGATGTTCATTATAAGGCATTTAGCGAATATAAATTAGAAATTTGACCATAGAAATCGATAGAAAACTGCATTTATGTTAGGATAACAGAGTTGGAATTTAGATTTTTCGATTTTATTAATCCTTGTAGGTGAATTTTCCCGCTACTATGGAGGGCTGTTGAGTGTCTTTGTTAACATGTTTTATCATTGGTAGTGGTAGGAAGTCTAGAGAGCGAGGAGCCGCCAGCGGGGGGCGGCAGGGCAGGCAGCGGAGGCGCCAAGGCCCAGCAGGCGCAGCAGAACGCCCACCAGGACCGGAGGATCGACATACAACCAGCTGAGGACGAAGAAGGTATTTAACATATTCATACGACAGGTAGTATGTCCAGAGAATGATCAGTCTTACGTACAGTTCATTCACCAAAATTCATACTTTCCGATTGTCAATCAGTAAACATTTCATTAGTGTATTTTTCACATAAAAATAAAATACTCTACATTCTGTCGGGGATGGTTCTATGATAAAACAGAACATTGACAAACGTACATAACCTAACCTAACCTTCCATACAGTGAGACTCCCTTATAAGGTTTTCAAGGGACCGGGAAAAAAAAACTTAAGATGGGACATCCTTATATATACCAGGGGTGTTAGTTAAAGTTTGCCGGTTTACTCATAGATGTCGCTAGAGATATGTATACATTTCTATGATTTGTCATCTATGTCATATTTTTCTATGGACATATTAACCTTCAAAAATACACAAGTTACATTCTGCCAAAATAATAGTGTCATAGTTGGTTACCTCAGTGAATATGTCGAGTTTCGTTCCAAGTAAATCGCATTTGCGGCATTCGTTGCTTTTCTTATTTCATCAAAAGAAAAAGCAGTTGAAGCTCAGCGGTTGCTGGTAGAAACTTATGGTGAACATGCTCCAGTGATTAGAACATGTGAGACATGGTTTCGTCAATTTAAAAGTGGAGATTTCGATTTAACAGACAATGAACATCCTGGTGCAACGAAAAAGTTCGAAGACGAACAATTCCAGGCGTTATTGGATGAAGACCCAACCCAATCGCAACAACAATTGGCCCAAACACTTAATGTGACCCGAGGAGCAATTTGCCAACGCTTAAAAGCCATGGGAAAGATCCAAAAGTATGGAAAATGGGTACCACACCAAATGAACGAGAGACAAATCAAAAAAACCACCAAACTGCCTCATACAGCTAAAGTAGTGAAGAACACTCAAAGCATTGAATTGGGAAATATTATCGCACCCGCCGTACTCTCCAGACCTTGCCCCGTCCGACTATCACCTTTTCGCATCGATGGGACACTCACTCGCAGAGCAGCGCTTCGCCAATTTTGAAAAAGTCGAAAAATGGCTCGTCGAATGGTTTGCCTAGAAAGAGAATTTTTTTTTTGGAATGGTATCCATGATTTGCCTCAAAGATGGGCAAAATGTATAGAATCCGATGGTCAATACTTTGAATAAAAAAATTTTGAGATTCCCTTGAGAATTAAGCGTTTTCTTTATTGAAAAAACCGGCAAACTTCAACTAACACCCCTGTTATGTGATATAAATTGGACCATTTTTCAATTTCAGTCTAGAAGGGACCGAAAAAACAAATCTTAATTGCGAAAATTTCTTAAGTGGGAACTTCTTACAGCGCCCTTGAGGTGATTTTTCACAAAAACGGCGCTATACAAATCATCCAACTATTATTATTATTCTTAAGAGTTTCACTGTATTATTTTATCATGTTTTGTCACTTCTTTTTCCGGTTACTGTCGGAGATATGTTGTGTATAGAGGCTGCTCCAGGAAAGGAAGGAGGGAACCAGGGTCTTGAAGCGTTCATAGGGTTTTTCAGTTTAGGAGGCGGTTATGGGTATCGCTGCCCCGGGAACCATTAATTGATAACCAACACCTCTGCCATAGGTCATCCCAAGTAGTTTTCTACATTTTGTGACTTAGCAGGGGTGCCCAGGTGAGGTTTATCCAGGTCTTGGCGGCGGATGCGTCTGCCCATCAACTGCGCAGTGGGCCGGATCGGGAGAGGCCGATTGATGGAGACCCCCTGACCTCTCCAGCCGGACTCTCTCAACCAATCGCCTTACATTGCAGTGGGAGGAATGGATAAATATGTCCGTTACTCCTGGACACATTGACTCTCAGATTCCTACATACACCTCATACGGTTTTCCTTCCCAGAACTTCTTCTCCTTCCTTTCATTAAAAAGACCCTCCACAGAGCATCCTCAAAGATGACATAGGCCGCGAGGGAAATAATTTTCTATGTGGAGTTAAATAAAAAAAAGGAGGCAGCATGCAAGTCTTTCCACAGAGCTGTAAAGTGCATGAACGAGTTATAAATCCAACCTGTTGTCATGTGTCAACCATATACAATGTTGGTCAAGTCTTTGTTATTATTCCCCATGAATACCCGTCCCGCTAAATTTGCATTGGTTGATATAGCATAAATTGAGTTAATACCTAAAAAAGGGTTTGTATTAAATTTATTTGTTTTCTTCTACAGATCAAGATGACGGGCTGTCCCAGAAGCATATTGCATACGCTCGTTACCTGCGTAACCATCGCCTCATCAATGAGATATTTTCCGACGCCGTCGTACCGGACGTACGATCGGTGGTGACCACGGTCAGGATGCAGGTGCTGAAGCGTCAGGTGCAGTCGTTGACCATGCACCAACGGAAGCTGGAGACAGAGCTGCAGCAGATTGAGGAGAAGTTTGAGGCCAAGAAGAGGCGCTTCCAGGAGACCAGCGATACCTTCCAGGATGAACTTAAGAAGGTTAGTCTATTGGATTTACAACAGTTGAAACATTTTTAGGATTTTAGCCAAGGTGGTTGAAAGCTCTGCTGTCGTTAATAGAGCCAGCCTTTTCCTAAAACTCGAGCGACAGCCTATTTAAAAAAAAAACCTTGCGACCGACATTTCTGGGTGTGTTCAGTTTCGGTTGAGATTTTTCTAAAAATCCTACCTCAGAATATTAATATGGGAACTTATAAACTGCTTTCTGTGGTTGAACTTTGAGCTTCTATGGTCTATTCATTCTGTTGTGTGCCAAGGGTAAATCTCTGCGAGGCCCGCCATGCACCGGCTGAGTCTATTTTCGTAACTTGTTTTTTTTTGCAAAATGATGTTTTTGAAAATTGTTCCGTCTTAGCAGATAATGTGTTTTTATATATATATATATATACCAACATTGTGTATATATATCATTAGTAATCTCCCCAGAATACCACTTGTATTCAGAGAAAAAAAAAAAAAAAAATTAAATACGAAAATATTCTTGGATGTTTTATTATATTTCCATAAAGCTAAATAAATGCAAAAACAATATATAAAAAATAAAATAAAAACACTTATTTACTTACATTTTATTGAATAAAACCCAAATGAACTGCGCGTCGAGGAATGATGAAATATTTGGCAGTTTCAATTTCCAGACGAGCGACGTGTCAAAAAACGAAAAGCAAGAATTGTTATCTGATTTATTATTTCGTTGGCAAATGTTTTTTGCGTTGCCAGTTGGACACGCTGGTGTTCAATGGATACAAATTTTGCATTACTTATCGAACACGCTGGCGCACCGGAGGTTAAAGCCAATGAATTCACCTATATTTCGCCGTTTGTTCCATATTTTCAGGTTTTATATATATATTTATTTTTTGTTATAAAAAATTGCCCTACGTTGAACTTATATGGGACAATATTGAATATTATACTATTTCTGTATGTGTTGTCTCTACAGTCTACTGGAAATTTCTGTAGTCACAGACATTTAAAAAATGCAGTTTTTAACATATAAACAGATGTTTCATTTTTAGTAAGAAAAATATTTTTTAATGTTCAGTTCGCGGACTTGTCAAAATTGAATGCTCTGAATTCGAATATTTATTACATTGAACGCAAAAAAACTAGTATTACATTGGAAAGATACATTCTTTATTTACATCTGTCAATTAGAAGTATCTATCGATAGATGTAATTAAAAAAAAACACAAAACGCACAGTAAACAATATATTTGCATTTAAAAAATGGTTTAATAGAAAATATCATGACTTGAAACTAACTTTAATTAAATAGAGAATTCAATTACGAACACATTGATATATGATATGTAACAGAAATCGTATAAAAAAGAAAGTGGTCAATCTTTGCTAAACACGTTTTAAAAAATGTCATCTAGAATCTGATCAAAACATTTGTCAACTATTTCAAGATACTTACATTAGCGGCATTTTGACGACCTCCATGGTCGAGGGGTAAGGCTCTCGACTACGAATCCGAAGGTCGCGGGTTCAAATCCCAGCGTGCGCAAGTAAATTTTCCTTAATTAATTTGTGCTGTTTCACAATTAATTCATTTAAAAATAATATGTAGTATATTTGCGCACGTTCCAGAGTGGAAGATACTTTCAGTATCGCCCTGGTGAAAGACCACCATTCAGGATTGAAACGTTGCTTGAAATGGCTTTTAGCCGTGTTTGGTGATTAGATCTGATAGCCAGGTATTTCTCCACCTTGCACTTCCCCTTATCCTTCCCCTCCCTAATACCTTCAGCCTCACAACATTCCCCAATCGGGGTGCCATAGTCTCACTGGCTCCAGATGGTTGGGAGCAGTTGGGACTCTTGTGGGGTATTCATATAAAAAAAAATCCTTTGGTATTCGATATAAGCTTAATCAAGCTAGCGACTAAATATTTATTTACAAATAAATTAATTTTAATTTGCTAAAATCACTTACCTACAACTACCCAAATTTGGGTAGCTGTCGCTCAACGTCATCAGCGCTGCTACCCAAATTTGGGTAGCTGTCTCTTGACGTCATCAGCGCTGCTACCCAAATTTGGGTAGCTGTCACTCAACGTCATTAGGGCTCAACGTTGCTCAACGGCAATAGCGCTGCTACGTAAATTTGGGTAGCTGTCACTTGAGTGGCTAAAAGACAAAAACTATGTTAGCTGCAGATTGCTTTCAACCTAGGTGCTTTTCAGTTTCATATCATATCAAAATACACTTTCCTTTATCAGTTTTTGTTTTTAAATTACCATACCAGGGGTAAAGAATGTCCGAGAAGATGAAAGATGGTACCAAAAACACAAGAAAAAAACAAAACTAGAAGTTATACATGTCTAATTAAATCAACACAAGAGAATATCCTATTCAATAGTACAGACAGAGAAGCTCTTTCAAAACAAAAAGCCATCGTCTTGGCTATATGTGAATGTAAAATAATTTCCATTTCAACCTACAGCACTGCAAGCCCGCAGTAGATGACGAGGCCTTCTCCCGCCTAGTGGACCGGCAGGTGGAGGTGCTTCGCAGGGGGGGTGCTCCCCCTCCTGCGCCCCCCGCCGTGCCCCCAGGACCACCGCAAAACCCCCCGCCAGAGCTGGCCAACGGGGACCAGGGCAGGGCTAACACGCAGGAAGAGGTAATAACATGTTGTGATTATATTGTATCTTGTAGACAAATGTCTAAATGTGCCACATTTAACATTGGGCATTAGGTTCGAACAAACCAGTCGTTTGGAAGGCCCAGAATATCAGAAGCAGTGGTGGTTTGCAGGGGCAGCTCGTGGTTTTTTAGCGTGCTAGAGTGCTAAGATTGAAAAACACCCAATTATTGATGTTGTTGTAGCTGAAAACAATATTTTTGGTGCAATTTGATGGGAGCACCTTCCCCCAATAAACACTCCATTGAAATGCTTGAGGTAAGTGTTTCAGACCAGCTCAAATATCAGGGCTCTATAGAAGTCCGAGTAAATCTAACTTCCAAGAAACTGGGCGCTTTGAATAGTGTTCGCACATTCTTGAATATTGACCAACTGCTATGACGAAAGTGTGAAGTCACCTCTGGGCTGGAGCTCCTAAATACTCGATAAACCTGCTTGATTCTGTCTAAAGGAGAGCGGTTCGTCTGATTGACAATCTGTTGTTAACAGACCGGCTGTCATCTCTATTGCATAGACACAATGTAGGTATGCTGAGTCTGTTCTACAGATATTTTAATGGAGCCTGCTCAAAGGAGCTAGCAGCGTTGATCTCCTCCGCAACGGTGCACGTGCGTGAAATTTGACACACTAGAGGAACACCCGTTCACAGTTGATGTTGGCTTCACAAGAACGGGTCGTTTCGCTTATTTGTTTTTGTGTAAGTCGGTTCATATGTGTATATGTATGTCCTCTTATATGTTCCTCTTGTCTTGGCTCCAGGCACCAAAGCAACCCCAATGGGGACCTTCAAATCATCTGTCTTTCCTCCTAAATTTGATCCAGGCCTCTTCAAGGCCCGCATTAACAAATCCCTTCCTACAGCCCCCTCCTTAACCCATTTCATAGCGTTGCCTAAGTGGATGAAAATATATTTACCCTGTATGTGCTCCGTACATACCGGGGCTCTCAAGGTGTCACATAATTTATTTTTTTCCAAATCTCGATTTTTTGTATGAAGATTTGCAGTATTTTCCAGTATGGCAGTTTGCTCCACAGGTTTGCTGGAAGATCTTCATACAAAAAAATCGCCTTTTTGAAAAAAAAAAACATTTTCAACTGCAACAATCAAAATCAATAATGCAGAATGTTTCAATCTTAACACTCTGGCACACTAAAAGTCTCGAGTCACAAACCGCCCTTGTCGGTTTGTGACTTTTGAGTGTGCTAGATATGAATAAATAAAAAATAAAAAAAATCTTTTTTTTTTGTGCGTAGATTTCAGCAATCAGGCCAAACTGAAAATTTCTCAAAATCCTATTATGAACATATCATTCCTCCAATTATGAATCCATATTTGATTTTCTGCATTCATGAAATCAACCGCACAAATGTCTGTGATAACCACCTCTGGAGGTTTTACTTCCTTTGTCCTAGTTGAAAATTGACCCATATTTAATCAAAGTAAATTTGATAATTTTGTATGCGTTTATAATTTACCCCTAATTTGATAATCCAAATTAATTTATTGTCACACGCCCACAATAAAATATATATTTTTTTAAATGGTTTTGCATAAATGATGCTTGTTAATACATATTTCACATGATTGAAGAAATACAGTCTAAATTGTTGTAAATAATGTGATTTCCGAAATGAAAAGAAAACTATTCCATATAAATATGTATTATGTTACTCGTTTGTCTCTCGTGTGATTTTGTAGTAATTGCAAAGTTTTGTGGTAGTATTTTTTAATCCATTTACAAGTTTAGTAAAATAATGTTTTTGATTTCCTCTATTAAGACGGAGAAGGATTATTTATTAATTCGAAATAATGATAATATTATTATGCAATACGATAAACACGATGCTTTTAACGAGAAAAATATTTATTATACATCTTTTTAATTTACATATGCTTAGCGTTTATCAAAATCTAATCAGAAATATGACATTTTCTGACTTAAATATTTTTAAATGTTGAATGTCTTCAAAAAATACCTCGAAGGTTTAAAAAAAAGAATAGGTTTCATATTTTTCATAAATACTAACTTTAATGATTAAATAAAAGAGACTTTTTAACTTTATTCCACTTTTATTTTTGACCGCGACCGGTTTCAGTCTGTGACGGCTATCTTCAGACGGGTACAATTAATGCTTATACTATGGTTTATGTACAATTTTGGGTGTCAGGGGTAACAAACCATAATTTTACTTAGATTATATAAATTGTATATAAATCGTAGTTTAAGCATTAATTGTACCCGTCTGAAGATAGCAGGAACCAACCAACTTCAATTCCGAAAAACATAATTTAAGTAAAATCATGGTTTGCTACCTTACGGTCAAAAATAAAAGTGGAATAAAGTTAAAAAGTGCCTTTTATTTAATCATTACAATGGAATTCCATCATGTATTAACAGTTGCAAAAATAAAAAAAATATAAAAAAACCAACTTTTAATGTTTTTTTAAATGCATATTACAAAACTTTGGTAAGGTTTATTAAAAAAAATTATATGGGAAAAGGTTCACAATTATTTTTATCCATTTTTTTAAATTATTTTCATATTTTAAATGTTTTGTAAAACATAATAGGATGGTCGAAAAAGGTCATATTTCTGATTTGATTTTGATAAATGTTTTTCTCGTTAAAATGTTATGTTCATCGTATTGCATAATAATGTTATCATTAGATTTAATAAATAATCCCTCTCCGCCTTAAATAAATACTGATCTACAGACCTATCGACCACCAAACAGGCACATTCCATGCCCATCATAATATTGTGGTAGTTGTATGATATGTCTGTATTATATGTCCTAATAAACTTGTAAATGGTAATAAATTGTGATGGATTTTCACGTGTGTTGTTTGTTGTTATTTGTATTGAGTTTTGTGTTTTCTGCGTCTCGCACCCATAGCAGATGCTAGTACTACACTATATTCAGGTAAACAATATTCATTACGTATATGCAGTAACTATCCGCTAGATATTAGCCACTATTCTTCCATCTAGCCACCCGTATATAATATGTTTTTATCTTCCCTACCTCCGTGAACGCTTCCCAGTATACCTTTTTCAGCTCTATTATTCTTTATTTATGGATTTGATCAGTGGCGGTTTGGGGTCTTTTCAATTGGGGGTTCAATCAGAAATTTAAGAGAAAACTATATTTCATCAAAATGTACTTACTGTTGTTTTCCTTCGGCGAATTGTCGAATACAGTGGCAGTCACATATCTTAAATGAAGTTGGTGGGAGGGGTACTACAATAACTAGCAACTTGAGACAATGAAAAAAGGGTTGAATTTTTAATACGAAAACAAAAGTATGCATTATAATCTGAAGCTTTGCAAATGCCATTAAAAGCAAAAGGATAGAGAAATGCAGGAATAAGAAAATAAAATCTTACAAATCTTTACTACTAACTATAGAAAATAAAATAATAACATTTAATTTGCATCCTTATTTTGCAAAGTTCAGGCGGCCGGCAAAGTGACCGATAGGGTTTGACGAGTGTCACCATCTCGGTGACACACGTCAAACTTCCGAGGTAGTGTCTTCAAACATTTAACTAGTGCTGGGAACAAACTTCGACATGGTTCGGCCTAGGTTATTTAATTTCACCGTCAGGGGGATTGTGTCATTTTGGTTTTTTGTATGAAGATTTGCTTGGGATCGTGAGCCTTTATGTGCTGAATCCATTCCACGCAGCACCTATGGGAATGTCGCGTTGCTCTTCGACCGTAGTATTCGGTCGTGTGAATTTCAAATGCGGAATTTTAACAGCGCGCTGTTTAAAATGTATATTATAATGCAAGTGAGTTTTATTTTCTCATATTTTTAACGGGAGTTCACTGCACAATCGCTCTTTAGAGAAAACCGCCACTGGATTTGATCGATCTAGATTTTTGCACGCCTTTTAGAAAAAATTCATCAAAAATATCACAGTGAAACCACACGTAAGGTTCTTATCCAATATGGTCACTTAAACAAAACATTTTTTTTTGGTGCTTTGAAAACAAAAACTAATTAATGTCTATTTTGGAACCCGCATATATGACAAAGGTTCTTTTCCAGTTCATTTAAAACACTGTAAATCGTTTCACTGAAGTATTTTCATTCAATGTTAACTAACTGATTTTACCCTAGAAAACATAGTGTTCCAACATTAGTACCTACTTCATTTATTTAAAATATTTTCTCTTATTTTTTTGTTGAAATTAGTTGGTTTGTTTTATTGAAACTTTAATTTAAATAAAATAATTCAGGTACTCATGTATTATGTAGGTACGCATATGATTTTACTATGTATTTATTATGTAAACTGTAAAAAAACGTAGAATATTATTATTACGAATTTAATTAGTATCATCTGCTTATTGGGTGTTTTAGTTATAATATTGTAATCTAAACCTAATAATTGACCATTAAGACCATTCATGAACTATTTTGTATTCAGCCCATGGAACAGGATGGCCAGCCAGTCAAGAAAGAATTTGAAGAAAGCAACGCTACAGATAAACCGACCAACGGACAACTGCAGAAAGAAATTCCAAAAGAAACCACAAACACCGCGGAACTTGTCAAGGATTCTGAAATAAAACCAGAACCTAACGTCGAAGAACCGACTAAAGCGGCATCTCCAGAAACAAAGCCGGAACCACAGACAACAGCTGAGCCGAAGGAAGAGATCAAAGACATTGAAATGGCAGAGATTAAAACTGAAGAACCGGTAAATGTTGTTGAGAAAACTGAACAAAAAGAATCAGTCAATCCCGAAGCAAAGAACGACTGGGAGAAATCCAGCGATTCCGATAATTCTAAGCCTGCTTTTGACGTTAAGTCTGAAGAGATGGCCAGTGCTCCAACTCCCCCGCTTCCTGTGGTCGTTCCCGGTATCCCCGGGCCCCCGGCGGGTGTTCCAGAGGGTGCTCTGCCCCCTCAGGGCGGTCCCCTGCCTCCACAGTTGGCTCAGGGCATGTCTCCAGGGGGTCATTTGCAAATGCCCCCGCATCCGATGCAGTCCATGCCACATCACGGTGAGTAAAGAATAAATATAATCTTATTATATCCCATGTCTCAAAACAACCTATTTGCTTCTTGTTGCCTCTGTTTACATCACAACGCCTCACAGGGTCGCCCAGCCCGGTGCGATATAGTTTCCTTCAGGATTGGCATGATTTTTCCTGACCTGAAAAAGCCTGTGGGTTTTTGGGTAAAATACACTTGAAAAAAACCCAATACAATGAAAGTAAATTGTAATGAACAATATGGGTTATAAAACTTAATTTATTTAATTTTTATATAAGTACTGTAGTGATGTAGTCGTAGTAATTGTGAGTGATTTTAGGTAATACAATATATGCCTGTGGTAGAAAGAACACTAAGTGGGAAATATTCATAAGATGATAGAGTAAAACAAGGTTGAAAATGTAACCCATCTGGGTCATGTCATAGCAGCCTAAATCTATTTAATTAAGAAGACAATATGATATAATGTTGTTTATATTAAGTTAGATATCTTTTTCCGTAAACCTTCAATATAAGCAATATTCAAACACTTTTTGAAATGGTGTTAGGTCTAATAGTACTTGATAGATGTTTAACTACTAATAAAGAATGTATGTATTAGCAATTTTTATTGATCGTTTATCTTGAAAATTACTTTTAAAAATTTATAATTAAAAATCATATACTCACTAAAAGTTTCTTTTAATTATGCCCGAAAAAACCTACTGGGTAACAATTAAAAAAAAAAAAACAGGTTTTTGCATGCATATTAGAAAATGTTTGGTCAATTTCCAACACATTTATATCGGTTTGTCTCTTCGCATTAATCAAGGTGTGTGATTTCAATTCCTTGGCTGGCTAAGTCCTCCATCACGAAACAAGCAACATCTTCTGCTTACTGTGATGGTAGTAGATTTTCAAATATTGTCAGGTTATTCGTAACGGTTGTCCAGTCCAGCCTTCCAAAATTCTAACATATCTTTTTCTATGCTGGTTTTAACAAACTTCTGCTTTCAGGAGGTATGATGCTTCCGCCGGCACCGGGCCAGTCACCGATGGGACCTCACCCAAATTCACAAGGTATTTTTTTTATTTATTTATTACATATATATGAACATTTGTTATCGGCGGACGTATTGCCCACCTCACTAGGTGTGAAGCGCCTGTGTTGAGATGCCAATTTACAGGGGTGCTTGTTTAGCTAGGATATTTAGATGACAATAGATTACAATTTTTTTCAAAAGTATTCTAATTTAAAGGTATAAAAGAATTTAGAAGTTGACAGGTTTATTCGATGGTTGGTGATCAATGATCTTACTTTTAAAGGAACCTTTGTTTTGCGTATTCTGATATCACTAGGTTCCCTATTCACTGATGATATCACTATTCCCTAGGAATTGAATAGCTTAATATCATTGTATTTAAAACTTCTTTGTCCATAAGTGGTTTTATGAACTGGAATATTAAAAGATTTTACATGTGATTGCTTAGTGCTCTAGTGCTTGTTTTTAAACCTACATTTTTCTTGCTTAAGAAATCTTGTTCCCTTGATGTATGAAGTTTTAAAAAATTGTCTAATTTTATCCCACATAAAAAGTTTTTTTTTGCAGTCTCTTAGTAAACCTTGTAAGAGAGTTTCACTGTACATGTCTACATATACAGTTTTTTTTTGACATTATAATACGATGTGTGTAATAATTACGTGTTGTAATTGTTGTGTATTGCAGGCATGCCTCCAGGGATGATGTACTACCCGCCGCGCCACGCGTACTACCCTCACTATGCACCTCCGCCCCACCACTATCCCGGCTACCACCACCCGGGGGGCTACCAAGAGTATCCACTTGATCCTGCCGGTAAGTTATATCACATTACTGTAATGTATACAGTAGAACCCTGTTAATTCGAATCCTGATAATTCAAAATTTTTGCCAAAAAAATGACCCTGGAAATTTTATTCATACAAAATGGTTTTTTTAATTCGAAAAATTCGTAATTCCAAATTAATTTTGTTCCGCATACGAAAATTTGTCTGTTTAATTCTAAAAATTTCGATTTGGGGGGGAAATATGTTTACATATAAAAACAGAATTTCGTAAATCTGAATATGACAGGCCGGTCATGGAAAACGCAGTAAAACAATCGATTTACATGGTTATACATCATTCTAATTCGTATTATTATTTCTTAATTCTAAATCAGACATGCTGGCCGCGCCAGTAATCGGCCTTGATTTTTCGATTAACACGTGAATATGTCGTATTTTTACGAATTTACTTAGAATATCTGTATTTGAGAGCCCGGCGTGACCATAATCGGATGCAAAATTAAATTTACACGGATATGTCATATTTTTTATGAATATACTTAAAATATCTGAATTTGTAAGCCCGGCCGCTACGGTTATCGGCTGTGAAATTTGTCTTTACATGGAACTAATGTTGTATTTTTACGAATTTACTTTGAGTATCTGAATTTGAAGGGCCAGCCGCATTGTTAATCGGCCGCGGAAATTGGATTTACACGGGGGAATAAGTCATATTATTACGTCTGTACTTCGAATACCTAACTGAATTTGAAGGGCCGGTCACGAAACTCAACTTTTCCGCTAATTATTAATTTTTTTTTGTAATATTTGGAATATGTGGGAATTCATTAAATCGAAATTTGATTTTCGATGTCCCTTAGATTTCGAATTAACGGGGTTCTACTGTACATAAATATGTTTTTGTTTAGTCTAGTCTGTAATTAATCAATCAATCAAATGACTAATGGTACATGCTACAGTGAATCTCGTTTAAGAAGTTCCCACTTAAGAAGTTTTCTCGCATTGGTTTTGTCGGTCTCTTAAAGGCTGAATTTGAAAATCGGTTCAATTTATTCCATATGTAAGGTTTTCCCACACAAGAAGTTTTTTTATCCTGTTCTTGGAAAACCTTATAAGAGAGTTTCACTGTATATAGAAAGAGATATTAATCATCAAACTATGTATAAAAAAATCATTAGAATTTTCCCAATATGTGTGAATTAGAATTATAATCTCAACACAACAATTTTAGCAAGAGTTTATTTATTTGTATTGCAGGTCCCCATATGGGCCCTCACGGCGGTCCTCCCCCACTACAGGGAGGCACCCCACCCCGCGGTTCCCCTCACGGTGGATCTCCCCATGGGCTTCCCCATGGTGGGTCTACCCATGGTGGGCCCCCCCATGGTGGATCCCCCCATGGCGGGTCGCCCCATGGGCCTCCCCCGGCCCAGCAGCCCCTGCACGCTGTGCCCCCACCTGCTGAATTGGGCGGTAAGTTATGTAACAGTTTTACGATGAATTTGATATACACTGGACATAGGGATCGATTCCTGCCTCTATCATTTCTTACATAGATTTTTTGGAGTGGTAGTGGAATTTTTATTCCTTGTTTTTATGCCTCTCCTACCAGACATTAGTTAACTGCAATAGACAACACGGTCAATTTCAAGACAATCTCTGTTGCTAAACCATAATAGGAATCGATGTCAATTTCAAGACAATCTCTGTTGCTAAACCACAATAGGAATCAATGTCAATTTCAAGACAATCTCTGTTGCTAAACCACAATAGGAATCGATGTCAATTTCAAGACAATCTCTGTTGCTAAACAGGCATCGAAGTTAATTTCAACACAATCTCTCTTCCTAAACCCCAACATGCATAGAGGTAAAATTTAAGAAATTTTTCAATTTTAAACAAAGACAATCTCCACAACAGAAATCAACTCGCTTTCAAGATAACCTCCAACGCTTTTTTAATGTGAATACCTCACAAGGATCCCATCTGCTCCGAACCGTCTGGAGCCAGTGAGACTATGGCATCCCCAATTGGGGAATGTTGTGAGGCTGAAGGTATTGGGGAGGGGAAGGAGAAGGGGAAGATGAAGGTGTGGAAATACCTGGCTATTCAGATCTGGTCACCAAACACGGCGAAAACCATTTCGAGCATCGCTTCAATTCTGAATGGTGGTCTAGAGTATCTACCACCCTGGAATACTTTCAATGATTCTAATTTTGTTTTGTTTCAGATATTAAACCCGAGGCACCGGCCCAGCCCGTGGAGAAGAAGCAAGAATGACAAAAGAGAAAATCTAAAGCTAATAAATTTTAACTTGCTTTGGATTCATTCAACATAATTAATTATGTGAAGTTTTGATTTTGGGACAATAATGATAATTATTTCAATTTTCGGTTAAGAACAAAGGAGTCGGCCTGTATTTTTATAAGACTATTGAAAATAATAAGTGTTGAATAATTAAGTGTGAACAGAATAATTTAAAAGTGTAATTTTAAATTGTATTGATAATTCTTTGCGTGTTGAAAAAATTATATCCATAGAAATCATGTGTCAAAAGTGGAAGTGATTACTATTTGAAGTTGTAATTCTATAAATAAGTTTTTTTGTCCAGTATCCAGAATAGTAAAATAAATAATGTTTGTAGGAAATTTAATTAATGTATTAATTATTTTATTTTCATGTTATATTAGTAAAAAGAGAAGAAAAATTAGATTTATAGAATCTGTTTTTTATTGTCCGTCTTTTTTATGTAATTGTTTTTTCTTCTGTTAATATTGCACAAGAGTCCTGATTGCCCGGAGTCAGTGAGGGACTATATCATCCCTAATAGGGTATTTTCGCAAGTTACTGATACTGTTAAAAATGCGTAGAAGATTTAAAGTTTACATTTCTAATTCTGATCATCGCACTAAAAAATGTGTGATTATAATATTTTCATTGATAATTATTGATTTTAAAAATGATCAACCGCACATTCGGTAATCGTTTTAACTGGCTAAAACGTCATTATGATGTATAACGCTGACGCTGGTAAGACGGCTGTCACAGACATTGGTCAGCGTGATGTCAGAAACGCTATATTCACAAAAAAATGAACACATCATTTTGGTGGCATATCAAAAAGGGCACATTTGAAATCGTTGTAGAGAATTTATTCATAAACATAAAAATGCCATTGTTATCATAATTTTTGTGGAGAATGGAAAAAAAACAGTGAAAATACTCCTATTTATTTATTATATTGTATAAACCCTATTTGAGCTTTTACATATTGTTTTAAAATTAGAATTACAATAGTGACACAGGTGCAAAACATATCACAGTAGGTACATAGATATAATAGATAGCCTTCATGAAATACAACAACTAAATATTAATGTCTTACAAACAAATTCAGCAATAAAATCGTGTAAGTACAATCATATAATTTGCAACATGCGAATATACAAAATACACAGAGTATTCAGTAATACTTATACTCTGGACTCAGCTTATTAATAATTGCTGATGATGTATGCGATAATAGTCTTTCTGTATTTGCATTCCGTGCAGTTGAACATATCTACTATGTCTGAAAATGTATTACTTTCTGCGTGAAGTCTAGGTAAAAGAGAATTTTTGAATGACTCAGTCCTGAAATTACTGTTACAGTTGAATAAAATTTTTGTTCGAGTAGTTCCAGTTGGAATATTAAATTTAATTAAACTGACTAAATTAGGGCTGTCTATAAAACCATCAACAATTTTTAAAATAAAAATTAGGTCGGAAGCAAGTCTAATATATGAGAGTTTTAACAATTTTAGTTCTTTAATTGAGTAATTGTAATTTATAGTTTCAATAGGTAATCCGAGTTTAAAGTTAACATATCTCAGAAATTTATGTTGAACTTTTTCAATGGAATCTGAGTGGATTATAGTGAGGGGACCATGTAGAAGAATTATATTCGACTTGACTACGAACTAAGGAAGAGTATAATAATTTTAGTGTTGAAATATTCCTGAAGTCTCTGGCATTTCGAAGAATGAAGCAGAGCATTTTTAAACCTTTATTAGTTATAGAATTGATATGTGTAAGAAAATTAAATTTAGAATCGAAAACAATGGGGCATGTTGTTAGGCTGAAGGGAGTGGGAGGGGAATGAGATGGGTAAGAGGAAGGTTTAGGTTCCATGTCTGAGGAAATCCAGTGTCTTGGAAGTAAAGGAGACATCAATAATTTTGAAGAGCAGCCGGAAAGATCAAAATCTGATGGAAAACGATCAAGAAAGAAATCATCCATCAAATAACAGTCTACTTCTTCTTTTGGTGATTTCTCCTATCGGAGGTTGGCTATCATAAGGATAACATACCCCAATTAGGGATACCATAGTCTCACTGGCTCCAGATGGTTGGGAGTAGTTGGGACTCTTGTGCGGTACTCGCATTAATCTTAACCCTGCAGGCTGCAGCTCAGAACAGGCTACAATTTCAGAAGTATGTACATACAATAAAGAAATCAATTTTGTCAGCTTTTACAGATCACTTCTTATATTTTAGGTCCTTTTCCATACAAGACTATGATTGGTTTTCCCTTTAGAATGGTCCCGTTTCTTTCATTTAATGCTAATGTAGCAGTTTCAGCAGCTGTAAATATATAAATTATTTCTCTTCAATAAATGTAAAATCACTTTGTGGTGTCATTTTTAATAAAATGAATAAGAAATGTTTTGCATAAACTGCTATTTAACTATTATTTTTATAAACAATAATTATTAATCTAAAACACTCATCCAAATTGAAAAAACCTTCCGAGCAAAGATAAATGTCGCCGGCAGGACTCGAACCCGCACCCTTCTAATGTCCGGTTAGATGCTCTACCGTTGAGCTACGTCGGCTTATCGCAAACCCGCCAAGTTAATCAATATATACTAGTGTTCCATTTAATAATTACTGTTTTATTATATTTTCACCTGTAAACAACCAACTTTATTAGTATGAGAGAGGCTTGTAACGGCTAAATCCCTCAAATATTAAAATGGAACACTAGTATATATTGATTAACTTGGCGGGTTTGCGATAAGCCGACGTAGCTCAACGGTAGAGCATCTAACCGGACATTAGAAGGGTGCGGGTTCGAGTCCTGCCGGCGACATTTATCTTTGCTCGGAAGGTTTTTTCAATTTTGGATGAGTGTTTTAGATTAATAATTATTGTTTATAAAAATAATAATTGTTACCCTTTGCGCTATGCACAAAAATCTTGTCTTAAGTTTTTAAGAACTTTAGTTTATCAATTAATTGCTATTTAACTGTTAGAGTGCGGCCCAGCGCCATCGCGCTGTAAGCTTTAGTTAAGTAAATTGCGACGCAGCACTATGGCGCTGCTATTTTCAGTGTGATTTTTGTCGTCCTCGGGAGAGCACGTGTTCAATTTTAGCGTAGTATATTGCGGTTGGCGCATGTCTTGATAACTGTATTTATTGTTTATCCTGTTAAAATAAATACACCCTAAAGTGAATGGATATTTTTCACCATGTCGGAAGTTAGTTCTATTGCGGATGATTGTAATGTATCAAATGACAGTGACCCTAAGGACAACGAGATCTTTGTTCCCATAAATGAATGTGTGCAGCAAAGCAAATGAGATAAGGCGATCCAATCTCATATGCGCTCACTGAAAAAAGGGACTACAAGGACCACGGGAAAATACAACTGTGAAGTGAAATAATATTATATTTTTGTATTTTTTTTATATTTTTTGTAGTTGTAAATGTGTAGTTTTTTAATAAGAACTATAATATTCGTAAGATTTCATTCTTTACTTGTATAATTTAAACAAAAAAATCATTAAAATTGATATTTGTCCAAGTTATTGCATTTTTATTGAATACTATACTTTTTAATTTAAAAACACAGAATATATGTAGCAATTTATATACATACTTGCAAAATAAGCATAGCACTAAAACGGTTAATGTATAAATATCAACATGTTTCGGAGGCGAAGTTTCCCTCATCAGGATACACAGTATACTAAGAAATAATGACAAGAATAGAAAAATAATAACGTAAGAATAGACAAATTACAAACATTAAAAAAAATTATTACAATAAATGATGAAAAATGTTAAAATAAAAATATTACAAAATACTAAATGATAAATTTATATTAGAAATATATATTTTTTTTTTATTATTTTTTATTATGAATAAAATCAAGGAAATAACAAGGCATAAAATAATAATAATTTTCATTAATAATATTCTAAATATAGGTATTAATGTGAAAATAAATTAATAAAGTGTTAATTGTCAATTAAATATTATTAATAATTAACAAAAAAATAAATATCTATCTCTTAAATTTATTCTCACATTAAGAGTGTAAGAGAGCTGAGGATATTTTAAAGATTTGCTAAAATAGTTTTAATTTTGGTCACACGTCTAGCCCTCATTATATTTTGAAAACAATTCTGCCAAAAGTTGAATTTATTATTTTTCTATATTTATTGTTTGTCTATTCTTGTCATTATTTCTTAGTATACTGTGTATCTGGACGAGGATAGCTTTGCTTTCGAAACATGTCGATATTTACAATATTAAATAATGGTTTATATACAAAAAAAATACTTTTTCATTTTATATAATCAATTGATTAAAAAAACTCAATTTTTGGAATAACTTATTGAAGCTTATAAACCTCATTGTAATATTTAATAATAGAAGATAATATTAACAAATCTCAAACAGAAAGGACACAGAAGATAAAAAGGTAAGTACGCATCTGGGACTCGAACCCAGGACCTCTCGTTGGCAGAGCACTGGTCCTGGATAGACCAGACCGCGAGGTCCTGGGTTAGAGCCCCAAATGCGACCGTTACCTTGTTATTTTCTGTGTCTTTACTGTTTCATTTGAGATTTGTTAATATTATCTTCAATGATTAAAACACGTTTGGTATGTATTCGTTGAGCTGTTTGCCTGTGATGTGACAAAATTATGAGAATTATTAAACAACTTACACGTGAAGGTGACAAATGCCTGTCCTCTCATTCTTCCCACCATGATGGTTACTTTAACATCTCTGTCATATCTTGTGAACAGCAATTGAAGATCCTCGTCTTTTAAATTATTGGACAAATTTTTGATGTAGAGTGACTAAAAACACACAAATTGTGGGTATAAATCATATTCACATTATTAAATAATATAACATAATCATTGAAGAAGATAATATTAACACATCCCAAATGAAACATGAATCCGAAAAAACAAACGACTCGAACCCAGGACCTCTGCCTATCCGGGGCAACCGCTTAACCAACTTAGCTAATGAGACCAGTTCAATTTACGCCATCTACACCGATATCAGACTTCAAGTTCAAGACTTGTTAATATTATCCTCCATTTTTAAAATCCCATATTATTGGATTCTGATATTGATTGGACTATTCCGATTGCAATTGTGTTCGGGAATAACTTTGCAATCATCATAAGGATAGCAGCCAATAATATGGGATTTTAAAAATGGAGGATAATATTAACAAATCTTGAACTTCAAGTATGATATTGGTGTAAATTGAACTGGTTTCATTAGCTAAGTTGGTTAAGCGGTTACCCCGGATAGGTAGAGGTCCTGGGTTCGAGTCCCAGATGCGACTGAAATCTTTTTAATTTCTGTTGTTTTTCGGTTTCGTGGTTCAATTGGGATGTGTTAATATTATCTTCTTCAATGATTAAAATATTACAATGAGGTTTACAAACTTCAATAAGTTATAAAAAATAAATTGAATCTAAAATTTGTGTTTAAGCTTGTAAGAATAAGTAAAAAGCACGACTATGTTTGGTTAGGAATAAAAATGAATTAGTAAATTTATCTAATTTTGTCATTTTTAGCTGTTTTTTTTTTTAGTTTTCGTCTATTTTGACCCCAAATGGCTAACTTGGCCAAAGTTACCCACATTTTTTCAAAGTGAACAAAATTGGCTACAAATAAAAACCAACACAATCTCTGTAGACTTAATAGATTCCGAGATACTCAAGATTTGCAAATAACATTAATTTGTTAAAAAGGGAAAAAAATGTCAAGTTAAGAACATTACCCATACCGCTGTTTCAATTTTTTATCTGATTTTTGTGGATTAGAATACTCTATACCTAATAGAGATAAAAAAATATAAAACATACACGTCTTATGTGAAATTTTATGTTCTACTAAATTTGTTAAAAGCTATATTAGCCAAAAGTTGCATTGGAAAGGAGATATTTGGGAAATACTAGTTTTTGCTGTTTTTTTTTCAAGATGGTGGCGGCGCACACGCAAGCACGTAAACTTGGATTTTTCAACAGGGATCTAGTTTATAAAGCACATTAAAAATTGAAAGTACCAGAATAATTGCAGATCACTAATTGCACTGGCCTAAAGAAGCTAATCTTGGAAATTACATAACATAGGAAGACCTTGTAAATTACACAACATAATATAGGCAGCATTACCTTGGAAACACTGAATAGATAATGTCTAGAATATACCGATTGGAAAGAAAACTGATGTTGCCAATTTACATAAGACCTTTCGACTCCTAGGTTTCAGATAAGCTAATAAAATTCATTATCTGATCAAGGAAGAATTTCGATAATTGAAAATGTTTGATAAATTTCATCAGAAGAAGGAAAAAATTGAGATTATTTTGGGCACACAAACACGCCCACAATGCACTTCTATCAGTGTATCTTTTAAATGCTTCGAAATAACATAGCACAACAGGCAGCTTAAATTGGAAATGATCACATAGAAAATTTACTTTGGAAATTACATTAGATAAGAACCTTACATAATACAGAAAATTTACTTTGGAAATTACATTAGATAGAAACTTTACATAATACAGAAAGCTTACTTTGGAAATTACACTTCACAGAAAGCACATTAAATAGAAACCTTACATTGGAAATTACATAACACAGTAAACTTACTTAGGAAATTACACAACACAGAAAGCTTATTTTGGAAATTACACAATGAAGCTTACCTTGGAACATTCTCCGGGATCATAATTTTCAAACTTAGGTATTTTTTTAATATCTTCTAAACTCAGTCGTGAACCTTCAAGTAATTTTTCTTCCGCCTTATTTATTGGTAATTTAATTTCTACGGCATCATAACAATCTTCTAATTTTCTAGAATCTCGCTTAACATCAATAACATTTGATTTCTTTTCCAATCTAACAATTCTGTTATCTTTTACAGTGTAAAGCGTTTCGGGTTTGCAACCTACCAAATTTTTTATTTTTTCACCATGTGTTTTTCGTGTCACATTTTGTGATACTGTTTTGTAAGTTGACATATCTTTGATGTCCCATTTTGAACCGGGATTTCTATGTGATACTTCAGTAGGACTATCAGTTGTAGAGTCAGACTTTATGAAATCATTAAACGAATGGGATGCTTGACTTAAATTAGAAACATTACTTTCTTTTGCTGGTTCGGGGATGGGTATAGTTTTAGCAAACTTTCTTTCCATTCTTCTAAGTATTTTTCTTCTTTTATTGGCAGAGGGAAGTTTATCTACATCCATGTGGCCGAATAAGTCATCGTTTAAATCATCGAGATGATTTATTGGATGACTTTGGTGGGAAGAACTTGGTACAGCCTGTCGCTTTATTAGGAAGTTCGGGTCAATGGAATATTCTTTGTCTCGTGAAGATCCTGCATCTAAACTGAAAGAAAGATAAGTTTTTATTAATTTCATATATTTGTTGATTATTTTTACATGATCATTTACATGATGATTTACATGTTGATATGATCACATCAATCAATTACTTATCCCTGGTGCACGAGAGGCCAGTATAACAAGCTAGGAACACTAGCTACGTGTAGACAGAACTGACTTTGTTTTGAACCCAGTAAACTAGAGAGGAAGCCAGTAAGCTAGCGTCTCAAGACGGGTAGTTTAATAGGATGGGGTTCTATTATTTGAGCCAGTAGCAACCCCCACCACCGAACATTCTATCTTGGCTTTGTGTCTAGCATCGTGTAGCCGCCCGTAGCTAGTACATGATCGGCTAGTGCACGGTGACAATGCGCTGTGTTTTTTCTGTTACACAATACGATTCTAAAAATCGACATAATAATGGCCACTAAAGACATTAAAAATAAATTCATAATGTTGACCACTCATAACATATTTCAAATCATTCATAGCATTGAATATACAGTTTCAGTTTTGTGTTTCTTCTATGTAATCTTTTCATTTTTCTCTACGCACGGACGCGGACTTGTGGTTACCGTAGTCACTACAATGATACTGGCTTAAAATTTCCTAGCATTGTGTAAAGTGCTCTAGTTTGTGCCAAGCCAGGTTAGTAAGCTAAGATCTTGTCAGGACAGGACGCCAGCAAACTAGCTTGTTATCCTGGCTTGTTATACTAGCCTCGTGTGCACCGGGCATTAGTCTCAGTATTTAAAAAAATCTGCTTGCATGCACCACTAAAAACTATCAAATGGTGAGCTTTGTATAGCTTTCAGAAGTCTGCATTTTCTTGGTCAACACAACTATTATAAGTTTGTAATGTCATTTCCGTTGTAATCTATGGGAGCTCTGAAATATTAGTTTAACCGTCAAAAAGTAAGACAAGTCGCCATATTGTTTGTAACGTATTTTTTTAATTGCTTAGTAAGTAAAAACAGTGTTGAAACTCGTGCCAAGTCAGGTAGTATTTTATATAGGTACAAATCTTTCAGCATCCATATTATCTTTGTAATGCTCAATTTTTCCAAGGACAATTTGGAGAGATTTATCCAAAGCATCACTTTCCATGTTCTTATGGACTCGATCCAAATGACTCCTACCTTTTTTGTAGTCATTGTAAATCTTAATTTCATTCCGGGTTAAACCAATGTTTTTGAGCATGTCCATTTCTTTGGATTCGGATTCAAGTCTGGAGAAACCTTCCAAAGAGATGGCACCGGTTGGGGAAGTAATAAACGCTGGTAAATCTGTATTTTTCTCAATCTCAATTCTACTTGTATTCGATCTGAAACCATAAATACGAATCATATATTTCTGGTAAATATGCATATAAGCACATATTTTTCTTGTTAGTTTTTTTTTTATAACAAAAAAACAATCTGGGTACCTAAAACCCATTTTATATATAATACAATACATATAAAATAGGTTTTTAGGTTCTTAAGTGCCTTCCAGACGAGCGGATGGCCCAGTAGTGTGGCCAACGGAAAAAATATATTAATCGAATTTTTATTTTTTGACTTGGCAATAATGGCAATACTACTTGTCTCTGCTGAATGAAGCGGTCTTGAATTTAGAAATTTCGCTTTGGAAATCGCACTTTATTTATCATTTATTTATTATGGAGTATTGCCATTATTACCAAATCAAAAAACAATTAATATATTTTTTTCCGTCGGCCACACTACTGGGCCACCCGCTCACCCGGAAGGCACTTTATTTTGGGTTCTTTTCGTAAATAAAAAAAACCTAACCTAAAAGACATACAAAAACTTGAAACTTTACCAGGCTTTAAATTAATTAAAATGCGTGATGTTGCTTCTCTGGTGACTGAAATAGTTGTTCCTCATTGTACTTAAACTAATAAAAAGTGTTTACATTAATTTTTGGCGTATTAAGAAATAATGCTTATATGCATATTTAACCTATCTTTATCTAGTGCAATTATTTTTTGAGGTAAAATTAAACAATTCCGATTCAATTTATTTTTTCTTTAAACCAAAACCTAATAATCTATTTTAAATATAATATAGTATATTAATTACATACTACGTTATTAGGTTCTTAGTTTGGGTTTACAGTGAAAAAACGAAAAACTAATCTAAAAATCCACACAAAAACTTCAAACTTTACTAAGCTTGAAATGAATTTATATGGATCATTTTGCATTTTCGCATATGCCATTTTTTTAAAAATTTTTAGTATTCTGAAACTAAGTTTTATTTTAAATACCTATGCGTATTAACAGTGAGGAGGAATTGTTGAATTTTACCCAAGTATTTTATGATTAATGAGCAAGATAAAGGTTGGTGCTATGATTTTATTATTACAATTTACCTTTCATTTAATATAGTTGTTACAGGATTCGCTTCTGCATCTGGTTCATCCATGATTGCAGAAGATGATGGAAGAGAGATAATTTAAAATGTACAATGAAAACACACAATCTATCAAGTCCAAAGCTAATCTCACAATTAAACGACAAAAAACAAATCCAGGAGACGAAAAAAATAAAATCAAATGAAAACAACAATGTGTGACATTTGAACCTGACACTTGAAACAAGAAATAAGAAATCTATGGACGAAACGACTTGAAGTTAGTGATGTTTCGAGTCGAGATACATTTATTTCGAAGTGATCGACTAATTTCGAATTATATCGTTTATTAAAAAAACTGAAAAATCTTTAGTATGAATTAATAATTATAAGAACATATTTTTTTAAATGCTTTGATGGGATATTATAATACCAGAAATTCATCTTATTCCGGCAAAACGTTTTTGACACAGTGAAGAAAGGTCTTTATGTAAAGATCTCCATCTTTTTTAAATTTGGTGATCTGTAATTTACAGAACAAACAATAAATTAACAGCATGATTCAATGTGATTCTAATGGAGGATTAGTACGATGTATTTACTGCATAAAAAAGTATTATTAAACATGACAACGTACCACAAAAATAAAATGAAAAAATATTTTCATTTAAATAAAAAATGTTTTTGTTTTAAGCCACTTTATTTTCATACATATTTATGCATTCGACCGGTTTCGGTTTGACTTAACCTTCTTCAGGAATGTACACATATAAACTAAAATTGAAATACAGAGATATCATAATGGAGACAGAGAAAGTGAGGAAAAGAGACAGCACGATAGGGTAGAACAGGACAGAGCATCACAGAGGGGGGGGGGGTAGTGCGGTAGATAGAGAGGTAGGGGGAGGGGAGGGGAAGAAAGGGAACATCCTTAAAATCGGACTTTGGGTTAAATCTAATTGTTTATTTAAAATTTGGCATATATTATTTTTATTTGATTTTGATATTTCTAATGCTTCTAAGTTATTAAGGCGCAAGCCTATACTATTTTTATGTATTAATTGTACTCCTGTACTTTTATCAAAATTATGGTTACTATTAATTAAATGTTCGGCGAATTCTGAAAAACCTATACTTGTTAAACATCTAATATGTTCTTTGACTCTAATGTTTACGTTTCTCGCGGTTTTACCTATATAAATTGCCGGGCAATCGTTACAATTAAGTTTATAGATGCCAGAATGTATTAAGTCATTCTGGCATCTATAAACTTAATTGTAATAAATTATCATATTCTTTTCTTTCCCTTTAGTTGATTCGAATTATTTTATTGTCTATGAATGCGTATGAGGGTTGACTTTGATAGCGTAGATAAATATTTTATTCTTTGATGATGCATCAAAATATCCTTGGTACCCACGTAAAAAGGTTTACTAGACCATAAAGGGGAATTGAATTGTATTGAAAATGAAACAGCAAATTCTTAGCATATATTTTCTTTGCCATATAAATTGGGTATGGCAAAATAAAAATAATATGTTTACATATTCCTGTCAATCTTTATTTTTAGTACTTTAGTATTTTCCAAAGAGTATCGTGAACACTCTATTAAAGCTTGAATTTTGCTGACAGAAAGCAAAAATTATTGGCTTTTCATAAGAAATCCAATCAAAGAAAAAAACTTTGTCGATTTTTAGAAATATTTTTTTTCCAGACGTTGTTGTTTAATTTAGTAGTGCTACTTTTCAGACGGATTAAATCGGAACAGCATCCTGGAACATCACTCCAAGCAACCCAAAGCTATGTTGACGTTGGGAATATTTATTTCTCTTAGATGTGGTTATATTTTGAAAATGGCGAATTTTTTCGTTCTTTATTTTTCACCATGTTTACATTTTCGGTAGTGGCGAAATTTTTGATAAGAAATATTTTGATAATTTTGAATAGTATTAGAAACACACCCTTTTTCCAAAATACACGTTATACAGGAGGATAGCCATAATGTCATGGAATAAAAAAAAAACTGATTATGTTTAAATTTGGAAGGGTATTAAATTGTATGCAATCTTTAGTTATGGGGTGTCATGAAACGAAAGAGAAAATGTTGCGGAGTACTACCTCACGGGTATAATTAGAAGCAACAACAAATAAAACATAAAATAAATAAATAACTGCTACGAAGCCGAATACATTACTTAGAAGGATTATTTTCCACATAGGGGTATTCTTTGTCAGGTAGGGGGTGAACAGAGGATTCATTGCTTTCCGGATTAAAACAATTTAACCGTACGTAAATATGGCTTATTTTTATAGCCGCCCTCGGTAAAGATTAGGGAAGTTAAATGTACACCCTGTAAAAAAATTACATGGCAGGACCACAAACGAATGAAATGGTATTGCGTTATGACACTGATAAGAGAACCAAAGCAAATCATATGCCAAGGCCGACTACATGTGCCAAATGATGTCACGTCGGGTCCGCCTCGTGGTAAAAAAAATGGCCGCTACTGAATGTTGACGTGCATTGTTGACGCAGCCCCAAATCCACCTTCCACATAGTATCCTCAAAGATGAGGGAAATTATTTCCCTCAGACCCTTTGAAGATATAATATTTAAAAAAAATCGCCACTTTTTGATGAAATAAAAAGTATCCGAAAATGGAATGTTGAATTGAAAAATATCGTGTTTAGACCGGAATTAATTACAATAAGAAGCAAGTAATTCAATTGGGGGAGACATCAAATAATGTACTTAAATTAAGATTTCACAAAAAAGAATACTATTACGTGTCTAATTACTGTACAATGTAATTTTTAATTCATTTATTTATATATATTTTCAGTCAATATTAATTTTATTAATTGATAAACTAAAGTTCATAAAAACTTAAGACAAGATTTTTGTGCATAGCGCAAAGGGTAACAATTATTATTTTTATAAACAATAATTATTAATCTAAAACACTCATCCAAATTGAAAAAACCTTCCGAAAATTTGTCTCGACGCCATCTATTTGAGGGATTTAGCCGTTACAAGCCTCTCTCATACTAATAAAGTTGGTTGTTTACAGGTGAAAATATAATAAAAACAGTAATTATTGAATGGAACACTAGTATATATTGATTAACTTGGCGGGTTTGCGATAAGCCGACGTAGCTCAACGGTAGAGCATCTAACCGGACATTAGAAGGGTGCGGGTTCGAGTCCTGCCGGCGACATTTATCTTTGCTCGGAAGGTTTTTTCAATTTGGATGAGTGTTTTAGATTAATAATTATTGTTTATAAAATTAATAATTGTTTCTTATTGTAATTAAGTAAAATAAAAATGTTTTTAAAAAATAAAATGCGTATTAAGAACGCCATACGATAGTAAAAGATTATTCATTTTATATTCCTCCTTTTAATTTTGTACTCAAACAATGATCATTGTTATCAGTTCTCGCCTATTCCACAACAATGATTGAGCTATCGAATGCATTTTGGATCAATGTCTGGTATTTACCCCCGTCCTTCTCATTTCACCCTTTTCCCCTCATCATAAATCACAAATTTACTTGCTTTACTGCGAATTATTTTTTCTTCACCGCCGCCTTCGAACAGGATAAAAGGACAGACAGACCCGGGAGTCTATTTCCAGCCAATGACAGCTTATAAAATGCGTCGCCAATGGCCGACGGGCGGCTGGACTATGTTTTTTTTGTAGTTGTCATTGACTACAAAAAACGACAGGCGCTTTTTTGTTTCCAATGTGAACTGAACTTGCGGGCAGTAGGTATACAGATATGCGCGAGGAAATAAAAATATTACAGATTTCTTTTTGGTGAGTAATCCGATATTTTAAACTTTCCACCCTTTCAATAAATTATACTTATAAGAATGTATGAATACACAATTATAGACAAATTTAAGTAGAAATATTAAGAGGAACGGATGGCCGGCCTGTTTCATACAAAACTTAATGTTGAATTTGAGACCAAAATACTCACCTAAACCTAATAATATTTTTTTATCAACATGTATAGCAAATATCTAGTATGGATTAGAAGTATTTAATATTTTTTTGAACTTACAAAATGAAGACCAGTAAAGAAATTCAATTTTCGCGATTTCAGAGGAAACTTTAGCAATTATTTGGGGACTAATGGCGATAAAAAAAAGTTTTACCCCGTCTATTGTGAAAATATAATGAAATATAAAACAAGACAAAATGTTAAAATAAGCATTACGGTGGATATAAAATAAAATAAAAAACGAACAATTTACGTTGGAGGACAAATTTGCTGTCCATAATTTTAAATAGCTTCCAAAAAAACGTTTTTTTAAAGAAATTTTGCCGTTTTAAAAATTTTATTTTTAAAAAAATTACCATAAACCCGCAAATAATTTTAAATGTTGCCTCTAAAATTATGAACAAAATGATTTATTTAATGGCCTATATTTCATAAGTTAAACAAAAATAAATAAAATTCTTCTAATTCGTAATAGATATTTACTACACCTTTAATTTAGGTCATTCAGTTTGGGTGGGTATTTTAGCCTCAAATCCATAATTAAGTTTTGTATGAAACTGTGCGCAGCCGTTCCTCTTAATGAAATTTGTTACTGAATAATTCAGAAATTTTTAGTTAATATTCAGTGAGTTTTCAGTTGTTTCGGAAAACGACAAAAAAATTTACGGACACCTGTAGTTAAATTAATGACATCTAGACCTGATATTGGGGATTTAACTAGATTTTCTACATAGGTATGAACATAGAATAAAGAAGAACACAAAAAATGCGATGTGGCCGTGTTTCGTAATCGAAAAGTCTGTCCATTAGCGCCTTAAATTTCTAATAAAAGAATTTTTTTTTAAACCTTCCCGGCACTAATAAAAACAAACTGTGCTATTTTCAGCGAAACCGGTCCAGTGATTTTCGAAAACATCGAGAACAAACAAAGTTACAAACTTACATTGATTTTTACATACATAGATAACTATTTCAACTCTAATTTACAACACAGATGGTTGACCAAACCAATATTTGCAATTTCATACACCGCAAATGTTAGGAAACAGTTTCTTCCAATGAAAAGAAGTTTTCAAAAAAAACATCAACGTATATCAAAATTACAGTAATTTCATCTACACACTAAACTCAAACTCCATACCAAAAAATGATTTTTTTTTATTAAAAAACCTTTGTAACTTTTTTCTGTCATTTTAATTTTAAGGTCAGCAATAAAACAAATTTCAATTTCAGAGTCAAAGTCATAAATAAAAACAATATTAGAAATCAGGGGAACTCACTCCTGACATCGATGCTATATATGTCATATATTTAGTTTTAATTGTGCCAGTCCGACGATGCCCGGGATAGGGTGAAACCGGTCCGGTTGAGAATAAATAAGTGGAAAAAGTTACAAACGTTTGTTAATAAAATAAAAACATTTTAGGTACACTTGATCGATGCTGCTGATGTAACCATTTTTAAAGAAATATAAAATATGACACTGAGCAATGTTCGGAAACGTTTTAGCTGAATATAAAAGAGAAGTTACCTGAAAGTGAGAACCTAACTGTAATAATTTACGCTCCAAACATCCAGACCGAGAAGGCATTGATGCATGATCTACATTCAACAGCATTCCGCACTGTACTTACCATTTTCTGCAAGGATGAATCCAAATAAGCAAAGTAGTGCCATTTCCGTGTGACCTGCTTCTGTCATATGCTACAGAGCACAATATAAATAGAGGACCTTTATAACAATATTACACCAGCTTTGATATCCAGCCTTGCTAGAGCTAGAGTAATTAAACTCTTGTAGCGAGGCGTATAGTTGGATGCAGTTGGAAAGACTCCATTGTTCTAAAGACTCCAAATTGACATGGGAACCGAATGGCTTGTTGTGACCTTATTTTTGGTGGATATGGAAGTTAGGATTTAAATTCCCTCTTCCATGTCAATATTTATGTTTGTATGTCTGTCTGAAAATTACTCTACTGGTTTTGCTGAAAATAGCAGTTTATTTTTATCAGTACCGGAAATGTTTAGAGGGTAGTTTGAATGAAATCCAATATGTAAAACTGTTGCTATAACGTTTTAAAATTAGTATGAAAAGCATTGAACCCGCCATGTTGTATTGAGGTTATCTAATAGATATACCACTCTGGTTAGCCACAGATTACATATTCAAAAGAAGAAATTTTGTTTGGATAGAATATTTTGAAAATGGAAAACACAAGTAGGTACCTACTTAAGAAATTTATTATTTAGATATATTTTGAAAAATAAATGTTTGGAATGAAATAAAATTTAAAAATAAATGTTTCATTGTTTAGATATGGTATTAGTCGTCACAAGGCATTATTTTCGCTCTGAAATCAATTATGGCACCCGAACGACAAGCAAGAATTCACATTTTTTATTAATTTTATTACATCAGCTAGTTTACTATAAAGGTAGGTCCTGAACGTGGGTTCTTCATGAGAATGCATCCAGCGTGGGTAGAATACTTTAGCAAGGAACGGGTAAGACATAAAACAACGAAATGAAGCGAATAACCTGACATGTTTTCATTTGTACTTTGTGGTTAGTTTAGAAAATAAAACGATTGTTTGCACGAAGTTCCAAATAGCGATTTGGTCGACCATTATTTGTTATAAGTTAGGATGCAAACCTTAGTTTTAAATAAATTTTTTTTAGTTATTTGTACATTTAAGTTTACACACAACTATTTATAATTTATATACTATTACATGTAAGTAATTATTGTAACTTATATAGTATTAAATACTTTACATATGGGTAATGATAGCTTAATAAACGAATGGATTTTTTCACGCTTAACTCAATGTCGTTTTTTACAATCTGTTTTAAATTTATTTATTGGTGTAATTTTGATTGTGACCGCCAGAACATTATAACGTATCATCCCTTTATAAAATAAACTGTTTTGCGTATTGGCTTTGTTCTTTTACAGTACCCTAATTTCTTTACATGTTGTATTATGTCTGTGAATGTCCATGTTGTAAATAATGTTGTTAGAAAAATATTTTGGTATCTTATTTTATGTGTAAAAATCATTGCTTTCAACGTCAGCATTTGTTTCACTGTTAGTCAATTTAATTCCTATAAAATTAACTAATTAGTGAATCACATACTTGTCACAAAATTATTAGGTTTGCACTAATCAATAGAGGTGTGGCGTGTAATAAAATACATAAATAAATTGGATATTTGAAGTGGCGGTTAATCTCATCAAACATTGGCTGAAGTCAGCAGCTTAGCTGATTTTTTTAAAAGATCAATTCCTTTACTGTTTTTCCCGCTGCATACGCCGATTAAAAAATGTGCCCGCCACTGACTATGATGTGCATGGTTTATCACTTAAAGAAATTATTTTTAATCCCCTCCATTCAACATTTCATATCTTCTAAATCTGAAGTAAACACCAGTTTTCCAAATTATACTGAAATATGGCCAATTAACTAATATTAAAAATAAACTCGAGTTTGTATTGCTTTCTCCGGCTGTTGAAATGGTGGTACAGCACACCCTTGAAGGGTGAAAGCCATAGCCATTAAAGAAACATAAAAAACTACCTATTTATGGAACATTCAATAGATAACGTGACTTAAAATTGTACACGATCATCGAAATAGCTTTTCCAATAATATCATCCTTGTAACATGTTATGTACGATACGGTGTCCGATTTTGAATTTGCGCGCTCGAACAAAACGGAAAAGAGTCTCAGGTATACGTATTTCCGGCTTGTTTTGGCGCCGACCGGAAATTGAAAACGTGCTACAGCCTTCGTGAAGACCTTTGCAGACCTCGGAGGCTTTCGCGGTATTGTGCCACGCTCTACGTGATGTCATCCACCGGAGCCTCCTCTAGATGAATATTGTATCTAATTTCCGGAATAAGGCAGCACAGGAAGTGGGTTATTGTTTGTTAGTATTTTAATTTGTCTTCACGGCTGGAATCTAATGAGGTGAAATTACAGGCGTACGAATTTCCGTGAGAGGTTGTAACACATTTTCATTTAATGCAATCGGTCTCATCCTTCCGGTTGGTGAAGTAATAAATCATTTTTTTTATTCATTGACGATAATATTAAAAAAAAAATCTGAAAAGCAGCTGGCATTCGAACCCAGGACCCCGTGGTCTATCCGGAACCTGTGCTCTATGCCAACTGAGCTACGGCTACTCCAATACATCTTGTCATTTTTATTGCTATCATACTTCGAATTCTAAGAACTGTCAATATCATCCTCAACTAAATCCAATATATTTTTCGGCTGCTACCTTTTTTTTTGACAAAGCGGAAATACGCATTTGTCATTCAATAATTGAATCGCGTAAAAAAGATCGTAAACTAATAATGACATTTGACATTTCGGTGACGTTTGTTAACCCTGTTGACACTTTTTATAACTAGTTTTCTGCTGAGGAGAACTTTAATACACAAAAATCGATATCCGAAATTGATCGTAAATTCGATCGAGAATTTCATTAGGGAGAGCGTATTTGTGCATTTGAACAGCTTTGAGGCAAAATTTCGGTTCAGCCGTTGCTCAGTAGGGTTGGGAAAAATGGTCGTTACTTAATTGAAATCCTTTAGTATTGCACTACTGGAAGACAACCGGTAAACAAATTTGTTTGAAAGATCGAAAAAAAAAATTAAGTTCGTGGATAAAAACACGAACTCCTTCAATCCATTCCTTACTCTCGAATATGATTTCTTACACAATTTCCTCAATATTGTCTGCACAATACAGGGTTATTCAAAATGATGGACTCGATTTCATACCGCTATATTTCTTGAATTAAACGTTATGTGTCAACAGTGGCGTGCATTGCTCTATGAACAAATGTAGGCTGTGTGTAGTTTTTCAATTCGGGTACGTAATGTGTATTGAATATTTCATCATCACCTTCCGCTCATTGTTGTAGCCAACTGATTAAATGAGCGTAGAAGTTTCTTACCAAATTCATGGAAAAGGTATATTTTGATCAGAAATTTTTCGTATATTCTATTTTACTTTAATGGTACGTTTTTATCAAGGTAGACACAGCTTTTCAGTCTTTGTGGACTTCACGCCACTGTGTATGAATGATCTACGTAACAATTGAAAGAGGAGGTCTGAAAGTTTCGATTTCCGCCGCTAGGTCGTTCATAGTTACCAAAACGACCGTTAGAATTTTCACGCCGTCAAGCAGCCATTTCGAGTTAGTTGTGAGTCAAATGGCTACTATGCTGCACAAGGTTTTCTGTGTTCGTGAGTTCTGTGAAACTAAGTCTACAAATGTAGCGCAGCGTACCTTTCGTCTCTATTTTTAAAGAGCATTTATCGTTGGTAACATCAATTTGAGCAAATCGGATGCCTTTGTAAAGGAAAAAGCCTGGGCCGACCGAAGCATCAGAGGAGAACGTGCGAAATTGAGTCCGTCATTTTGACTAACTCTGTTCATCTATAGCAACGAATTTTGCACATCCACACAATTCCAAATACGCCACATTTGCTATGAATGAGATGTATTTCACAAAGCCGCGAACGTTTCTTATCTATATCGAATATCAAAACAACATAAACGAAAACCGAAATCGTTTTCGAACTAAAATTTAAGCCAGTATGCCAACAAAGTTAGGACGTTAAAGGTTCTGTGTTGAAGATTTAGATATGGGAATACGTTTTACAGGTAGGAGAAGGTTAGGCTAAGGTATTGTAATATATAGATCAAATTTAAGCTGGTCTTTACGATGTTATTTATATGCATGTATGAAAATTGATGGATTCAATAAAAATCTATTAACATTCCAATAAGGAACCCTAGTCCAATTTTGTATTTTTTTTATCAATAATGACGTTCAAACATAAACACCAGTTTAATGATTTTTTTTTTAAAGTTAGTTTCAATTTTTCAAAGACCACCAAATCGCTGAAAATCTACGGCCGGTCGATTTTGAGGTTATAATGTCAAATGCCAAAACAAGGATAAGCTTTACCGTATATCATTTTATATTCTATTCATAGTAAACCACATCCAAACATAAGTTATAAAATTTGTAAGTTTTTAGAAACTTTCACTCGAAGAATAATAATGGTATTAAGCATTAATGTTATCATAATATCCGTATTGATAATTGGTTTGCTCATGAATACTCCTATTATTATTTTTTTTTTTTTCGAAGGAAGCTAACACTTTGTGGTGTGACATTATATATTAAATGAAAAACACAATTTGTAAAACACCACTTTATTTGAATTAATAACGATCGCCAACCAGGTTTCGCTTCACCGAAGCTTCGTCAGGGCTTATTATTAACTAAAGATAATTAGATACAGGTACATATATATATACAGAAAATAATGAGTGAAAGAGATACAAAATGAAAGAAAGAGACACATATAGAGTGGGAGGGGACACATTATTTAGGAAGTATGGAATAAATTAAGTATGGGACTATTGGTTAAATTAATTTGGTTATTAATTAAATAAAATTATTATTAACGCCATTTTGATCTCGAGGGCTTCTAAATTGTTTAATCTTATTCCAATTCCATTTTTATGTAATCTCTTTCACTAATTGTTTTATGTATATATATATATATATATATATATATATATATATATATATGTGCCTGTATCTAATTATCTTTAGTTAATAATAAGCCCTGACAAAGCTTGGGTGAAGCGAAACCTGGTTGGAGATCGTTATTAATTCAAATAAAGTGGTGTTTTACAAATTGTGTTTTTCATTTAACCTATTATTATTATTTAAAATAATAGTTGTTTATATTGAACAACAATTATAGAGCTTAAAGTCATCCAAAAAAAGAAAATACATATTTAAAATACAAAACAAAAGTGACAAGATTTTTTATGTTATTTTATAAGCTTAGAAAAAAATAATGTATCAGACCTAAAAAAAATGTTGGAAGTTTTTTTAGTTTGAATCTTTTACTTACGAAGCCTTCTTTCGGACATTGTCATATTTTTCATTGTGGCAAATTAAGTTTCTTAGAATATGACTGAAAAACATTTTTATATTTATCCCTGAACTTCACAAAATAAAATAAAAGACGCATTTGTTTTTTTTTCCGCAAACCGAAACACGCGGCCGGTGTTAAGTGAGAATTTTAATTCTTTCGCCAGCTGCATAAGGACTGCATGAAATCTGATCATTTATTATTTTTATATTAATTTAAGACATTTTACATAAAATGTAATGCAAAAAGTCCCGATAAACTACTTTTTTGTAGTTTGTCTAACGGGAGCTTGTTATACAAAAAATAAATAAGATAAATAATAAAAGCATAAATATTTCTCAAGAATTTTACTCAAAAATATTTCTACGAAAAAAAAACATAAACAATAAATCGTACATAAAATAATATTTCCTAATTAGGGCGCTAAAACAAATAGTTTCTTTCAGTTAGCCAAGTTTTCAGTATATTTATTAGCTGTTTAGTTGTAACACATTTTTATTTATTTCAGTGGGTAACATATTTAAACAGCTAGGAATCATCTGATCTAAAGTACTTTGTACATATTTGTTTGTATGTTTGTACCATTAATCCTTCATTAAAATTGAGACGAGTATTGTAAGTGTGCTCTATTTTATTTGTATAACATATAGGGTTATTAATGTGCTGAAATATAATTTTGTACCACAGAATTGCTCAGACTGAAAGAATTTTGAGACTCTGTTAAAATAAGGCAATTAACCTATCTTTTGCTCGACACTTTGAGACTTCTACAACTTGTTTATGTTTTTTTGTAATGTCATTGATTTCAACCTAATCATTCAATATAAAAATAGTTAGAAAATTCAAATTGATTAGAGTCTCTTGTTGTCCCTTTATTATTTATAACAATAAGTAGGTGTAAGCAAGACAAAATGCTGTGTCTAGAATCGTCCCAACTCTCGTTGAGCGATCTATTGGTACCCTAAAATAAAGTCATCTTTCTCTCGATTTCCATGTTTTAATTTTTAATTTGTTTTCACTGAATATTTTACAATTGATTATAATCATGTTAAAATTCCTCGACTTTGATAGTTTAGTGATAATACGTAAACTTTTGTGACCCATTCATGCATGTTTCCTTGTTAAGAAAATATCTCTGTTGGTCTATGTAAATATAAATTTTTGCACACATAAAAGCCTGTAATATACTTGTTTACAAAGGGAGATAAAATAATAAGGTATTGATGTCCGCAAATCAAATATGTACGAGGTTGGGCAAATTACGAAGAGCACAAATAACGTGGGGCAAAGCTTCAGGAGAATGATCCCAATGGAGTACACAAATCGTAAACTCTTCCACTTTATTGCTTACGGAAAAGTACAGACCTGGCCATATTAATATAACTACATGGAAAACTTTTTAAAAGTACGACTTTGATATACATATATCGACTATAAATAGGTAAAACCCCCCTAGCCACAATTTTTGGTAATGTAACCATTAAGTGGTATCAGATTAATTTATCAATTAAATTCATTTTAATTGAAAAACTATATCACCGTAAACCATTCTTAGTTGCTTTAAAAAATATATCGGTTAAATGTGTCAAACCTCAGTTCTCATAATACTATAAATAGAAATATAATATTTTACATCTCTACAGGAAAATAAATATTCACTCTCATCCGAAAATAAAGATTTAAAATTAGTTACACGAATAGTAAAATATTTTATACTATTGTATGAAGCTATCACTTTGTGGTTATCCATTATAATCAAATGAAACACTCAAACATTGTTTTAACCACATTTGTTTTACACGCCTACCTGTTTCGGAACAACCGTTCCATCGTCAGGGCAAGTGTATACTGACCTGTACCTGACGATAGAACGGTTGTTCCGAAACCGGTCGGCGTGTCAAATAAATGTAGTTAAAACAAAGTTTAAGTGTTTCATTTGATAGCAAAATATTTATTTTTACCGTCTCCTGTAAAGTTTAAATTTGTGGCTTAAAACGTTTTACCTATTTACAGTCAATATCTTGGAAGCTAAAATTTAGGTACACTATTGTTTTTTTTATTTAGAGAACTTAAAAAGGAAACAAAGCGTGATTTAAAAAGAAATTCTTCTTGTGTTATTCCCTACTTCAACACTATATATTGAGTTAAATATAAATAAATAAAAAACACTCTTATTTTTATAAACAATAATTATTAATCTAAAACACTCATCCAAATTGAAAAAACCTTCCGAGCAAAGATAAATGTCGCCGGCAGGACTCGAACCCGCACCCTTCTAATATCCGGTCAGATGCTCTACCATTGAGCTACGTCGGCTTATCGTAAACCCGCCAAGTTAATCAATATATACTAGTGTTTCATTCAATAATTACGGTTTTTATTATATTTTCACCTGTAAACAACCAACTTTATTAATATGAGAGAGGCTTGTAACGGCTAAATCCCTCAAATAGATGGCGTCGAGACAAATTATGTCTACATTTTATTGGTGAAAATTGCTTTGACTTGTCAAATATTTATTAATTGATAAACTAAAGTTCTTAAAAACTTAAGACAAGATTTTTGTGCATAGCGCAAAGGGTAACAATTATTATTTTTATAAACAATAATTATTAATAAAGTTGGTTGTTTACAGGTGAAAAATATAATAAAAACAGTAATTATTGAATGGAACACTAGTATATATTGATTAACTTGGCGGGTTTGCGATAAGCCGACGTAGCTCAACGGTAGAGCATCTGACCGGATATTAGAAGGGTGCGGGTTCGAGTCCTGCCGGCGACATTTATCTTTGCTCGGAAGGTTTTTTCAATTTGGATGAGTGTTTTAGATTAATAATTATTGTTTATAAAAATAATAATTGTTACCCTTTGCGCTATGCACAAAAATCTTGTCTTAAGTTTTTAAGAACTTTAGTTTATCAATTAAAAAACACTCTGTTTATTATCGGTTTTCACATTATAAAAAAAAAAACAATCGGCAGTAAACACACTGCCATTATGAAAAGCAATACACATTTTGACTTCCAAAACGAATTATGCTCTAGGAAATAATAATTGTGTCCAGGGACTGTATTTCACGTTTCCTCATAAATACAACAATATAATACTATAATATAACACAAAATATAGTATCCGTTATATTGGAATTTATTATAATAGAGTGGTGTGAGAAGCCAGTAGATATCAGTGGCGTACTTTGCTCTATGGCCAAAGGTTGGCTGTGTGCAGTTTTTCAAGTTCAGGTATGAACTGGGGATTGAATATTTGAAAACTATCATTTTATTATCATCTTGGAGGCCCGGAGGAAAATAATTTCCTTCAGGGCCTGTCATCTTTGGGAATACTGTGTAGAGGGGTTTTTTAAGGAAACGAAGGAGAAGAAGTTCTGGAAGGGAAACGGGTAGGAGAGGATGGGTAGGAATCTGAGGGTTAGTATGTCCAGTAGTGATGGACGTATGAATTCATCCCCCTACTGCAGTGCAAGGTCGGAGTCCATCTGGAAAGGTCAAAGGGTCTCCCCATCTGGCCCTTCACGCAGGTGGTGGGTAGACGTATCCACCGCCGAGACCTGTACAAACCTTACCTCATGAACCCGTGCACTCCTGCTAAGTCACCAAACGTAGTGAACCACTTGGGGTGACCTATGGCAGAGGTGTTGGTTATCCAATAAGTAATGGTTCCCGTTGCGCGGTACCCATACCCGCCTCCTAAATTGACCAACTAAATAAGTGAGTGTGCAAGCGCCTTACTAAATTCACGGATAAATACATTTTGTTCAGAAATTTGTCGCCTTTTAAAAATTTTCTATAATTTCTTCTTTGGTTAATTTTTTTTTGGGTGGGAACAGCTTTTCAGCCTTTATGAACTGCAGGACACTGGACGGTACCTACCCAGAAATTATTAATTATCGGAATTTTAGTATTTTGACGGCCTCCGTGGTTGAATGGTTTACGATCCTCGGCTACGAATCCGAAAGTCGTAGGTTAAAATCCCGACGTGCGCAAGTAAATTACATTAGATTAATTCGTGTTATTTCGCATTGTCCAAAGAAGCGAAGCTAGCAGTCCACAATAGAGTTCTGATACCAACGTTGATTTATGGCAATGAGGCACGGAACTGGCAGAGGAAGGATGAAAGTAAACTGAATGCTTTAGAAATGAGATCTCTGAGGTGAATGTGTGTAAAACCACGTATGATTGTGTGAAAAATGTTGAGATTCGTAAAGAATGCAAGGCTGATGTAAGCGTAGTGAGTAAGATTAAGATAGGGATGTTTAGACGGTTTGGGGATGTAGAGGGAATGAACGAAGAAAGGAGTGTAAGGAGAATATATGACGCGAATATGAATGGAAGAAGAAGCCATAGCACGATAAGTGAATCAAATACTTGAGTCGGGCCATGTCAGAAGTAGAAATAACAGAAGAGAATGTATGAGATGTTGCATGAATGCGAATGAAGCAAGAAGTGTATGCCAAGATCAAGTTATTTGGCGGTCTGTCCACTCTGCCTACCCCTGCGGTGAAACGGCGTGATGGTTAGTTAGTTAGGTTGAGAGTGGATAAATGGTAGGCCACCCAACATGCACTGAAAGAAGCGGAGGTTCAATATCAAAATGTCAAAACGAACACGGAACAGGCGATATAATAAAATTATTTTCAAAATTACAAGATTAAATTAGAATTAGGTTTTTTTTTTTGCAGCAGAATTAAAATGTCATTTTTCGGCTTTCAGTTCTTCTGTAAATGACGTCCAAGCTTGCCAGGCTAAAATTCCAGACAAATAATATATAGTATATTTGTGGCACGTTTTAGAGTGGTAGATACTTTCAGAGTCACCCTGGTGAAAGACCACAATTCAGAATTTAAGCGTTGCTTGAAATGGCTTTGGCTGTATTTGATCACTAGATATAAATAGCCAGGCACTTTCCTATCCTCCTCTTTCTCATCTCTTTCGCCTCCCCACTACCTTCAGCGACACAATACACCACATTTGGGGATGCCAAATCGTACTGGCTCTAGACGGTTGGGAGCAGTTAGGACTGGTGCGGTAAAAAAAAAAATCATAGCTCACATTTTCTGTTAATGAATAATTCAAAGCCCTGTAAATAGTTCATGGCGAAAATTAGGTTACGAGCTCAAAAAGTTGCTTTTGCTTAAAAATTCCAGATAGAAAACCCTGTGTAAAATTCTAAACCCCGAAAGGCATCGTTAGAACGTATTCATCCGGACTGACGGAACAGAAATTCTACATTATTAGATTCGTATTAATATCATGTTCGTCATTTAGTTTGAATTTAAGGTCTCACCACCATTCAATAACTACCCCCAAATATAATCTATTCGAATTGGTTTCCCTATTCTGTTATCGAACAAAAGGTTATACCAACCAAATCACTGAATGTATTATCCCTAGAAGTGATCCATACCGATTTGAAAGAAATTGATATCGCTAGTTTATATACTTAATATCTTTAGATGGGCCAATCAAATGACTTAAGGCGATGCAATTCGTAAAAGTTATTGAATCTTAAACGAAATCAGTCGCTCTTTGCGCTGGTGGCGATAAGGTTTAAATTGACACTTTACGCCGACGTCCGCCTACTTCGATTAATGCAAGAAAAAAAAAATTGCAAAAGGCGTGATTTTTCTTATTTTGTAAAGCTGTAGCATAAATATTAAATTGTTTTTCGGTCATATTCTAAAGAGCCTATAATAACGCTAATCTAACGCGTGTAATATATGTCTCTTTATAAAAATAAAGAACATACATACACAGAATTCATTAGAACGCAACACTTACACACACACTTCACACGAAAATATGATAATACACATTTAAACACCACACATACACAATATAGCAAGCAATCCATTAGCTACGAGGGGGAAATTTATATAATTGCCTTCCAGATGAAATTATAAAGAAAAAAAGTTTAGGTGGGTATATTAAATAGAAATTGTTTTCTGTAAAATGAAATGAAAAATAAAATTATAATGTTTTCATTTAGGTAATCTTCTAGTTAAATAAATAAAAAATGTAATTTTCTTTTTTCTGGAAATAAACGATAAGATCTTACTTTTCCACATCTCTCTACCTTGTATACAATATAATCTAACAAGAAGAAAAGGTTGTCTCTGGGTTTGTTTATTTTTTATACAAATCTATAGTTTTATTCCGAGATCGATGAAATTTTGCACACTTAAAAAAATTACCGTCTTCATGAGATTTCCTAAAACAACCCCACCCTTTTCCCACCCCTTAAAATAGAATTAATGGGTAGGGGTAACACATCACAACCTCAAAACTTGAGTCCAAACCATTCATAACGCCGTGTAAATCCGGGTACTTCACCTAGTCACACAAAAAAACAAATTAGGACATTCAAGAAGATTCATGACCTGATACCTTTTTTTTTTTTTAATTAAAAAATCCCTATTCAACGTAAGAACAAGATGTGTTCTATTCGCAGTAAGCATTTATAATATTTCCTGGCGAATTCATTTTCAAAAAATAAACACACGTTTATGGATAATTTTGCAAAGCAAAAATTTCGATATTTGAAAACGTTCGATAAAAATGAGATTACTTCGGGCACACGGACACGCCCCCAACACACTTCTATCGTTTAATCTATTCAGTGTAACCAATAATTATTAGGAGGCATTGTTTTGCGGGACAATAATGAAACCTTCCAAGATTGTGTGGGTATTGAGTTGCTTCTGGGAACAATATTGTATTGAAACAATGAAAGCCTATCGGATCATGACATGTACCGATATCTATTATGACTATTTGGGGTGTCAAATATCGTTTATCTGAGAGAAAGGAATGTCAATACGTGAAATTGGTGCCTATTTAGAATGTGTTATTGATTTATTAATGCCAATCAAACTTCTCAAAACTCTCAGGTTCCATAGGTATGATTAATAGGATCATAGGGTCGGCCAAAATAATCTAGAAATGTATTAAAATGGAGCTAAAATTTATTGCTCAATTTAAAAAACGTTTTTTTTACTCGATTTTCTCGAAAATTACTCCACCGGTTTCGCTGAAAATAGCACAGTTTGTTCTTATTAGTGCCGGGAAGGTTTAGAGAGTGGTTTGAATGAAATCTAAAATTTTATAACTGTTGCTATAATGTTTTAAAATTAGTTTGAAAACAACTTTATTTCAAACCAAAACAAAAAAATCTCGAGCAAGGCCGGGTGCACAAGGCTGGTACCTGACAATGTTCGAAAATCTCCTAATACCACAATTGCTTGATGTTACAATGATGGAGGACTAAGTCAGCCGAGGTTGAACCCTAGATGCCTTAGTCAACTCAATCACCAAGAGGTTAACATTGTTATATATACCACTCAACAACTATAAAATATTTAACTACTTTTTTATCCACTTTTATAACACAAATTTTTTAGCCAAAACATTGTACTCCAAATTAGAGTCGAACTCGAATCCCTCTATTTCCAACCTCGGCCGCTGGACCCCCAGCACCGACCCCCTCCGTCTCCGCTCAAATTCCATCTTATACTCTCCATTACCTTAGTGAGCGGGCTTAAATATAAGATTTCCATCAGCAAGTGGCGTTAGCACATAAAACACAGTTCAGAATTCCTTTATATAAACATAAATAAAAGCCCTACAAAAGCAATAGGCAGCCCGCTCACTGGTTAGAGAAGATTATCTCCACATTTATGCACCTCTAACCACAGTCGACATAGGAAGAAGGAGAAATGTTCCCTGGCACTGAAAACAAACATTTTACAATCTGACATATAACACAAATTTTTACACCGTCCATTGTTCATTCACAAAGTAAGCAAAGCAATTGATTAAACACAATTTTCCTTCAACAGTACAGTGGCAGTTGTCAGTGTCTCCAAAGCTGCAAATCCCAGCGTTATCGCCTGCCCATTGATAACTACGCAAATGGATAACTCATCCGCTGAAAGATTCACAGCTCTGCTGTGCAGTCATTTAGGATCTTATTCTAATCCCACCAGTCCCGGCTTCCTGCAAAGCCTCTCCGGTTAGTTGGCCTAAGTCCGCGGGGTGGAAGGCTTTGTCTCTAAGGGGTGGTATTTAGTACACCCCTCAGAAGCTGGGTGAATAGGCTGTCTTACTATTAGACTATTAGCAATTCAGTAAAGGACATACTAAACATATTGATGGATCATAGAATCCCCACGACAACAGATGGGACTAGTATATAGCCCTTTTCATTAACAATGTTTTAAAAATAATTAGCCGTTAAAATTAAACGTAGTTAACGAAATTTAGCTTCGATAAATACTCAAAAATTACTAAATATTTATTTAAAGCTTTCAAACTGATTTAGTTCAATATTATGTTAATTGTGCTTTTTTTTATTTATATTGTGCACAACAGACAGAAGGATAACATAAAATAAATATAAATGAAAAGATAATATCATAAAGAATATATACTAACTATATCAAACGGGCCATATAGAGGCACATAAATAAGACGTAAACAAAATTCACGCAAGCTAAAACTTGTACGAAACTGGATCAACACGTCAGTTGAATGACCTCTGAAACAAACAAATCAACAACAACAAGTGCAAGTAAAATCCTGCGAAAATACCTCCGTACGGCCTATAAAAGTCCATACACGTGATACATTCGGATTCATTCCCGCTCACGGCTCGGACCAAGTAACACCTCAACTGTAAACGCTGCGTCACCGTGAAAATCAACCGGACCTGCTCTCATCAACACGCTATTCTATCCTGGACCTGCTCTCATCAACATGCTATTCTACCCTGGACCTGCTCTCATCAACACGCTATTCTACCCTAAACCTGCTCATCAACACACTATTCTACCCGGACCTGCTCTCATCAACACGCTATTCTACCCTAAACCTGCTCATCAACACTCTACTCTACCTGGACCTGCTCTCCTCGATAAATACTACTTCAACATATACCCTTCATTCTTGTACGGGATCTACAAGTCTCGTACACTAACCATCCATTATCCAATAACGGTATATAATAATATACATAGAAGAGAACAGAAGTTGTGAGTCAAGTGAAAACAAAGCAATGATTATGGGCTTCTGAAAGAGAGAAGCGAATGGAGTGGTAGAAGTACTAAATCACAATATATTCGAAAAATTTAGAAAAGTTCGGGGCTATTGTTAAATTTATCAATTTTGTTGCCACCACACTACATTACAGTTTAGCTTCTTGCAATTACAGTTTGAAAACGACTTTGAATGCTGAAACCGCTGTAACAATAATTAAAAACTAAAATACTTGTAGAACTTAATAATAACATTAATAAATTTGATTTACTATAAATTTTATTTAAAAAAAATAACATTATTAGTTTCTGTCCATAAATTTCGTTTTAAGCAGCGCTGCAGCCAACACGGGAGGAGCCGGGAGACCACACGTCACTTCCCGTGGGGAAGCGGGGTATTGGAAAGCGTAAAAACATAACACCCCCCCAAAAAACTCCACCCTGGGCAGGTGCCTAAGTTGCCTAGGCGTAATACGGCTCTGGTCCTTAATATTAACTGGTCTCAGTTTCTCAGAGAGTTACTGGTATACTGTCAGTTGTATTTATTGTTATATTTTTACGTCATAGAATCGTAGACCAAAATGAACGATGAAAAAAGGTTTTAAAAGGATCTCGGTACATATTTTACATGCAGTCCTGGCGCAAGGAATATCAAATTGGGAGACTCGTTTTCAATGAATAAATCCCCATGTTACATAAGCTGAATCTAGCCTAGAAGATAAGGAGGCCCCTATCCTGGAAGTTCGTAAACTAGATTGCTTGTATAGTAGTACAATTTTGCATGCTCGACGAATTAAGCCATGAATCCAGTCCAGCGTTTCCCAACCGCCGGGCCAAGGACCGGTGCATGTCCGCGGAAATTTTCTGCCGCTTCGCGAATGATTGACGTCCGTTTTAAAATGCCTGTGCCGAAAAATAAAAGAAAAGTGTCATTAACTCCACGACTTCGGCGATGGGTCTAGCCTCACTTATTACTCACAAAATACTGTATTACGCCATAAATATTTCGTTGAGGCTAATTTCCTTTCGTCTAACCTTTTATCCAATATTTACACACATTTTGAGGTACAAATTGATAATAATCGGACAAGGTTCAAATGAGGTATTAGTATTATTGTGCTAAAAAATGAGATGCGCACGAAAAAGTGTCTTGCTCGCTCTATCGCAATCATTCCATCCTTGTCCTTTGCTGTCCCATGCAAGTAGGAGCCCACTAATAAGTAGATGTTGTCAACCATTCGCCGGTATTTTATAATATTGTGCATCCATTTTTTTTTGTAAGATCAGACTTATTGTTTTTATAATAAAATAATTTGTGAAAGCATATAGTTATAATACAATACACTTACACATATTTACAGATTAAGTTGTTACTGTGTTGCAAAAACCAGTGAAGTTTTCGCTACATAATTATTTTTCTTCATGATTGTAAATCTATTACATAAAGAAGAATGTCCCGGGCGGGCGGTGTATTTTGTATACAAATCTACAGGCTACTACTATCTACATCTACATACTTGACCTACAAAACAAGAAAAAGGTCACTGTCTACTTGAGATTTCGAAAAACCATCCCTATCCCCCTTTCTCAACACTTGACTATCAAAATAAGAGTAAAATTACTGAGTAGGGGTAGGGAGTAGGGGTAGGAGTAGGGGTAGGGTTGGGGATTATAAAACTTTACTCTAAACTAATAATAACCCCGAGTAACGTCGGGTACTTCAGCCAGTGATAAAATACAAAAAAAGATTTTTTTAAAATGAAAAAGCAAACGCAGCTAAAAGTCATTTCAAGCAACGTTTCAATTATGAATGGTGGTCTTTCACTAGGGTGATACTGAAAATATCTTCCACTCTGGAACGTGCGCAAATATACTATATATTATTTTTAATTTATTAATTGCAACAACAGAAATTTACTGGCGCACGTCGGGATTTGAACCCGTGACCTGCGGACTTGTAGTCGAGAGTCTTACCCTTCGACCACGGAGGCCGTTGAATGTGTTGATCTGAGCGTGTATTTGGTACTGGACAATGGAAATTAATGTTTTCTAGAAGATAGTAATTGTCAAATTATTGTTAATGATTTTGTAAAGGAATGCAGCATGTCATGATCTGCAATATTCATAAAGATTGCATCTCACGTTATTTTGTATTAAAATCACTTGTTTGTTATGCCAACCTGTTATAATCTAAGATTAAAAATCAATAAATTAAATACAACATCAACATGTATTTTTATTCCCGCGTTATCGGTCGATAAAATATTTCTTGTAATTTCACCGGACCTCAGGCATAAAAAGATTGGGAAACTCTGAAATCTATACTACGTTACTTCATATGTACACAATAATTAACATATTACTTTGTTAAGTTAAGCTTAATGTGTAATTTTGTTAGGCGTTCAAACTTTCCTAACTTTATAATGCCTTAATTCAGCAGATTTGAGTTTCATTCGCAGTAAGCCAAAGCCACTGTTTAGCCAATTGATATTTAGCTTAAGCTTCATATTTTTAACACGAGTCTCTCAAAATATAGAATATACGAGTACTTTTAAAGGAGAATGGGGTCCGCCCCTCAATTGAAATAAACACGAATGTATAAGCATTTTTAAACAGATCATACGTTACTATTACGGTTTATTTCAAATGTGTGTCCTTTCGTACCGTCTTGAAAGTGATTTTAAACTAATATTCTAATATATTTTCATATGAAGGGGTAACTTGGTGATGTGACATTATAATTTAAAAAATAAAACAATAGATTTGTTTACATCACTTTTATTTTATACTTTTGCCGACCGGGTTTCGCTACTACCGTAGCTTCTTCAGAGCAGTATACAATATTACATAATATCTTTGTATACTGCCCTGAAGAAGCTACGGTAGTAGCGAAACCCGGTCGGCAAAAGTATAAAATAAAGTTGATGTAAACAAAGTTATTGTTTTATTTTTTAATATTCTAATGTAAATATTATTTTCAGGACAGTATAACCTTGAACGGACAGACGCCCTTCGGCTAATCGTGACTATATTTTTTTTCTGAAAAAACCTATTGACTGTAGAGATGAGTTGTTCATGAAAGAGCCGTTCATTTGTGTTGGCTCATTTTGATGAGCCGTGAGCGTACGACTCCTTGAAAACCATACCACTGCTCAATTGAACTGTGACTCATTTTGACAAACATTGGAACCACAAAAATGTTGATTTACCTAAAAAGATAAACATATCTCAGATGTTTGGTAGTATTATTACGTATTTCTACGATGACACATTTTTAAATAAGGTCCTTTGTTCTAATTTGTTTATATAAAATCGTATACGTGTCTAATTTCTACCAGGCTAAAATATGCCCACGACAGTGGGATTGGCGCCATGACGAATCTTAAAACAGTTGTTTTCATGAGTTCCTACATACGTGTGTAGAGATAAAAAAATAATTACCGTATTACACATGTGTAGGCACTGTTCAGTACGTGAACGGCGCCTGACAGTCTGGCATCTGGATGTTTTGTACCAACACCTACTTATACGCTGGGAGCTGGGAACCGTAGGCACTGGGAGTCGTATGAACTGGGATATGAGCTCATGAACTGGGAGATGGCTCTTACTAAGTACCGGGTCTTAAATGAGCCGTCGTTCAATTGAGTCGTACTTTTGAGTTGAGCTCAAAAATGTTGAGCTGGTATCGTGACTCCCGCTCTTAACAAAATGAGTCATGACCATCTCTAATCCACTGGTATATCAACTACTACTATTTTTATTAGGAAAACAAACATTTTACATTATTTATAAAGTATGGTAAATATAGATAAAACTGAATAAATATTAGGTTTTCCCTCAAGTGTTCATAAAAAAAGTTACATGTTTATCCTATGGGGATGGGATGGTGGGAGGGAGGGGAAGGGAATGAATCTAGTCCGCGTAGAGTAATATTGTATTGTGTGAACGTTATTTATTGATTTTAGGTTTGAAGTTGTGATGTGCCGAGTTGAATAACTCAAATTCACTCTACGGAGTGTTAAAAATGTGTGAATTGTAGTTTAGTTTCTATTTAAACAAAGTGTGTACATGATTATGACTGAAGTAAAAATTACAGTAAGTTGTATAGTACTATTCTTCTTCTTCTTCGTATGGCGGAGGTCATAGTGGGATACTGAGGTTATTTAGCCAGTTGACAGCATCGGGAGTTACTTGGTTCAGCACAGATTTGCCATAGGGAAACTGACGAAGGGGACATTCTTCTACGATGTGTTTTGTTGTTTGAATATGTCCACATCCACAAAGTATTCCCATTTATTCATCATATAGGCACAACGTTTGTGACTGCACCGGACGCGGTTTAATGAGGTCCATGTCTTCCGAGGGAGAGAGAACCGTAGCAATTTAGTAGTAGGGTCTACAACAAGGTGCTTGTTTTTCATGTACGAGGTCTGCCACTGAGTTCTCCATTACTCTTCGGGGGAGTATCATGATAGAAGCAGTCTTTCGCCTTCAGTCCAAAAAGATTTCCTGTACGTCGGGCGGCTGGGCGGGAGGTTTGCGAGGTCATCTTGAAGTGGAATGTTACTATACACGGCCTTTTTGTATTCCCTGAGGGATGCTGTCTTACAGTAGGCGGTATAGTATCATTGTATAGTACAAGCATATTATATAAGGAACTAGCTGATCTGTACCCGGCTTTGCTTGGGATTTTTCATTTGTCATTAGGGTGCCATAATTGATTTGACAGCGAAAGTAACTATCTCCAAATAAAGAAACATTCATTTGAATATTTTATTTCATTCCAAACGTTTATTTTTTCAAAATATATCTAAATCATAAACTACTCGTGTTTTTCGTTTTGAAAATATTCTATTAAAAAAAACCTTCTTCTTTTCAATATGCAATCTGTGGCTAACCAGAGTGTTATATCTATGGAATAATCTAAATAAAACATGGTGGTTTCAATGTTTTGCATACTAATTTTTAAACGTTATAGCAACAGTTTTACATATTGGATTTCATTCAAACTACTTTCTAAACCTTCCCGGAAACTTATAAAAACAAACTGTGCTATTTTCAGCGAAACCGGTAGAGTAATTTTGGAGAACATCGAGGACAAACAAACAAACTTACATTGATTTTTATATATATTGATATGTAAGTATAATGCGTATATCATAAGAATAATTAATAATGTCACAGTGTTCATAGTCCTCACTAGGATTTCCTGTTCTGGGCCTGTAGTTTTTTTGTCTTTATTTTTATTTTTTTATTATGGACCAATGTCCAATTACACAAAATACATAACAAGACATGAAATAAACAAGAGCCCCAGAAAAAGAATAGCACATTCATAAGACAAAAATGAAGCAATGACAAAACTATACATTTCAGAGAACATTCAAGTCAAAATCTGAACAAAGTTTTAGTAGATTTCATCATTTTAGATATGATAAATGATAAACTTGGAGTTCTAATTTCGGAAAACTCGACAAAAATCTTTCGTAATGGTACCAAACATTATCTTAGTATGTAGTTGTCTTTACATTGTCTTAATAATGTTTACAAGTTAATTATCACCCAGTTCTCGATCGTTATTGATTTGGTATGGTATTATATAATTTCGCAGCGTGAAATTTAACGTTTCTCTGTCTAAAAGACGTATTCAATTTAGGAATAATCAGTATATTTTGGATTATTTTTCCGGTTGAGTATTTATGTTGGGCAGTAAAGTTTTAATAAAAAAAAAAATTGTCAAGGTTTTGTAAATAGAAAACTTGAAAGTTTTAAAATATTTCGTTTAACCGGAACTTTCAGAAATATCTCAACAACTCCTTTTCGGGCTATGCTGAGCCGTTCTGTATGAGTACCCGAGGCAGATCCCCATCCGGTTATCCTGTACTCTATTTGTGATTGACATAAAGCTTAATGTATTTTTTAATGTCATTCATAGAGTAAATTTGGCTTCCAAGAAACTGGGGGTCTTGTATAGGGCTAGCAGATTCTTCAATAGTGATCAACTGCTAATGTTATACAAATATGAAGTACGTCCAACAATTGAATTTGGAGGTCACCTTTGGACTGGAGCTCCAAAATACTTGATAAACCTGCTTGATTCTGCGCGAAAAAGGGTGGTTCGTCTGATTGATAATCCGTTGTTAACAGACCGAATGCCATCTCTGATGCACAGACGCAATGTAGGTATTCTGAGTCTGTCGTACAGATATTTTAATAGAGCCTGCTCGAAAGAGCTAGCAGCGTTAATCCCCTCCGCGCCAGTGCACGTGCGTGAAACTCGACCGACACGAGAGTAACATCCGTTCATGGTTGATGTTGGCTTCATGAGATCGGGTCGTTTCGCTGAATCATTTTTGTGTAAATTGGCTCGTATGTGGAACTAGCTACCGGCATCTGTCTATCCTCCAACATTTAATTCGGGCCTCTTCAAAGCCCCAACTAACAAATCCCTTCCTACAGCCCCCTCCTTAACCGTCTCACAACGTTGCCCTACCGGGTAGCGATATAGCGATACGTGCTCCGTACATACAGGGGCGCTCTTATGAGGTGTCACATAAAAAAAAATATATTGACTTAATGGTATTGAAGGGTGTATTCAGGCACCATATATTTTCGCCTATTCTCCTTTCAAACAGTTAAAAATGATCGTTTCAAATGTTAAGACTGGGAAAAGCGAAACTAGGAGTATTGGTTTAGAACTGAAAATGGATTTGAATAAAAATGTCTAAAGATGTTAAATTTTAATTCCAGGAGAACAAACAAATATGTTTTAACGATAATGTAATAATGAAAGAGGTGATCATGCCTTCGGAGTGTCAGAACCTAAAGCCTGGAATGAACTGCCGCTTGAGTTAAGGATGATCAAAGACTCGACAGAGTTCGAAGCAAATCTTAAAACTCATCTTTTCAGAAAATCATATCCATAAATGGAAGAAATGCACACGTGAATTGCTTAGCTAGGCTAGTAGGTTAGTACTTATCTAAAGTCATTTATGGGATAAGTAAAAAATTTCACGCACCGGTGCGTAAATGCGTCCACAGCCCGCAACACCGTAAATAACTAAATCTGCAAAAAAAATTAAATGTCGATTAAAAACTTCTTATGGTTATTTTATAAATATTCTCCAGTCCTAAAAATTATAAGTATTTCAAATAAATACCAATTTTTCTGGATCCACCAATATTATAATAATTACATTTTAGGTCAATAGAAAAGGAGGATAAAATAGCAACTGTAAAAATCATATCTTTTCTAAGCTAAATTTTTTAATAAAACGGTGTTCATCTGAAGCGACCTGCCAGGTTAGTATATTTTTCTGTGTTTGTTTGTACATAATTAGATAGAGAATATAAAGTAATATTTGTAGTAACAATTCACAAAAACGGCGCTACACAAATCATTTAATTATTATTATTATTACACATGAATAAAGATCAATGCAAAGGATTAAAGACTGCACGCACAGGATCGTTCACGCAGTTCAATTTCAAATGCCCTCATATAAAACTTTACCAACATCCTTCAACAATAAATGACACAAAAGAAAAACAAGACCCGCATTTACAAATTCTTTCTACTGCCTCTTTCATTAAGCCTCCGCACAATGCCGCCAAGTCGAATGGCCATTAAAATCTTTTATTAATATTCTTAACAGAGTATTCACAGCGCCCTTGAGGTGATTTTTCACAAAGACGGCGCTATACAAGTCATCCAACTATTATTATTCACCATTCAATATCGAAACGTTGCTCGAAATGTCTTTAGCCGTGTTTGATAACCAGAGCTGAAGAGCCAGGTACTTTTCAACCCCCCCATCTCCTCCCCTTATCCACTCTTTCCAGCATCACAATATACCTATCCAAATTATTGGGGATGCCATAGTCTTACTTGCTCTTGACAGTCGGGAATTTTATGCGGTATTAACATAAAAAAAAGTTCAATCAAACATAGGAGCTTTAAGTAAATTATTTATAATACGTAAAAACATATTTACAGTAATTCATTCACATGTTTACATTACACAGAACGGCGTGTATTTATTGAACAATAGCAGCTGTAATTTCACTGTCTCTCGTCGTGGAGACGAGTTTTATATTTAAAAAAAAGGTTCACAACTAATTAATATTCCTGCAGGTTGGATGATCAATACATAACGCTTTTCAGCAAAAATACTACTTAGTGAATGTACTTTAATTTTATTGTAAACTGTCGGTCTCCCAAATAAATTATTTCAAATACACAATTTTACATTACAATTTTAATTACATTCAATAAAACTATATTGAGATTTTGTGCGCTGCTAAGGGATAAAATGCTTGATTATCCAAAATTAAATCGACGATCTACGCGAAGAGTTCGGCCAGAACTCGATTTGCTTGGGAATAAAAAACGGAGATTCTTTTACGATTCCAAGATTTATTTTCTTCCTTTCCGGAGCGGTATATCTCCCTCAATTGTTAGGGGAGACTTTTTCAAGGATTCCAACAAATCAATTTATTTTAATTCGATTAAGGTTGGGAACTTATAGGCTGATATCGATAGATTTATAGGATCTAGTTAAATTGATTAAGCGAATTGGATTAGAAGCATTTAAAATCCTTAAGGACATATGGATAAGCCTCTAGGCTGTAGACACACGTTATAGATTAAATTTCCGGCGTGGGCAAATGAAAAATTTATTTGACGAAGGTTTTTTTGTGTAGTGCCTATGTACATTTAAAACTGCTTATTATTTACAAGGATAAGTAAAGCGGATTGATGAAGAAAGGAGCAGTAGAATTAATGATGCGCAAGTGTACGGCGGAAAGATTTAGGGACATCCCAGGAAGATATATTATGGTATTATCAAATTTAGTAGCAAATAAGTCAATAGCAAATAAAATGGGGATGCCATAGTGTCAATGGCTCCGGTTAGCAGGGGGCAGTTGGGACTCTTATGCGGTATTCACATTAAAAAAAAACAAATTCAAAAGTCGTTGATGTACGGAACACTAAAATGGCGAATTGACAGAGCAAATTCATTAAGGAACCCAGTTCATTTTCGTAATTTTTTTTCAATGTTGTACTTCTAACCTAAATAACAGTTTTTTTTATCTTTAAAGTTCGTTTTCATAGTCAAAATATTTCTCAAACTTAGATTTTTTTAACCATACCAAAACCGCACGAGTCCGAGCGGTATATAGCGGTGACCGGGTGACGTCACACAAGCGTCATACGGTCACACCGGATGAATATACACAGAATAAGCGCGAACGATCGCGTAACGTCGTTACAATGCTACCAACGAAACAGGGCGTTTTGATAAGATGGTGTTTTGTTTTATTCACTTTGAAATAACGATTTATAAATTCTAAGTATAATAAGTAATATATAAAAAAACTTATGAATTCAGATTCGGCGTTTGTTGATCCATGTGGATATGTTCAATATTTATGAATTAATACGGGAGAGAAATATAAACAAAATAATGTCATTAACTTATTCAAAAAAGCCTTCTCCTGTTTAGCCTCCACACTGTTAAAAAATTATGAAAGTCTTCATTTATGAATCCTATGCGTCCATAATACGGACCACTCGAAAAAACGTTGAGTTCCATCCTTTCCCGGAAATGACGTCACGTGACGCGAATTTTTACCTGAAATTCGTAATATTTACGCGTTAACTGCGAATTTTGCCAAATTCACGAGAATAACGAATATAATTTTCTTATTTTTCACGAGATTTTCTGGTATTTTAAAATGAGAAAGTTTAAAAAAAAAAATTATTATTCTTGATAAAACATAATTACAAAGGCAAGTTCGATTTCTGTCTCACTGGGAAACATTCTTGTATCTTCTACAAAAGTTATATAATTAAATAAACAAAATATAATAAGAAGGATATGGAAGATATTTTATAAGTATAAATAAAGTAAGATTACATATTCTAAAAATTTCTCTGTCCATGGTTTTGATAAAGTATATTAGAATAGCCATAAAATGGAACGCATCTAACTTCTCGAAAACTCAGTCATTTCTCGATTTAGTATTAAAAAAAGGCGCTACGCCACTTTTCTATTGCAAAATATCAAACTTATGATAAACACCTCTGTTGTTATTTTGTAAAAATAAATAAATATTTCAGATCTTTTTTTATGAATAAACCGTTTTTGAAAATGAATTATTTAATCATTGAAGTAGATAATATTAACCAATCTTGAATGAAACACCTAACCGAAAAACCACAGAAAATTAAAAAGGTATCTTACACGTCTGCGAATAGAACCCAGGACGTCTGGTTCAATGATTAAATATAAGCTCCAAGAAGTTATTAAAATAAATTGAATAATAATAATTTCTTTAAAAGTTTGGTGTCCACTTTGTGGCGTCATTATTAATAAATTACTTTGTATTCACCATTTTATTAGTATATACACATATCATATATTAAAACATAGAATATTATATATTCCTGATGAAGAAATCAACGCTTTCGAAACATGTTGATATCTGTGTGTACAAATAAAGTGGTGTATAGAACGTAATTTTTAATTAATTTATTAATAATAACAGTTAATATTACATTGTAATTTAACTATAATAACATTATTATTAAGTTATGCAAGTTAGTTTTCAGTTTTTATTATTGTGACAGCTGTAAAAAAAAAACAAAAATACTTAAAGAACTTATTAATAACATATAAAAAAATTTCTTTCAATTAAAAAATGAATAAAATGGGGTTCTACGAATTAAACACAACCACAATTAATAGCTTTTGTTACTAAATTCCTTCGCTTTTGATGAAAAATAACGCGAATCTTTCAGGTCCCAGGGAAAATTCTTGTATTTTTCGTTCCTCATAATATGACCAAGATTATAAAATATTTGTTCCGTTTATTGCTAGTACAATTCCACAGTTATTGGACTTCTAAATTGATAACCTAATCTTTTTTTTATTAATTGATGAACTAAAGTTTTTAAGACAAGATTTTTGTGCATAGCGCAAAGGGTAACAATTATTTTTATAAACAATAATTATTAGCCTGAAACACTCGTCCAAATTGAAAAAACCTTCCGAGAAAAGATAAATGTCGCCGACAGGACTCGAACCTGCACCCTTCTGATTGCCGGTCAGATGCTCGACCGTTGAGCTACGTCTACGTCTACGTCTGTTAACCTAATCTGTTTAGGGTGTTTTGAGGATACGCCAATATAATGTATATATTTCAAAGGCTTCTCTCTATCGTGTTAATGTTTGGTTTAGTGTCCAAGTTTCCATGCATAGTTAGTCCGATGTAAGTTTGGTCGGATCTACCCACTGTCCGGTTTTAACCAGATATCCCTAACTCCACTCTGGTGGACTATTATGGGACCTCTTCAACTTTGGATTCTCCGCATCCATAAGACAAAGTCCTCTTGAAGAAACTAAGTTAGGGAGCCCAAGTTATGAGGTTTATAGACCCCATCCATCACTTGCCTTGGCTACTCTTATAAAACTTTCAGGGCTTCCAAGAATTTGGGCTTACACAAAAGTTGAAAAATGTTCGGAAATGCCTTTATTTAAAAAAAATAAAAAAAAAACCCAAACGGGAACAAAAAATGGTTTAACTTATAAGATTGTCCTAAATCTAACAGGTAAACTACAAAAAATGTATATAATCGAAATCACAATCACAGTAAAATATATTTTAAAAAAAACCTTAGTTCGAAGACAAGCAATTTTAAAAATAGTTTTTTCTCACCATGGGTTATTTAATTTTTTTTATGTGAATTCTGCATAAGAGTCCCAACTGCCCCGGGACAGTGGAACTATGGCATTCCCAAATGGAGTATGTCGAAAAACTAAAGGGAGTGGGGAAGAGAATGAGATGGAAAAGAAGAAAGGTTGGGAAGTGCCCGGCTATTCAGATCTTGTCACTTACCATGGCTAAAGAAATTTCAAGCAAGGTTTAGATTCTGAATTATGGCCTTTCACCAGGGCGATACTGAGAGTACCTTACATTCTAAACGACTGTTTGTGTCCATAGGAAATCAGAAAATGTGAAGTTACACCGCATCGATGCAAAAACTGTACAGTGAATATTTTGTCGTTCGTATTAACGGTCAGCACCCAAAAATACACACCTTTGTAGTTTGCCTATGCAAGAAATACTACGAATAATTAATCTGTAATTTCTATGAGTGTCGTTAGGAAAATATATGTGGTTTCAAAAGACAATAATTTTGACAATATAAGCTTTTCATTTCCATATGATATAGTACTGAAATTTTTGGTAAAACTTTCAATATAGTTACTTTCATAAATTTTCTAACTGCTCCTATTTTGTATGTATTTATTATCTGGTATTAATGAAACGTCCTAGTTATAGCAACCAAAGATTGTATGAAAATAAGTCTGAACTAAAATATCATTAGATAATTCCGCGTTATAGCAGTGATCTTGCTATTGCCGTGATCGTTATAACCAATTTCGACTGTATAAATATGATATTTTGCTCTGATGTACTCTTATGCATACTTAATGTAGATATACCATCGAATTAACTATACGTATTATAATAAATCTTTATATTTGCTCTGTTTTTCATCATCAAAAATGTAATCCTAGAAATGATAATCATGCTGCTCTCAACCGTCTGGAACCAGTGAGACTATGACATCCCCAATGGGGGAATGTTATGAGGCTGAAGGTAGTGGGGGTGGGGAAGGAAAAAGGAAGAAGGTGGAAAAATACTTGGCTATGCAGATCTGGTCACTAAAGCCATTTCAAGCAACGTTTCAATTTTGAATGGTGGTCCTTTACCAGGGCGATACTGAAAGTATCTTCCACTCTGAAACGTGCGCAAATATACTATATATTATTTTTAATGTATGTTTTGTATGGTATATGTAATTAGTTTAGCAGGTTTTAAAAGCGAATAAAAAAAAATTGAGGATTTTTATCGTTTGAAACCTTCTTCATTTTCAGAACTGCCTACATAGAATTTACAGTACAGTAGTATTGCTCGAGTTAGCATACGACAGTGACGTTTAGGGTCATTTATGAATGCTGGCCTACAATCATGTTATTTCATATTATTAGAATTTTTGCGGGTACACTGGATTTTTGAAATAAATAAAGAAGAATGCTTCGTAGCTCTTAGGAATTCTTATATACTTCAGTATTCCACGCGCTGGGTACGGGGAGATTTTCCGGGTTACAAATTTTCTTCGATAATTCTCACGGGAAAATTCAAAGAGGAAGGGCAGTTCTTTAGTCATGGAAGCCGCGGCCATTTGTAAAGCAAAACCTAAATGGCGGCGATCAATTCAACACTCCTTGATTCGAGGAACACGCGCGTTTGAGCATTTTATTTAATGCGATATATTTAAGGACGTGATATATCTGCAGAGGAGATATATCCGAGAAAAAAGGTTAAAATGAACATTGTCAAATGGGAACTACTAAGAAGATGGCAAATGTTAGAAAAAAAAAACAGAAATCCAACGGAATAATTAAAGTGTACAAGTCCCCGTGGTTGAGTGGTTACGTTCCTGAGCTACGAATCTGGATGTTGCGGGTTCAAATCCCGGCATGCGTAGATACATTTTATTTAATATAAACGGTATAAATATACCATGTACAATAATTAGAATAATTAACTTTAAAAAGTAACCATTAAATGTGGCATTAGGTCGTGCAATGAATGCCATCAGAGGGTACATAAAGAATAAAAGTTCATGAAAGATAAAAAAGTAAGGGATATGTGTACATATCAAACATATAAGTAGAGTTAGGTTAAATTAATATTGATTGAAAAGATATGATAGTATAGCCTCTTTGTACTTACCTCCCGTGCAGTTAATTAGATCCGCCACATCTGCGTATATATTACTAATGAAATATATTTACTGTACGTTCCAGAGTGGTAGATACTGTCAGTATCGCCCTAGTGAAATACCACCATTCAGAACCGAAACGTTGCTTGAAATGGCTTTAGATATATTTGGTGACCAAATCTGAATAGCCAGGTACTTTCTCAACTTGATTACTTCCTCATCTCCTCTTCCTCGATACCTCCAGCCTCACAAAATACCACAATTTGGGATGTCATAGTCTCACTGGCTCCTGACGGTTGGAAACAGGTAGGACTCTTGTGTTATAATCACATAAAAAAAGAGCTAGTGAAAATATAATATGTGCAAGGCCGTCAAGTAAGTTTAATTTCTTATAGAAAACTTCGTGCTTATGTATTAAAATAATTTTTTTAAAAATGTCACCGTGCTCCATCAAATCCCGAGAAAATCTGACTTCTAAAAAACTGGGCGTCTTGTATAGATTTTTTGATAGTGACCAGCTTCTAACCCTGCATAAATCTCAAGTACGTCCAACAATTGAATTTGGGAGCCATCTCTGGGCTGGAGTTCCAAAATACCTTAAAAAACCCTAGATTCTGAGCAGACGCAACGGGGGTCCGTTCGATAGATTCCCCTATCTTAACAAACGGATTGCAATATTTAGAGCACATGAGTCAGGTGGAAATTCTATTACCTAGTATTCTAGTACTCAACATTTCTAGATGGTTAACATTTATCACATGAGAAAGGGGGGGGGTTTCTATGACTCGTTTGGATGTGGAACGACTTGCCGGTCTCTGTGTTTCCTCCCTTCTACAATATGCGTTTCTTCAAGACCCATATTCACTACTTCCTCTCCCCAGAAAGATTCTCTACACAGCATCCTCAAAGATGACATAGGCCTGTAAAAAAAATAGTGATTTTTTTAGGAAAAAAATATCTTAATCTGTTGCATCCAGTGAAGTGCAGTCCATAAAAGCTGAAAAGCTTTGGCTTCCCTAAGAAAAAAAAACTTAACCAAATACCTACAGGTATTTTAGTTACCTATCTATTCATAAATTTTTTCAATTAATTATTTCTCAACTGCAGAGACTGCATTCTATCTAGTATTCCCGTAGTATCCTACCCAACTCATTTCGTACCCCATATCAAATGCATAGGCTGTCGCCTAGCAGCTTGTTCCGGAAGAATAACTTATTGCATAGTCGTATAACTTATTAAGTACCCCACCTTCGAGAGGTGGCAATGGGTTAAGATTGAGGAAATTAATAAATAACACTTATAAAAGGAAGTGCTTTAAACACATAAACGCATCAGTACTACGAAATAGCGATGGCTCCTTTTATTAAGAGCGAGAGTCACGGTACTAGCTCAACATTTTAGTACGACTCAATTGAACGACGGCTCATTTAAGAGCTGGCAAATATTAACAGCCGACTCCCAGTTCGTGAGCACATACCCCTGTTCATACGGTTCCCAGCGTAAAGGTATAAGTACAAAACGTCCAGATGCCAGACTGTAAGCCGCCGATCACGTATAAACAGGGTAATTATTCTTATCTCTACATACCGTGTGAAGCCTTGAAAAGAAATGTTTTACGATGCGTTATTGCGCCAAATATTAATTGCAAGTCCTACGGTCGTGGGCATAATTTAGCCTTGTAGAAATTAGACACATGTACGATGATTTAATAAAAAACAAATTAGAACAAATACCTTATTTAAAGATGCGCCATTGTAGAAATGCGTAAGAATACTATCGAACATCAGATATGTTCATCTTTTTAAATTCAAAGTGGTTCCAAGGTTTGTCAAAAAGAGTCACAGTTCAATTTATCCATGGTACGGTTTACCGGGAGTCGTACGCTTACGGGTCATCAAAATAAGCTGGCACAAATGAACGGTTGGTTCATAAACCACTCATCGCTACTACGAAGTAAAACCGATTCTATCATGAGTATAAGAGAACATGCTTATGTAATGTGACTGATATTGATGACTAATATCACGTATAATAAGTTAAAGGTCGTGTATTTTTCCCGTATGTCTATGTAATTAAAAACATTGAGAATGAAGCTCAACATGACTGAATACGACAAAAGTTAAACAACATCCTATACTTCCTAGAACCTTCATATCTTTGTAGGTATCTTTGCATTTATGTATCATTTTCTTTTATAGGAGGGTTAAATTTTTTAATTAAATAGTAAAAAATTTAACCCCCCTCGATGTTATTTTAAGTGTAGTTTTTAAAAATAATACTATTTTCTGGGAAGGATACTATTCCTCTCCTACCGGAGAATGTGCATTCATTGGGCTCAACTCCTTCGTGCCTGACCTCAATGTTTTAAGTCTGCTAAAATATTGAGAAATCGTGACTGCATTGGGCTCTTGGATGTGATGAAAGTGGATAACCTAAGTCATTCCCTATAAATAATAAATCCTGGCGTCCCACGAGGATCGGTTCCCTGCCCAACATTGTTTTTATTTCACTCAATTAACCCGCCATTGCATTTTTACTGGGACGATAGTTTTGGGGATGAAAGCTTTTTGTTCGCAGCTGATTTTGACATGTCTCCTTAAGGTAAGGAGATGTAAATGGCAATAAAGATTTTGAAGCAGAGTATTTTTAATTTCCTCGAGAGAGCTTTCTTTAATGAAAAAAAAAAAATTCTTCAAAATCAGTGTTCCACAAAGCCGATTGTCTCTAATTGCGTTTCAAATAGGCCTAATTCGATTATTTTTTTGACGGAATTGACTTTCCCAACAGGTTAAAGCATTTACAGTCTCGGTGTTACTTTTAGCCACCACCTTCGGAACGCAAATCCAGATACAAGTTAGCCTTATGAAAGCTGGGCAGATTGTGTAGATTTCAAATATAGTATAATAGTACACAGATTCTACAGCTGAACAAATCACATGTGTGTCTGTCAGGGTTTGGTATTTTTAGTAACGCTCTTGGCCTGAAGCCCATGGATACAAAAAAAAACTCTTTACTGAAAATCTATTGTATAAATGAGCAGTCTGTTTGATAACATTCCCAAGTTACGAATAACCTGACAATTTTTGAAAATATACTACTACCATCACGGTAAGCGGAAGATGTTGCTTGTGTCGTAATGGAGGACTTAGCCAGCCAAGGAATCGAGCTCAGCCACCGATCGGTCAAACATAAATGTCAGATGAGAATGTCGTGCTAGTTTTAATAGTATTTCAAGGGATATTTCAAAACAAAAACGTTATTTCAATGATACGACAGGTTAGGCGAGTTGTAGCTGAGTTGAAAAATGGGTCTGGTTCCCACGCAGGCATCGCGGGTTTGAATCCTCTCCTAGCTAAGTACTACATCGTTACAAAAGCAACGTCTTCCGCTTATGATGATGGTAGAAGGAGTTTTTAAAATAATATCTTGTTATTCATAACCCGGGAGTATTTGTTTTAATAAACAAAAACTGTTTAAAACAACCCCCATTAAACAATATCTCCGCTAGCGATGTTACAGTGTGCATTGGAAAAGTGTGCACCAGAGGTGATATATTATGCAGGTGAAAGTGGAGGGTGGAGACAGTCGTCGCCTAAGCAGATAAGTAATGGATGAACTGGCGCAAACTCATGGCATGAAATTTTTCTGCATATCGGTAGGGCCAGCACTCAAAAATGGCCCCTAACACTACTTTATACTGCAAATGATTTATCTATAAATTCTATACGGGTAGTTAGGAAAATTTATAAGGTTTCAAAATATGAAAATCCTCAAACTGCAATACTTAAATTCGATTAAATGCGTCCCAAAATGTCTGAGAGCAAGTGCAGCTTAAAAACCAGAGAAAGCAATTTTGAACGTTTTTTTCAGAATTGAAATGATTACAGTTTGAGGATTATTGTCCTTTGAAACCTTATAAATTTTACTAATTACTCGCACAGAATTAACAGATAAATAATTCTTAGAATTAGAGTTAGCAACCTGCAAAGTGCGCATTATTGGATGCTGACGCTTAATAATCCACAATGTAATCGAAAACATCCCGTTTCTATTGATTATCCTCACCTTTGAAAGTTTGAGGTAACATTTGAAGCAGAAAAATTGAATTAGGTAAGTACGAAATTTTCAGAAAACTCGTCGTCCTCAGGGGTTATAAATAACATATAACTTAAAATAAATTGATTATGAAAACATATTTTAAGTAAATTAATTTTTTAAAATAAAATTGATGCAAATCATATTTCATAATGCTGTTATCAAGTTCTGCAAATATTTTAATTTGTAATCATTGTTACAGCTGTTTCTGAATTCAAAGCCATTTTCAAACCGTGGTTAGGCCACATTGAGACGACTTACTTATATGATTTCATTTACTCCCATCTAAATTTTATTTGGACGGTGTTTAAAATGATTTACTACCGGTAAAACCGATGTACTTTCAAAATAATTGTAAAATTTAAAAATCTCTCTCCTGTGAAGTTGAAAGCTGTTTTCCCCATAATATTTTATAAGCGCCTTTGAGGTGATTTTCCCACGAAAACGGCGCTATAAAAATAATCCATTTATTATTAGTACATGAAAAATAAGGTTTTATCAATGACAAAAATAGTGCACTTTAGAGAAACTTTGATCATACATTTATCTGGACATTAGAATTGATGATTTGAAGAATCCACCCAAATTGAAGTTTGTGGAACACCCCTTTAGGGGAGGGGGAGGGAGGGATTTTTTTATTAAAAAATTTATGTTTCATAGCTAGGTCGAAAGAGGTATCGTTTACTATGGTTTCATCAGTGCTCAATCGAATGACATCACTCTTAAGTCAATAGAATTAATATTTGATAAGATAGGTGTTTAGTGAAAAACAGTCAAAATAACGCAATAATTGATGAAAAAACAGTCCAATAATTTTTAATATCCTACTTGCATCAAATAAGTAGTTATAATTTTTTCATATGTTATGTATGATGAAAGCCTTCTGATAAATGGGTTTGCCGGTTCATAAATTATCGTTCTCACAACTCAAAAAATTATAATTGACTTGCTCAAATATGCAGGGGTAAAATAGGAAGAGTCAAAATGGGATCCAAAGACTTTACCCTGATTCTTATTTCTTCACAAGCCACTTCTTTGGCTGTCAATACACTTGAGGAGTGTTACGTAACACAATTAGGAGAATCTAGTCGTTGGAAGAATAATACTTCTAGCTAATAATAAAGATACACCTAATATAAAATAATAAAGATACACCTAGCCGCTCGTCTGCGTTCCAACCAATAACGGCACGTTTCCACCGGCCATTGTTGTTGACCAATGAGACAAGGTACGGGACATAGCATCCGACCACCACTACGGCGTGGGCTCGCTAAGCGATCACCCGTCAGAATTCCAAATCCAGACACGGAGTTGACAGGTGCGTGCGACGTGCCTTGGGCACGTGGCCACACGCTATTGCATCAGTACCTTATAAACGCCTTGCTACCTCTTCATTGCACCTAAATATGAAAGCCAGTGACCAGTGCAATAACTCGCTGCGTCCCGCTTGCCATTGTATGTGTGTAATTCAGAGTTCCTAGTCAACACACTGTTACACTGAAGGAATCGTGCCTACTGTCGCCGTCCGCCCATGTAAACGGATTTGATTTCACCCTCTTGTATGTGCTGTTGATAACTGTGCCCTTTGAATAACTTGTCCGGTTGGAGATTCATCAGAGAGAGATTATCCAGAACAGATAAGAGTAGGATCAGGCCCCTAGAATTCAAAACCCCGTAAGTAAAAAGCCCACATCTCTCATTCGAGTAGTTAGTTACCTTTCCCCGATATAAGGCTGCGGCCGGCCTTCGACTTTGAGATAAGAGATGAGATGCCTTTACCAGCTGAGCTAACCATGGTGGAACCTGAGATCAGCCCTGCTTCTGGCCTCGAGGTGAGTTGAACTGTCTTCCTTTCACTGGAGCCATAACGTGGGGACCCATCTTCTCCCCCCTTTCTTACCTTTCTTAACAGCACATAAATAACATAAAAATAAAAACATAAAAAACACAGACGATATTCATCTGCGGCGGATCACACAATATATTTCGGCGGTTACCGGCGGTTACGGGTGCAAATTAATGCGTAGTATACGAAATCACAGCGGAAAATGATGCGGGTAAAGTCAATGGACTAGGTATGGATAACAATTGGGTTGGTTTTATTAGGATGCATATTATTGTGCAAATCAACTATTAGGCTATCCAAGTTGAACCGTAACCAGCGCAACCAATAAATCAAATTTTCGAACTCGTCAGACCTCCGAATCTTTATAAAAAATCAGCGAAATTTTCCTTTTAAGTTGGGCAGACTCTGCAGATCTTCAATTCTACCGCTATAGAATTTTCGTCATTTATTTTATGCAATTTGGGTAATTTAGGTCTACTTTACCTTGATAACGAAGGCAGTTAAAACACGTTGGAGTAACAGTGATATGGGGCTAGCCCTAACCTAGGGCGGCAATGTAATAGTACAGAGACAGGTTAGGTCCAACTCACCTTGAGGCCAGACGCGATGGCTGACTCAGGGTTCCACCAGGATAGCTCAGTAGGTAAGAGCATCACAGCTCTTCTCTGCAAAGGTCGTGAATCGGCACAGCCTCATGCCGGGCTTAGTGGAAAAAGGTACTCAACTACCAATGAAAAGATGCGAGCTTTCTGAACAGGGTTTATTTTACAGGGAGGCGGTCAAGTAGTACATACGGGGATACAATAACAATGGGCAGTACATAACCTATCTGAGGTTCAAATCTCTCTCTCTGGTGAGTCTAAAACTGGACATATTACTTTAAACATAGGGATTTGCAGCACATACAAAGAGCAAATAGTTTACAGCTTACATAGATCGAACGGTGGCGGTTAGCACGCAGCTCCATTGCAAAAGGTGACGCTGAGGAACGTTGAGTCCCACGCAGACAGCATTGTGTGACTCACAGGAAGTTAATGCACTGGTCACTGACTTTACTAATTAGGTATATGCAAAGACAATGAGTTTACAAATGCATGGAAGGTGAGATGACAGCAGAAACCAGGCGGGCGGCCACGTGCCCAAGGGCACGCAGTACCCACCTCTCAATATGACCGGTCTCGTAAGAAGAATGGCGGCCAACCGCTTCGCGAGCGGGCTCGCGGCTGGTGGGGCGACGTAGCGCCACCGGTGTCGGAGCGTGAGACCAAACACCAGCGGCTAGATGTATTTTAAAAATGACTAGGTTTTCCTTGTTTTTAAATTGTAGCTATTTTGTTACATAACAACCTGGAATAATAAAGCGATGATAGTGTTTTATTAATTGTTTTATAATGACGTGAATGCTATAAGACAATGAATTTAAATGTGGTTGCTGAATTATTTTAAGGAATTACATTGTTTAAGTTTCGTGAATATACTTAAAAGTAGTGGATATTTTTTTCCTTACTTTAATAATTAGCGTTATCAGCAGCGAATTATTCGTTCGTTTATTATTTTATAATTGCCCAAGTAAATTTAATCTATGGCTCTTTCTTTCTATGTGTGAGGGGTTAGGATCGTTGTTGGCAAGCCGTTTAATTAACTTAATAATAATATTAGTAAATTTGATTTACTTGAATTTTTTTAAAAATAAGTTCTACATTTAAATAAAATAACAATTAATAATTTAATTAACGTTCATATTTGCCATGAGTCATATAATGATTTTCGTTGCCAGAACGTAAAAATTTTAACTTAAAATTCTCCTCATATTACCCATCTTTTGCATAGAAATTTCCAAAATTTCGCACATTGCTACCTTTCTCGTCTCTTTTGTGAACTCCAAATTATATAAGAAAGGTAGACGAAGGACCTTCAGCGGTTTATCCAGCGAAATTTTATAAACATAACCCAAACAAGAGAAATACAGGTATAAAATAGTAGCAAGATCAAACGAAGTGGTGAAGCTGTATGTATTATATATTGTACAGTCTTTACTCGGCAGAAGAAAAGCTAGGAAAAACAGCCTCGCGAAGAGAATTCACATCCGCTTGCCTACAAATTACCGTCTTAGTAAATTTCTTAGAACCGGGGGTTTCATATTTTTGGTCAGGCCATCTACAGGGGCGCAATTGAACACAGCGATCTTTAAACATCGATTATTAATATATATATATATATAACTTTTCGATTTGGTTGCTGGTTTAATTTCCGCCCTAGTATCAACATAATATTATATTCCCTACCTTAAAAATATTTTCCTGTAAAGAGAAAATATGCTATTGGGTCCCGCTAAAAAACTCTGGAACGAATAGCTTAGAAATGGCTAATGTCATGAAATGTGCACAGTTTTTCTCTCTGGAATTTTTAAGTTAGAATATAATTTCCATCATTAATCAAGATTGCTGTTGTCATTAGTTTAAGAATTTTGGCACATAATTATTTTTTGATGAATGTTCAGAATTTGATGTATTGTTTTTGGTAGTAAACAAAATAGGTTACCGTTTACTTAAATATTCGTTAGTAATTTGATGTCCGAATACACTTTAGTGCTCATTTACATAGATTTTGTAAACAAATAAAAAACTATTAATTGATAAACTAAAGTTTTTAAGACAAGATTTTTGTCCATAGCGCAAAAGGGTAACAATTATTTTTATAAACAATAATTATTAGCCTGAAACACTCATCCAAATTGAAAAAACCTTCCGAGAAAAGATAAATGTCGCCGACAGGACTCGAACCTGCACCCTTCTGATTCCGGTCAGATGCTCTACCGTTGAGACGTAGAGCATCTGACCGGAATCAGAAGGTGCAGGTTCGAGTCTTGTCGGCGACATTTATCTTTTCTCGAAGGTTTTTTCAATTTGGATGAGTGTTTCAGGCTAATAATTATTGTTTATAAAAATAAAAAAAAACTATACATTTTTACTCCATTTATTAATAATAATAATAATAATACTCGGATGATTTGTATAGCGCTGTTTTTGTGAAAACTCACCTCAAGGGCGCTGTACAAATACTACTTGCTAGGGTTTATCTTATTATGTACATATACAGAAAATATACTTTCCTGGTAGGGCACTCCCGATTAAAACGTTAAATTACAATGTTTTGGGCTGAGATGATTTGATTTTGCACGCACAGGACACATATATTAGAAAACACCATGACATTGAAGTTACTGTTAAAATCCTATTTGTCATTAATATTATATACATTAGAAGGTTATTGGCAAAAGAAGAGTAGGTACTTATTTGAAACATGATTTTATTTGAGATTTTTGATAATAATTACATTTACAAATATTAAAATTATTTGTTTATTAGATAACTGAACCATTCATGGATATGACTGTCCGAAGAGATGAGTTTTGAGTTTTGCTCAGAATTCTGTCGAGTCATTAATCAATCTTAAATCATATGGCAGTTTATTCCAGGCTTTAGGGCGTCGCTGATAAAATCTTTAAATTTCATATTGGTGTTTGAGATGAAACATCGATGATTTGGGCCAGCCCTGGCAATAACAAAGCCTCCGCTAGGGCCTAGGAATGTAAATAATTTGTGTACATCCCCCGAAACCCGATAGCTGAATAAGACGCTTGATAAAACCTTAAATGTACAACCCAAACACGTTTGAAATAGAATTTACTGGATGGGCTGTCACTAATAGAATGAACATCGCTATGAAAAAAACGATGAACGAAATTTTAATTCCGCTACACAGCCTGGCCTAAGATTCCTACATAATAATAAAAATGTTGTTTTACAAAAAAATATAACTGTTTGCAAAATAATGATAAATGTGGGCTTGGGTGCGAAAATTAACAATCTGAAAGCATGTTGCCTGTTGTATGCTGATGTGGTACTGATTAAGAATATGGAAGATCTGTAGTCTTCCGTGTCCAGGATGAACGAAGTATGAATGTAAATAAGTCGAAAATCATGGTGTTTGAAAGAGAGAGTTCTTAAACAGTGTGCAATATTCTGCCGTGGTAAGTAAAAACACATTATCTTCCTTGAGATTCCCAAGGAAGATACTGTGTTTTTACAGGAAGCTCCGTCAACGGAGGACCGAACGCGGTTGGCGCTAACAAAATATGTATTAAATAAGTTTTTTATTCTCTTTCTAAACTACCAGACCGAGCGCAAGCAGCGAGCGGCGAGGCTTATAACTGCTAATACAAACCTAATAGTCGCTTTTTTTTCATTTAAGAGCAAAAAATCAGTAAAGACATATGTAGGTTAGTCAATATTTATTTGATGATTTTTCGATTTATTTGGAATACGCTTCACAGAAAATCTTTTCAAATATATGAAATATATACGTGGGTCGCTGGAGGCGCTAGTTTAACACGTTGCCATAAAAAAATATACGTGAATGCTCCAACGTTTCGGTACTCTTCCTCTGCTTCACCTGCCTTCCACTTTGCCAGTGACTATGAGTTTCTGAAGATAACAGGTGAATCTAGTATTTTCTATTTCAGTGTCTTGCACGAAACACGTACTCGACGTAATATACGTAAATAATGCGGAATATGAGGTGGGAGAGATGCTGCCTCTGGGTTTTGTTTTCATTCATTTTGGAACTCATGACCCGGATGTTATCATTTATTAAGACTTATATATGTACACTGCAACAAAACAACCGACAGAAACAATTGCAAACATAGGTCATTAAAAATGCAATACGCAAGTACGTGGGTAATTACAAAATTACACACATTAACTTTTTATTGCTTTATTTTGTGAGAGGATGAAACAGGTAATCATCATCAAAGCATCAATATTCATTATAAGATGAAAATGATTACATTAAAATATGGATTTGAGGCCACAGCAATTGCGTACATGCGATTAAGTAAAAGAAGAATGAGGTTGTGTAAGTTAGTAATCGAGGCATACAAATCAATGGGTACTGCCGCTCCGGGAACCATTCTTTGGATAACCAACACCTCCGCCATAGTTCATGTTCATGGGCTCATGTCATTCACTATGTTTGGTGACTTAGCAGGGGTATCCGGGTTCATAGGGGTAAGGTTTGCGAGGTCTTGGCGGATTGGAAGAGACCGGTTGAGGGAGACCCTTTGACCTCTTCAGCCGATCTTTCTCCACCCATCGCCTTGCACAACAGTGGGAAGGGTGGATTAATACGTCCGTCACTCCTAGACACACCGACCTTCAGTTTCCTACCAACCCCTCATATGCTTTTCCTTCCCAGAAATTAATTTTCCTTAAAAAGACTCCACACAGCATCCCCAAAGATTACATAGACCACGTCGAGTTAAAAAATATATATAAATAAAGCGGATATCCCATTTCGACAGTCATAGCTATCACCGCCATAGTTGATTTTAAAATAGTTCTTAAACAGATGCGTTTCTTGCATATAGCATGTTTATAACAAATTATTCTACGTAGGGAAGGAAAAATACGGCGATAATTAAAAAGGTACATTTATTTACTTCTCGAACAACTGTAGAAACTTTTCGTATAATTAAATTCGAACAACGAATTCACTTGTTGTCCGTCTTTCACTAAGGAAAAGGAAAAATGCTGTTTCTCAGTGACTTTTAGCAAATACATCACTGTTGGAAATATATACATATGCATGATGCGTAAACATAAAAGTGTGTGTTGTTTTGGCAGCGCTCGGCGTTTACGAACTTTGCCGAATATCCAAGCAATGGGTGTCATGGACTCCAATAAAGTAGTAGAATCTGCAAGAGCATTGTTTCTTATCTAACTATGTACATTTTTGAAAATACTATGTAAATAATTTTCAATTCAAAACGTATCTGGTGAGGTTAACTCTACACGGGCGATGTAAACATACTAATCAACGTTGCATTTACGATCGAACGTAATATGTAAAACGGTCCAAATTACTATGTAGCAGCATTAGCAAATAGTTCCATCCCGAGTCTGACAGTATCTCTCTGATGATCTCGCTCACCTCGGAGCATCGGAAGGAAGTTCAACTCAGGGGCAAGTCCAGAGGTTAGGGCCGGACCGACAACAATTAACGCCATTTTCATTGGTATTCAGAGTCCTGGTCCAATTAGAGACCCTGCTTAAAAAATGAAACTATTAAAGATTGTTGCTTGAAGTTGAAGAAAATATCAGCCTTCCACGAAAGAATATTTAAAATGAATTGTTTTTTAATGTAATGAAATTTAATAATTATTATTATAGAGTTCTGTAAGTATTTTAGTTTTTAATTATTGTTTCAGCTGTTGCGGTAATAAATCATTTTAGAGTCCAAATTAAATTTGAATGGGTGTAAATAAAATTGTATGAGTAACTAGTCTCAATGTGGCCTAACCAAAGTTTGAAAATGACTTCGAATGCCGAAGCAGCTGTAACAATGATTAAAAACAAAAATGCTTGCGGAACTTTATAATATTATTATTTAAGTATTATAGATTAATTAAATAAAGCATATAATTTAAATAGCATTTATGTAAAACAATTACGAGAAAAATTGTCTTTTAAATACGGGGAAAACAAATTATTACCTGACAAAATAGAGAAATTTATTATTTTTTAACTAAATCGGTTTTGTCGGTAATAAATAATTTTTATCACCGTCCAAAGTAGAATTGGAAGGTAGTAAATAAAACTTTGCAATCATCATAAGGATAGCAGCCAATAAAATGGGATTTATATAAAAATGGAGGGTAATATTGACAAATCTTGAACATGAAGTATGATATCGGTGTAAATGGCGTAAATTGAACTGGTCTCATTAGCTAAGTTGGTTAAGCGGTTACCCCGAATAGGTAGAGGTCCTGGGTTTGAGTCCCAGATGCGACTGAAATCTTTTTAATTTCTGTTGTTTTTTCTGTTTCGTGGTTCATTTGGGATGTGTTAATATTATCTTCTTCAATGAAAAAATCATATGAGTAAGTCGTAACAATGGTAGATCGAAGCTGTCACAATAATAAAAACTAAAATTCTCGCAGAACTAAATAACACTATTAAATGTAATTTACATAAAATTAAAAAAAAAAACAAACATTTAAAATGATCAAACTCTAAATTTGAGATCAAATACTGACAACGAAATAAAAGATAATTGTAATTTTTAGGTGGCCACGTTGACTCTCGATTAATTTATTTTTCTTGAATTATTGCAACTAAAATTTATTACTACAAAAAAACGTTTCTAAAAAGCTACCTAATATTTGAAACAATAATTATCGAGTTAACATCATTACAAATTCTATTATATTCAGAAAAGACTTGTTTTCAGAATTTATAAATAAGTTTTTTAACATTATTTTAACGTGTATTATTCCCTCCACATATCATCACCAAAGATGACATAAGCCTTGCAGGAAATTAGTTCTTTCAGGGTCTCGTGTGCAGAGTAACTGTAAAAAAAAAATTATAAGCCGTTGGATTTTTTGGCTTGTCTCGCAAGGCAATGGATTTTTATAAAATTACGTTAAAAATGCCCATTTTGTATGCCAATAATGTCTTTATAAACATGTCTATTAAAGTTCATACTAATTACACTAAGATATTTCGGTGGCACAGATGCGCCGCGTGCTTTTAGATTTTAGACGGTGTTGATAAATATAAAAAAATATCTAAAGTGTACACTTTGTGTTACTAAAAAGATTTTATGTGCTTCCGAACATTTAAAAAAGATGCTTTCGTAGCGCCCTTTAAAATTGTCCGCCCGGTTACTCGTTCCGTCTTCACTTACGGTAGATCTGGTTCTGCTTAAATTGCGATAGTTGCGGGTCGATCAAGATCAGCTTTTATAGCCCTAAAGCCTCGTAGTCCTGTACCTTGTAGAACACAACGGGCGATGAATGATATTTGTGGTGACCACAAATTACTCGTGCTTGGAAAACACAAAGAGTTAGAAATGAGACGTTTACACGTGTCTATGAAAATATAGGTGGAAATAATTAAAAAGATAGATTAAGATCTAGTAATATCCAACACAAAAATTTGTTCTTCTCCTTGTCTTCCTCCAATTTCTTCTGTCTCACAGATAGGCCCCAATATTGGGGGTAGGAAAGGGGAGTACGGCATAGATTCCGGATTTCGTTAATACGTACTTTCAATAACATTATTCGGATTAATAATAATAAATAAAAAAGTATTGTTTTATCTATAAACTAATTAGTTTTTAAGAAAAAATCATTATTTTCTCTTATTAGAGTAACTTGATATTGAATATGTATTATTATTGTTAATAACTATTTTTATTTTAAATTTAAACATATTTTTTACATTAAATTACAATTTTTCTTATGATAACCTAACACATACGATGTTGGTAGACCGCCGTCTATAATTTAAAAAATAGTCGATCGTAGTGGTCAAAAGTTTGGCCACCCCTGCACTATACAATATCAAGATTGAAAGAAACAATGCACGCAGAAGATCTGAAAGTGAGCACGAGTACAAAAATAAAATATTGCAAGTATTATAATGTTTAAGTACAGCAGGCTACCTCCGTAATAAATTAGTTTCCATCGATATTGATTTTTTTGTTGTCTTTCAATTGCTTGGTTCCAACGCAATATTTTTAAAATGCTTATACTTTTTTCTACCTTGCTTATTAGATTCTTACGCGCCGGTTCAGCGTTGGCATACTTATGCTGGCCTTAAGACCGGTTTTAGGCAGTTTTTTACGATATATTACCGTGGTAATGAGTCAGGTTTTTTCAGGATTCCAACTTTAAGCGCCGCGTAATATTTACACAAAATAAATATTTTATTCTCCTTGATGTGGTATGAACGTGGGCAAGAAAAATTATATGTTCATATCTGATTTCCGGACAATGGAACTCTTGCGTATTGCATATACAACAGCGTATACAAAAGAAACGAAGGATGGGTATATTATTGCTCAATAGAATCGCTTCTGATATCGACCTATTATAAATGAGTTGAGAAAAATTCAAAAAGGGAATCTCTTTGACTTTTGACGGGATATATTCCTACTGATGAAAAGAAATCAAATGGAGCTTGAATGAATTTGAAAACATATCCTATAGCCGTCTAGTGGGCTAGATTCGAAACTTTTTGAAAAATAAGAAATAGTCAGTACGGTCTACCCCAGCTTCACCGGAATTTATGGGCGTATTCTCAAATATATTTTCTCATTAAGCGATTTAAAACTACAGAACAAAAAAAAGTCAAAATGTCTGTATTAAGGGATCCACTTAAATATCACTCCTTATGCAGGTGGTGAAAAAAAGATTTCGATTTATGGAAAAACAACATCGCCAAAATGCGTGTTTTATTTAATTTTGTAAAGCTCAGGCACAAATATTAAAATGTTTTTTGGTCATATTCTAAAATACTTAATTCACCACAATGATCAATGACATTATCCGAAAAACGGTTCGTAAGTAGGCGACTTTGCGCTTTCAACATTTTTTTAGGTCTAATTTTTTTCTAGACTTAAAAACTCATCAAAACATGCCAGATTAAACCAAAGACCAAGGTTTCAGAATTTAACAAAACATCTATAATATTTCTAGGCCAGCAAATTTTCAAACTTAAAACACATGATTTTGCAGTTCTTAGCATTGCATTTCTTAGCCTTAAATAACAGGTGAACGAATTATTTCTATAATAGATAGTACATGACGTGCTAAAAAAGTTGTGTTCATCTTGAAGAACCAGACAAAAAAACTGTGCCTTTTTATAAGAGCCCACCGTTGTTGATCACCAAAGTTGTCACTTAGAAGCAATCAGTACTCGAAAGTTGTTACTTAGAAACAATCAGTACTCGAAAGTTGGTACTTAGAAACAATCAGTACTCGAAAGTTGTTACTTAGTAACAATCAGTACTCGAAAGTTGGTACTTAGAAACAATCAGTACTCGAAAGTTGTTACTTAGAAACAATCAGTACTCGAAAGTTGGTACTTAGAAACAATCAGTACTCGAAAGTTGTTACTTAGAAACAATCAGTACTCGAAAGTTGGTACTTAGAAACAATCAGTACTCGAAAGTTGGTACTTAGAAACAATCAGTACTCGAAAGTTGGTACTTAGAAACAATCAGTACTCGAAAGTTGGTACTTAGAAACAATCAGTACTCGAAAGTTGTTACTTAGTAACAATCAGTACTCGAAAGTTGGTACTTAGAAACAATCAGTACTCGAAAGTTGTTACTTAGAAACAATCAGTACTCGAAAGTTGGTACTTAGAAACAATCAGTACTCGAAAGTTGTTACTTAGTAACAATCAGTACTCGAAAGTTGGTACTTAGAAACAATCAGTACTCGAAAGTTGTTACTTAGAAACAATCAGTACTCTATAGTTATGATTTTAATATGATAAACATTTAATGGCACATTTAATTTATATAAAACAATAGACAGTAATAAATTAATTAAAAAATAATGATGTCAAGTATTTTATTCTTACATTATTTTGTTACATGTTTATCATTTGTCTATACTTGATATTATTATTTAGTAGTATTCTATATATTCCTGATGAGGAAAGCTTCGCTTTCGAAACATACAGATATGTATATATTAATAAAGTGGTGATTACAAAGTCATTTTTAATTAATTTATCAGTAATGACGCCACAAAGTGAATACCAATCTTTTGAAGAAATTATAATATGTATTATTTTTGCGGTACGTTTCAGAACGGAACATACTTTTAAAAAGACCACCGCTCATGATATAAGCGTTGCGTTAAATGGTATTAGCCATGTTTGGAGACCAGATCTGGATAGCCTCACCTTTTTCTACTCCATCTCATTTTTATCCCCATTCCCGCAACAACAACCTCACAACATACCCCAACCTACCATACCCCACTACCACTACCACTATCATACCCCACTAGTTATGTGCCATAGATGTAAGTCACTAATTATAAGTCTCAGTAGTTTATCCCTAGCCATAAGTCTTAGTGATAAGACAATAGTTATAAGTCTTACTTATAAGCCATTCGTAATAAAGTTTAGCTGTAAGGTATTGGTTGTACATGTTATTTAATTAATTGTAAAGCGACCTTGAGGCGATTTTTCCACGAAAACGGCGCTATAGAAGTAATCCAAATATTATTATTATTATTATTAACCATATTGCCATATTTTCAGAGCCTCCGGCAGTTGAACTTTCGTGCGGTATTCACATTAGAAAAATTTGCAAAAACCCATAAAAATTCTTCTGCCGTTGATCAAACATCATATACTAATCAAGTAATCATTTATCGAGCTAAAACCAGCTCCTTTCAATCATTATTTTAAGAGAAATATACAAGCCAAAAATAATTACAAGCTATGCGTCTTATGCCACCATGAATATAGGTAATATCTTTAAAAATCGCTTAGCAAGCGAAGTTTAGAAACGCAAAAAGCAGTTTTTATTTATTTTGTGAAGAAATTTGTAAAAAAGAAATAATATAAACAAAGGAAACTTTCACAAATTTCAGCTATAAAGCAGAATTTTTAAAACTTGCCCCTTTCATGCCTTCAATCTTTTCTAATGAAAAAATAAATTATTTAGTAGTTTACGCTTACATTTTTTACAACGTAATTAACGATTTTTTTTAATTCTTGTAAAAGGAATTTCTAGGAAAAAGTTTAATTTTTCACTTGTACCAAACACTTTGTGGGTATTCATAATTATAAATTAAAATAAAATAACTTGGTTTGAATACCACTTTTAATTTTTAAACCGGTTGGTTAAGATATAAAAATAAAAAAGTGATATTCAAACTAAGTTATTTTATTTTAATTTATGAAAAAGTTTAATTTATTCAAAGTATATTTTTTGTTTTTCATAATGTAAACCGACTCGTAGTTATACGAGGAGATTAATCAAAATAGTGATTTCACCGATAGCTTCGCCTTAATATTCTCCAGATCAGCTCGCACCAGTAAAATAATAATTACAGGGACGTTTCTCCGAGTGCTGCACGTCAGAATGTTTCAGGAATTTCATAATGGGGCACTTTCAGGTATTCGAATTGCCTCTCTATATGGCTGCGAGTGGGGAGGGCATCGATAGGTTCTTCCTTGAATAAAACATGATTTTATTAGTTCCTCGTAAAGTATGAACAGAACCTTGAAGACATTTTTTTCTTATGCGATCATTCCACAGGACTAGTTCTACATTTTTTTTCACAATAAGCAATCACTTTGAGGTTTGACAGCATATTAAATAAAACAAACACTTAAACAAAAAACACGAATTTAATGTATTTTTACCCCAACCGGTTTCGCTTAGATGCAAATATAAAAACTAAAGAATAATACAGAGTTACAAAAATAATATATTTTATTACATATAAATAGTAAATAAAAGAGTGTAATGGGGACATAATGAAGTCATTGAGACAATATTATAATAATTTATACAAGACAGAGCCATAATCAGTGGAAAAGAGACTACTTAAGGAATTATATGAAATTTCCTATGAATACTTCCACATCCTATCAATTATTAACTTCATATACTTCTCTAATGTTGCCTGTCACCCATTTAATTATAATTATATAGTCAAGTAGTCTATTTTCCACCAACAGTGGCTTTGTCTTGTATAAATCATTACAGGATTGTCTTAATGACTTTATTATATTCCCATTACAATATTTTATTTACTATTTATTTGTAATAATATATTATTGTTGTCTCTCTCTAATATTTTATTCTCTCTTCTCTCTTTTGTAATATATCTGCCTCGCCATTTTGCATTCTCTATCTATATATATGTACGATAACTGTGTATTATTCTTTACTTATTAATTATATTTACCCTGACGAAGCTTGATCCAAGCGAAACCGGTTGGCGTAAAAATACAATAATTATTCGGTGTTTTTTTAATTTCATACCGTATTTTTTTAATGTTTTTTATTTTTTTATCTTGAGTTGGGTTTCTGCTTTTTTACGTCTAGTCACTGATAATGACAGGCGTCATTTCAGGCAAAATTTTCAGATCTGCTCAATGATTTTTCTTCTGTGTGATAATAATAATAATAATAATCAATGGATTATTTCTATAGCGCCGTTTTCGTGAGAAAATCACCTCAAGGGCGCTTTACAACATAATTTATCTAACCTATACCTTATCACTTAAACTTATATATAATAATTTACATATTAGATTAATTACTAATGGCTTACAGCTAAGATTTATAAATAGAAAATACCTAATTCAGACTTATAATTAGTGACTTACATCTAAGACTTATATAGATAGCGACTTACAACTTAGACCTGTAGCTAGTGACTTAAAACTAGTGAGAGAGTCTTACAACTAACATATTTACATTTTAGAATAAATTATGTACAAAATGTTACTATTTGGACATTCAGACATAACCTGATATTGAACAGCGGTGGGGCGAGTATGTATATGATACATAACAGCTGCATTTGTATGCCTCTGATCAGTTTTGTTAACGTCTTTTTATCTATGTGGTTATTTCTTTTTGTGTATTTAAAATACAGACTGCGTTTTTAGATTTGATATCAGGATGTGACAGTGTTTATGCGGAACAGACAGAATAAAGGATTTTCTCGAAAAATGTCCTTGACCATTTTTGGGTATTCAAACTCAGTCATCTGAACAAATCCGCGATAACTGAGCATTCTTGGAAACTGGCCATTTATTTGGATTTAAGGCTGAAGTGCTGGAAAAGCACACAAATAATGGAGTTCGCCTAATCTAAAAAACTCACATAATATTAGTTGGGACGACGGAGTTTTACTTTAAAAATCGTGGAATCCGGACGGTGACTTCAAAACTGACCACCGAAAACCAAGTTAAAGTAGATTAAGGAAGGCAACAAGTATCATATCACTACTTGTATATACATAAACACACTGTTCAATACACTCTGACTCTATACATCAGCCTTGATGATGGACTCAAGGTTGTTGACGTTAATGATGGCTTATTACTCAATAAACCAATCAACATAATTTGGCCGGCTATTGTAATATTGACCGTCGTACGAAGATGTACCTAGACGAGTTGCTTAATAATATAGAAGTTTGTTAAACCTGAAAGTTGTTATTTAATAATTAAGTTATTGTAAATTGATATTTGGAATTCTCTGTAACTATACTAAATTAAGTTGATTGCTAAGTTTGACGAACCAAGAAGATGTTATGATGTTGATTGCTAAATTCGATGAACTAAGATGTTATGATATAGATTGGCTGGTTTTATGAACCAAGATGTTATGATGTTGATTGCGAAGTTTGATGAACCAAGATGTTATGATGTTGATTGCTATCTTTGAAGAACCAAGAAGGTTTGATGTTGATTGCTATCTTTGAAGTACCAAGATGTTATGATACTGATTGTCAACTTGGATGAACCAAGATGTTATGATGTTGATTGCTAAGTTCGATGAACCAAGATGTTATGATGTTGATTGCTATCTTTGAAGAACCAAGATGTTATGATACTGATTGTCAAGTTGGATGAACCAAGATGTTATTATAATAATTACAATTCAATGATTTTTGTAGCGTCTTTTTGTAAAAATCACCCCGGGGCGCTGTGATATCAATTGCCATGCCTGACGAACCAGGATTTTGTAATGTTAATATTAAGTTTGAATTACCGGGACGCTGTGACGTTTATTGTTAAATTTGTTGGGTCAGGGAATTGTGATATAACATTTTATTTAAAGTACTGGGTATTGTGATGTAGCTTATTTAGTTTGATTGGTAAATTTGATGAAACGCGAGATATTATGATGTTGATTGTTAAATATGGGCACATGGATGCTTTACTGTATTGAGTGAGCATTATGGTTATAATGAAGGCTACCTGATATTGTTTGGCACGTTTTCGGATTTGCATTCTTCCTTTGTTCCCTTTGTTCCCACGGTTCCTTTGTAATTTCACTTTTCATACCGCGGGATCTTCTTTCAAATTGTGATAGAAAGTACCCATTTGAAATTAGCTCCAAAATCCCGGGAAATTCTGCTGTGATTAATTTAAGGCACTAAAAAGCCACTAATTAGATTTGTGGTGAAATCATAATATGTTATTGGCATTCAAGGTGGGTGCAAAGATCGGTGGTTCTCTTTATGCCATTTTATGCTTGATACCGTTCGACAGCCATGGTCGAGGGGTAAGGCTCTCGACTACGAATCCAAAGGTCGCGGGTTCAAATCCCGTCGTACGCAAGTAAATTATATTTAATTAATTTGTGCTGTTTCAAAATTATTAATAAAAAAAAAATCTAGTATATTTGAGCACGTTCCAGAGTGGAAGATGCTCTCAGTATCGCCCTGGTGAAAGACCACCATTCAGAATTGAAACGTTGCTTGAAATGGTTTTTAGTCGTATTTTTTTTGGTCTGATACTTAATTTTTTTCTAGGCTTATAAATAAACAGACCAAGAAATTGGATGGATATACGAAAGGCTAAGGTGTGTTCTACTTGCAGTACTTAATTAAATGATCTATGATATTTCTAGGTCATCAAATTCTCAAGCCGAAAACACATGATTTTGCATTACTTCCCATTGCATCGCATTAAAAAACAAAAATGTCTATTTAAAAACCTCTAATGTGCGTAAATAAATACATTTTTCTATCGATTTCCAATTTATAATTTTATTTGAATAGTTAACTTGAAATGAAGATATTTTTTATTTGATTTTCGTATTCGGTTCAGATAAAGTTTGATCGAAACCCACGCATTGACATTAGAATATTGTCATTTGATAAAAAAATAACGAAAAATAAAGAGTGTTTTATTTTATTTTATCCGTTGACAATCTTAGGAGACTGAGTATGCCCCGGGCTTGGGCGTTCATCGTTACGCCACTGTCACGCAACGTATATTTTTACAAATCTATTATATATTCCACGAAGTAATCCTAAGGTATTCTGTTAATAGGAACAAATTCGTCTCGAGATTTCATTTCTGAACGGAGTCGTTATTATAACTGGGATTGTGAAAGCTAATTAAGTGGGTGATCTTATTAGTCCCATAGAACATTGTAAAACATCTGCCGAGTACAAAACGATGATAATTTTATTGGAAAATGTGAATGAGGCAACCCTTGACTCGAACTGAAGGTAATTCACGATATTAACTTTGACATTTGATTTGAAAGCAGGGTTACCAAAAACAGGTAAAGCCCGGGAATATCGTAAAATAATCAGTTTTCTTGGTTAGTTTTGAAAAATGGTGTGATAATAAATCTGAAGGCCTATTACGATATTATCTTTGACATCAATAATAAATAAATAAATATAAATACTAAATTGAAATGCAGCCAAATACACGCTTTTTCCAGGAGTACTGGTCTGGAACCAGTTTTCCGGGCTAGCAATGAAAACAACCACGAAGTAATAAAATTCGTAAAACTTACTGATGATATTTCTTTCCATTAGTGGTTATTCATTTTAGCGATTAAAGTCTTTCGATTTCTTGGAGCGAATCGAAAATATCGGTTAAAAAAAATCTAAAATTTAGCTCTGCTACCCAGTGGCGTGCATTGCCCTATGATCGAAAGTAAACTGTGTGTAGTTTTTCAAGTTCGGGTATGAAATGCGCAGTAAACATTAGAAAATCGCCATTTTATTATCATATCCCGCTGATTGAAAATGCCAACTGAATAAAAGAGTGCACAAGTTGCTTACCAAATTCATGGAAAAAATCATTTTTTGCTCAGAAATTTACCGAATTATTAAATTTCTATCTATGGTAGCTTTTCTTACGGAAAACACAGCTTTTCAGCCTTCATGTTAAATTTTTATAAACAATACTTATTAGCCTGAAACACTCATCCAAATTGAAAAAAACCTTCAGAGAAAAGATAAATGTCGCCAACAGGACACGGACCTGCACCCTTCTGATTGCCGGTCAGATGCTCTACCGTTGAGCTACGTCGGCTTATCGCAAACCCGCCAAGTTAATCAATATATACTAGTGTTTCATTCAATAATTACTGTTTTTTTTATTATATTTCACCTCTAAACAACCAACTTTATTAGTATGAGGAAGGCTTGTAACGGCTAAATCCCTCAATAGGTGGCGACAAGAGAAATTATGTCTACATTTTATTGGTGAAAAATGTTTTGACTTGTCAAATATTTATTAATTGATAAACTAAAGTTTTTAAGACAAGATTTTTGTGCAAAGCGCAAAGGGTAACAATTATTGTTTATAAAAATAATTGTTACCCTTTGCGCTATGCACAAAAATCTTGTCTTCAAAACTTTAGTTTATCAATTAATTCATGTTAAATGATTATTTTTAATCGACTTCCCTGCTTTGTTTTTTTTCTCTGTTTACGAATAACCAGACATTTTTTTTTAAATGCCTCTTACTACCATCATCGTTTCTTATGCAGTGGTGGAGGACTTAGCCAGGATCGAAGGACCGCAAGGTCATCGCTGTAAGAAGTGTATATATATGCACCAATACACAAAATAAAAAAAAATATATGTTATTCTTTTCAACACTCATTGAGCGACCTATATGGTGTACACTCGCTGTACAATCAGTTTCACTCCAAAAGATACCAAAATTTCTTCAAAATTTCATCAAAATATTCATTTAACCCTTCGCAAGAAAACGGTATTATTTTTTCTTTCTTTAATAAAATGATACTTTTTCCGGGTCAGGTGCGTAAAATGCTTACGCGTGGCAACCCTGAGGGCGACTTGATTAGTCTATTGAAGATTAGGAAGGTACTAGTATTTAATTACCGTCTATGTAGCTCGCGATTTTCGAATCATACTTTTATTGTAGAAAAAAAATTGAAAGTTTTTTTCATTTTTAAAAAGCAATTCATCCAAAATTTAATGGTAAGGCCAAGGATATATTTTTAATCATTGGAGATAATTTTAACACTCTCAAAATGAAACATGAAACCGAAAAGACAGAGAAAAAAGCAATTGTAACTCGAATGCAGGTCTACCCGGGACCTTGCGCTCTAATTCACTGACCTACAGTTATCCCAATCCGTTCAGTCATTTTTATCGGTATTATACTTCGAATTCTAAGAAATGTTAATATCAACTTTAATTAATTTCGAATATACTCGTATTTTAATGTGGGTATGAAAGGAAAGAGGAAGTAACATCAGATCTAGTAATTAAACCACTTTAAGTATTGTGGTCTTTCATCGGGTGTAAAGTTTCTACCATTTTTTAATGTGCCACCAAAAAATGCAGGCATTGTTATTATTAATACTAGATATTTTATTTTTAGGTTTGTATTATATGACCTATGAAATTGAAACCAAGGATTTTATTAGCTCGGCCACGGAGCTCGGTAGATGGCGGCACGTTTGCTTGCGGCTCGCTTGGCGTAACTTGCAGCGGATTGGTATATACTCCGAATTCATCTCGTTCCGGTATACTTACCTGGCGTAGGTGGCACCGTGATCACTAAGGCGGTACCCCCAGGGTGAGGCTCTTCCATTGCACCCCGGTTGAGCTGATCTTTGCGATTATCCCTAATGCGGATAACTCGGGCGCGTAATTTTTGGTTAAAAAAACGTTAAAAAACGTGAAAAAGCTTATCGTGAAGTGGTGTGTTTGAAATGTGTTGTCAACACTGTCAACAGTGGCTGTTTTACTGCCCAAAAATCGAGTTCGAATTTCGAAATGAATACAATACGTGCGTTATGAAACCCGCACGCATGTCGTATGATTTTCTGAAGAAACTAACAAATTATTCGTACCAAACATACTGACCGGCTACAGGAGGAGACGTGCGAACCTCAGGAATCTACAAGCAGCCCGAGTGCGAAATTGTACATTGCACAAATCTGTAGACTATGTAACATATTAATACTACTACCTAATAAAAAAATCTAATGTAGTACGAGTGTCAAGTCCGTCAACAAGAACAGATGGGTTATACGAGCATTTTTTTTACTGGGTACGATAGGTACAAATACAAAAAAAAAATGGTAAAAATACTGCCAAGTTCTTAATTACTACTTTGAATGTCAAGACTGTCAGGGGGACCGACGATTGGGGACAATGGACTGGGGGAGGCCCCACCCGTGCTGACCACTGGAAAGGGCAGTTGAGGGGAGTAACAAGTTGTTACTAACAAGCAAGAATAACATTTAGAGGGTATACAAAATAAATTATATTTGCAAGATTTTTTACACAAAACGAAACTTTTCTTAGAAACAAAAACAAAAAATCTTAAAAGAAACCGGTTTAAAAAATAACCACTTCCTCAGAGAATCAGCGACGACATATTTGAATTTTTGGTAGATGTATGGTGTATACTTGTAACAATAAATAATTTGTTGAACCCATTCATCTCCATTAATTAAGAGTTTGTTTGTAGTACAGTTTGAGATGTATTGAATATCTAGTTTTCATTGGAACTAGGAATTGTGTTAACATCATCTCACATTGTTGGTCAAAGTTCGGCTCGTAGCTCGCAGCGATATTTTCACGTACAATATGCCGGAGAACAGCGATATCGGGTTGTGTTCTGTACCAATACAGCATTCTGGAGTAGAACTCTACACCACGAGCCAATGGAAAGGGCACTGATTTCGTAAATATGCTTTGAGAAAATAAATAAGATTAGACAGGAATTATTATATGTACTTAACAATAATAATATGTACATAGAAAAAAAGTCTTAGATTGGAGCATTTCAAACTTTCGTCAGATTTAATTTGATCAAACATCAAACGGTAATTTAAAATGAGATATTCATGTACAAAAAAGTTTGCACACGGCTCAGAGCTATAGTGAGCAGACTTTAAAAATTTAAATTCTTTGTTCCACGAAATACCTTAATAATAGAATATCTATCATTGCCGGAATCCTTTATAAGATATGGAATAACTGCATGGGAATATTCAACAATAAAAATATTAATTTAGTTCAAATTGTATGATATTCCATAATGAAATTGCTGTTGAGCAAAGCTTAATGTGAACAAAGACATGATGTACCTAAATCATTGCTACACAATTCTGTGAATTTGCTATATGAAAATTGTGAATCAGCACATCTCAATTTGAATATAGCAAACTATTGATACATGCTTATAACACAAGACTAAGGCCGCTCTCTGACGGTCCGGTAGAGAATCGACATAAACCGGGTGCAGCAAAAATGCAGTAAATGTTTCGCGATATTTCCTCCATCGACTCTCCGACAGGTCTTCAGCGATTTGTAGCCGCCAGTAAATTGTCGGTATGTTATCGGATCTATCAAAGTCAAAATCGAAAAATGTCGAGGGAATCAAGTGAAGATGAGGCTCCGATATGTTATTTATTCCTTTGAACGAGACATAAAAGGAGGAGGTTTTATGTCCACCCGTACATCGAACGTAACGTTCATTGAAGGTTATTTATAACTGCCAGGGGATGATGTCAAATCCCGGTAAATGTACCGAATGTAAAAAAAAAAACATTTGAACTGGTCCAGCACGTTACTCCATTTGTAAAAAGTCTTTCTATTGCACACCAAGCTTTCTCCGTTGTCTCCTTTACTACACATGTCGGTAATTTATAGTTATAAAGGCGTGCATATTTCTTTACCTCCATTATTAGCCGAAAATTCATATCCCGCTCCATGTTTGAACTCGAAGGTGAATGGCGCGTAAACGATCGAAACAAGGGCTGGTGCGTGTTTGCCTAGAAGCTACTGAATTGTTGTCCAGCTTGTGGTATAACAGAAGTACGTCGCGCCGCCCCCGCTTCTCCCCCGAGTAGTGAGCTAGCGCCCATTGAAATGTATGGCGCAGTGCCCTGTCGGTATCACGCTTGAGGTTTATGTCGATTCCCTACCGGATCGTCAGGGAGTGGCCTAACTGCAAACGATGGACTCCTAATTCCCAGACACCTAAATAAATATGGTTAAAGAACCTAATACCCAAACATTTAAAACATGTTACCCAAATCAACAACAAAAAATGTTAATACATTTTCAGAAGGAGAGATGTACGAGTATGCTGAAAAAATTGTTATGTGAAAAAGATTTTTTGCATTATTCCTTTTTTCTTTCTTTTCGCTTTTTTATATGATTTTCCCTGTATTTTTATATCCTTTTTGGTTTTAAAATTTTATTTTACTTTTGTGCCCTCTTTAATGTATTTTTAATTTTTATAAATATTGTTTTATTGTAATAATTTACAATATTCACCTTTCTTAAATTTAAAATATGGACTGTTTTAAGAACCCGTTGAAAAACTGATACCAATCAGTTTAACAGGACTAACTTTTGGAAAAAAATAAAGGAATATGTTAATTTAAAAAAAAAAAAGTCGATCAGCGTCCTTTTGACGGCCTCCATGGTCGAGGGGTAAGGCTATCGACTACGAATTCAAAGGTCGCGGGTTCAAATCCCGGCGTTTGCGAATAAATTTGAATGAATTAATTTGTGCTGTTTCACAATTAATTTAATTTAAATTAATTTCTCCAGTCTTTAATACTCTTTAAACGTCGATCCTCAGCCCGTTTCAGCTTTTGAACGAGTACCTAGAGATGGTCTCCTGTTCCAGTTACATTGTCATAAATTGAAGACTGAAAACGGTATGCCTCATTACGAAAAAAAAAATGTTGCGTCGTTTCTAACAGCAAATACTTATTGCTATTTTTAATTCGTTAGCGATTTTTTGTATCAAATTAGTGATTAAGGATAAACTAAACGTGATCCGCGCCCACAGATGGCAATAATTTGAATTTTTTGTAACAATAATTACAATAATTGGATGATTTACAAGGGCGCTGTACAAATATTACTTGCCAGGGTTCATCTTATTATGTACAAATAGATTCAGAAACATGCTTACCTGGTAGGTCATTCAAGATTAAAACGTTAAATTATAAAGTTTTGGCTTGAGAATATATGATTTTGCACGCACAGGACACAATATTAGAACACTGCACATTGCATGATATTGCAGTTACTGTTTAAATCATATTTGTCATTGATATTATAGTTATAAGAAGGTTATTGACAAAAGGGGAGTTGGTATTTGTTTGAAATATCAATGTTTTTTTTTGTAGAATTTTTGAGAACAGATTTTTAAAATGACCGATTTAAGCTTTTAAAAAAATTCTACTTCGGTTTAACTGAAATTTTCGATAATAATTATTTACATTTCAAATATTTATTATTTTTATAAACAATAATTATTAGCCTGAAACACTCATCCAAATTGAAAAAACCTTCCGAGAAAAGATAAATGTCGCCGACAGGACTCAAACCCGCACCCTTCTGATATTCGGTCAGATGCTCTACCATTGAGCTACGTCGGCTTATCGCAAAACCCGCCAAATTAATCAATATATACTAGTGTTTCATTCAATAATTACTGTTTTTTATTATATTTCACCTGTAAACAACCAACTTTATTAGTATGAGGAAGGCTTGTAATGGCTAAATCCCTCAATAGGTGGCGTCGAGACAAATTATGTCTACATTTATTGGTGAAAAATGTTTTGACTTGTCAAATATTTATTAATTGATAAACTAAAGTTTTTAAGACAAGATTTTTGTGCATAGCGCAAAGGGTAACAATTATTTTTATAAACATTAATTATTAGCCTGAAACACTCATCCAATTCCAATTTCAACACTAGTATATATTGATTAACTTGGCGGGTTTGCGATAAGCCGACGTAGCTCAATGGTAGAGCATCTGACCGGATATCAGAAGGGTGCAGGTTCGAGTCCTGTCGGCGACATTTATCTTTTCTCGGAAGGTTTTTTCAATTTGGATGAGTGTTTCAGGCTAATAATTATTGTTTATAAAAATAATTGTTACCCTTTGCGCTATGCACAAAAATCTTGAAATAAAAACTTTAGTTTATCAATTAATTCAAATATTTATAGTTATTTACAATGTCGCGGACTACAAAATGTTTCAAATTCACGTAATGTTTTGTTTAATATTGAAATGGATTGTTTGTTGGCGCGCTTACACATGGAATATGAAATGGAATTATTTGTTATTGTGGGTGAAAAATACTTTTACAACATTATCATATAGAGCATTTTAAAAATTTTCTTCTTAAAAATATGTTTTTAAATTTGAGCCTTAAATCTTCAATAACAAATTATTCCATATCGGACACCCGCCGACAAACAATTCAATTCAATATTTAAAAGCATTACCTGCAAAAAGTGTTTTTTTTTTAAATATTTAATTTTAGAAAAAAAGTATCGTTTACCCCTGATGGAATCGCAGCCTGCTGATATATCGTTAGAAAAAATTAACTCTACACCCCTGCCCAGTTCCTAGAATCAACGCCAGTAGGTTCACTGTATAGCGAACGGTATTAGTTAGAATCCATATGCAAAAATATTATACACGGGTCCGGGAGGTCCGCCCACAATGTTGCAAGTCGGAAGTTATGGAACTTAGATCTTGTACAGCAACCAGTTATTTGGGAAGCCGCTTCCTGATCAGCGCCGGATACAAGCGACACAAACATGCCGCGTTTCCCGAAAACTGACTCTCCGAGTCGAACCGAACTTCTCGCAGTTTGAAGCCTGTATTTCGCAGAGTATTAGCAATAGAGATGATGTGTAAGTACCTACAAACACTGCTGTCTTATTTATTAGAACTTTATCAACATGATTAACCCTTTCATATGATGAAAATCCGATGCGAAGAATTTTTGAAGAAAATCTTTTAACTTTTAGCCTATTTAACAGCAACTTTAAAAAGAGCCACCGACTAACATATATATTAATTATTATAAGCTATTGTACTATTGAAATAAATTAAAAAAAATAAAATAAATTAATAACAATTGCGTTGTTTATACCGCTGTTTTTAATATGTAAATGTCTACACGTTTCAGAAACAAAGCTTCCCTCATCAGGATAAATACTATAACTACTAAAAATAATTACAAGTATAGACAAAACATAAGCAAATATAACAAATTACACAATAAACAAAAATTAAAACTAACTAACCATCACGCCGTTTCCCCGCAGGGGTAGGCAGAGAGGACGGACCGCCAAACTACTCGATCTTGGCATACACTTCTTGCTTCATTCACATTCATACATCGTCTCATACATTCTCTTCTATTATTCCGACTTCTGACATGGCCCGACTCAAGTATTTGATTCACTTGATCGTGCCATGTCTTCCTTGGATGTCCCCGGCTTCTTCTTCCATTCGCATTCGCGTCATATATTCTCCTTACACTCCTCTCTTCGTTCATTCGCTCTACATGCCCAAACCATCTAAGCGTCCCTTCCTTAATCTTACTCATTACGCTTACATCAGCCTTGCATTCTTTACGAATTTAAATATTTTTCACACGATCATGCATGTTTTTACCACACATTCGTCTCAGAGATCTCATTTCTACGGCATTCAGTTTACTTTCATCCTTCTTCTGCCAATTCCATGCCTCACTACCATACATCGGGGTTGGTATCAGAACTCCATTATGGACTGCTAGCTTCGCTTCTTTGGACAACTTTTTGTTAGCGCCAACCGCGTTCAGTCCTCCGTTAATGGAGTTTCCTGCATTCACCTTTCTTTTAATATCCCTATCAGTCTTTTCATCTCTCGTAAACATACTTCCCAAATATACAAACTCATCGACCTGCTCCAAGTATTCGACATTCACAACTATATTGCACACTGTTTTCGCACTCTCTCTTTCAAACACCATGACTTTAGACTTACTTACATTCATCATTAGCTCGTTCTTCATGCATACTTCATTCATCCTAGATACAAGGGACTGTAAATCTTCCATAGTGTTAGCAATCAGTACCGCATCATCCGCATACAACAGGCAACATACTTTCAGATTACTCATTTTCGCGCCCAAGCCCACCTCTTTCAATTCTTGCAATTATCCATGTATAGATTGAATAACCACGGTGACATTACGCAGCCTTGCTTAACACCTTTTAGATAATTATATTGATTGTAATCAACCTTCGGATAATCAATTATTATCAATTTTTCATCTATTTCTATATTTGATTAATCAATTTTTTCAACTATTTTTGTACTATACATTTCTATTTTTAACGACTGCTTTACAACCTGTTAAAAGTATTTTTCATGTATTTTTACTTTTGAAGCTATTTCATCATTACTGTTTTTGATACAATCTTTAGATATAACGAAATAGTGTGAATTATATTATACTATAATAGGATATAATGGGATATACAGTGTTTGGCGTGGAATATTTTTTCTTATGTTTCCTATAATTCCCAATTAAAACACACTTCACGCTCCATTTTACTTTAACACGATTGAAATAAAAACACGAAAGTGTTTTTAAGAACAATTTATAAAAGTATGAAAAGTAGATTAGGTATTGAATGGTCGAATCACGTTTTGGCATTTTCTGAACATTTTACCGGATTGCAACAATAACATTTGGCTGTCAATAGTTGTTTTGTTTTGTTCTTCATTATATTGATCAAAAACCAAATATATTCTGTTCTCTGCTTAAAAAAAAGTGTTGTGTGTTGTTCCTTGAGGATTCTTCTCCCCCTGGTCATCGGGGAGCCACTTCTTTCAGCTGATTACCAGATATTTATACACTTTTTTACCTAACTGTCACTTATTCAACTTTTTGTTCTTTTGTATTTGTAAAGAATGGAGGATATTTCTGAAAAGGTCCCTTCTGGACTCCCTAGGAAGCCTCCAGATCCACCTCCTGACCTACCAGATGATAATAATTCAGAAATTTCAGACAGTGAATCTGTCATAGTAAATTCATACAAAAAAAGAAAGTTTAGTGCATCTCCAAATATATCCGACACTCCTTCAACTTCACAGACCCCAGCCCCAGCAGAACTTCCAGCATCTCCTCCAACTAATTTCTACTCTGTTCATTCCCGTGGCCCATATAATGTGTACGCCCAAAAAACCGAGCAAGGAAAAACTATTCATACTCTTGAGTTTGGTAAATTTCTAACAAACACAAAAATTCTTTCCATCAAGCCTGGAGGTGTAAAAGCCGAGGGTCGTTTTCGAATCTCTGTTGAATTCCTGACAGGGTCAGCCGCCAATTCATTTATTAAAAATATTTACATTTCATCAAATTCCAAATTTAAGGCATACATTCATACTTTTAACGTAACCCGTATGGGCTTGGTCAGAGGTATCTCGACCGATCTTTCAATCCCAGAAATTTTATCCGCCCTTACAACTCCTCAACATATCGGCAATCCCATAAAAGCCAGAAGACTAAATTACAAGGACTCTTCTGAGGGCACAATTACCTGGAAACCCTCCCAATCTGTCGTGATCACCTTTGAAGGGCAGTCTCTTCCCTCGAATATATATTTATTTTTTAATTCATTACCGGTTGAAATTTACACTTATCCTACCACACAATGTTTTAATTGCTGCCGTTTTGGTCACACCAAAGCTGCATGCAGATCTCTGCCCAGATGTTTCAAATGTGGTGAAAGCCACACAGCTGACCAATGTCCTTCTTCAGCCCAACCCAAATATTTCTACTGTTTAGGCTCTCATACAGCCATCAATTATTCTTGCCCAGAACAATCCCGCCAAAAAAATATTAAATTATCGATGTCTTCTCAGAACTTATCTTTTCTGCAGGCATCTAAATTATTCCCTCCCATCAAGAAATCATTTGCTGAGGCTTTATCCAGCAACCCTACATCCAACTCTCACCAATCCTCAACAATTTCTTCTCGCTCAACTAAATTCTCATACAAAAACCCCACCCCTAAACCGGTTCCTGGATATGATCAACAACAACACAATTCACTTCTTTTAAATCCCAATGGGTAATCACTTTCAACTGCCGTAAATGGTTGTGCAAACAATTCTAATCCTTCCTCAACGAACTCTCTCTTCCTTTCTGAAAAACTCTCCCAAGACAATTCTTCATTTATTCAAACCTTTATTATGCTTTTAATTGACCTAATTTCTTCACAAACCAATCTACCGTCCAACGCTGCTTCTATTATTACCACATTAAAATCACTTTCTCAAAATGACTCCACAAGACGTTAGATTACTTCAGTGGAATAGCAGAATCTCCAATAAGGATGACCTCACCCGCCTTCTGTATTTCCACTCAATATCGATTGCTGCCGTCTCTGAGACTTGGTTTAAGCCTGCTCAACTCTTCAAGGTGAGTGGCTTCCAATGTCTGCGGGACGACCGCATTGATGGGATGGGCGGTGCAGCCCTGCTCATCAAAAACTCCCTACCCTTCACCCCTCTTTCCATTAAACCCATAAATGCATCCTTCCAATTAGTGGCAGCTACTGTCTCTAATATTACATTTATATCTCTCTACATTCCCCCTTCTACCTCATTTGATCTTTCCTTATGGGTCCACATGCTTGGCAAAATATCTTCTCCTTTGGTTATTCTGGGTGACTTCAATGCACACTCCCCACTGTGGGGTTCTTCATCCACGGATTTCTCAGGAAACAAAATTATTGACCTTATGGACTCCTTTAACCTGTGTCTTCTAAATGACGGATCCCCAACAAGGTTAAGTCACCCTGGACAGAGACCTAGTGCGGTGGACATATCTCTTTGTTCCCCATGTATCTCTCCACTAATTTCCTGGAGAACTACCTCAGACCCCTGCGGCAGTGACCACTATCCCATCATTCTGTATCTGGGTCAGCGGTTAGATACTCACCCCTTTAAAAGTAAATCGAAATATATAACAAAGAAAACCAACTGGTCCCAATTCAGAGAATCTATTCAGGCTCTTACCCTCTCCCTTCCTACCCCTAATTCAGAAAATTGCACCTCCACTTATAAATCTTGGTCCGAGTCCATTCTTAAATCCGCTGAAAAGGCTATTCCTAAATCTTCTCCTGTAGGCACGAAGGCTCGCCCTCCCCCTTGGTGGGATGAGGAATGCCTTCAAGTGTTGAAAGAAAGGAAAGCGGCCAATAAGACATACTGCCAACAGATGACAATGGAAAATTGCTTAACAGCCAAGAATGCCCAAGCTCTGGCTAAACGTACATTTCGTTTCAAAAAAAAAAAAACAGCTGGCATAACTTCTGTACTAACATATCCCCTGCCACTCCAGCGGGGGAGGTTTGGTCGATGATTCGCAGATTTAGATCTTCCTTTTCACTGCCGAAGCCATCTCACTATTCAGCAATTTGGATATCTGACTTTCTTAGCAAAATAGCTCCCCCTTATGTCCCTAATCTTGATGAAGTACCTATTCCATCTTTTACCCCAAATTCGTCTTCATGGTTAGATGCTCTATTTTCCATAGAGGAGTTAAAGAGAGCTTCGGAAAACCTCAAAGACTCTGCTCCAGGCAGAGATGAAATTCTGAACATATTCATCAGACACAATGATGACAATTCCCTTTCCTACTTTCTCTTTCTTATGAATATATTTCTGGATTCTGGTATTATTCCCCCAGATTGGAAAATCCAAAATATCATTCCCATTTGCAAGAGTAACAAAGATCCTAGTATAGGTTCAAGCTATAGACCGATTGCTCTTTCTTCTACTCTATGCAAAGTAGCTGAAAGGATGATTAAGAATAGATTAGATTGGTTTTTAGAAAAAAATCAAATCCTTTTCCCTTCGCAGTTTGGATTTAGAAAAGGTAAAAGTACCCTTGATAACCTTTCCTCTCTTGTGACAGATGTTAAATTAGCACTTTCTAAAAACGAATATTGCATAGCAGTGTTTTTAGACATCTGCGGAGCATATGACAATGTTGTCATCCCCATTCTAAAAGAAAAATTATTGGCGATTGGCGTCCCACCCAAATTGGTCCAATTCATTATTAATTTGCTCTCCCAGAGAACTATTTTTGTAGACGGGCCTGGATCCTCTCCCCACGTTAGACACATATTCAAAGGACTCCCGCAAGGGTCTGTCCTAAGCCCGATCCTGTACAATATTTATACTTTCGATCTGGAAAAATCTATTCATTTCATGTGCGTTATACTTCAATACGCCGATGACTTAACGTTCTACAAAATATCCCCCAATCTTTTCATCGCAGCGTCAGCAATCAACAACGCTCTTAGAAAACTCTTGGCGTGGCTAAATAGTAATGGCCTTGAACTTTCTCCTTCCAAAAGCAAAGTTGTCATCTTCACCCGTCGTCGAAAGCTCCCTGATATTCAGGTGAGATTTGGCGATGAAGTTATCCCTATCTCTAAGGAAGTTAAGTTCCTGGGAATGTTTTTGGATTCCAAGCTTACTTGGAACACCCATATAAATCATGTTATCACAAAATTTGAAAGCAATATCAATCCACTTAGATTTCTGTCCGGAGTGTGGTGGGGTTCCCACCCAGCATCTTTAAAACTTCTTTACAATGCCCTCATCCGAAGTCATCTTGATTACGGATCTTGCCTGTTTGATTCAATATCTTCTTCAAATTCACATAAATTAGATAAGATCCAGTCAAAGTCTCTTCGTCTTATTCTAGGAGCCATGAAATCTTCCCCAATCAACTCAATGCAAGTAGAATGCTCCGAACTCCCCTTGCATATAAGAAGGAGATGCTTAGCAGAAAAATATATTTTCAAAACATGCTCGATAACATCCCATCCCTTGATTCCTAAACTTCAATCTTTAAAGTATGATGTTATTTCAAATCCATTTTGGAAAAAACATTCCCCCCCCTTTTCTATGACTGCTATAACTCTTTCCTGGATATACCCACCAACATCTATCGTAACGAATCTCTTCCCTTATACTCGTGTTCCTATGAAAGCCTTACTTTCTATCCCAAGGTTCACCAGTTTATAGGAATAAGCAAAAAAAATATAAACAATTCAGCTCAATCAAATAATGTAGAATTTAACAAAATTATTGAAAACAATTGGCCAAACTATATAAAATTATTCACAGATGGTTCCAAACTCAGTCAGGATTCCCATTGCGGGGCCAGTGTGTATGTTCCACACAGGAAGATGAGTCTCCCACACAAACTTCCCAAAGAATGCTCCATTTTCTCTGCTGAATGCATAGCTATCATAGAAGCACTGCATCTTGTCAAATCGCACAATATTAGAAACGCCCTCATTCTTTCAGATTCGCTTAGCTCACTACAAAAAATATGTTCATCCCCACTCAATTCTAATAGCGATTCCCTAATCTGCTCTATCAGAGACCTCCTGTATTCCAATTCACTATCAAATACGTCAGTGGTCCTGGCTTGGATTCCAGGACACCCTTTTTTTTTTATTTTTATATGAATACCGCACAAGAGTCCCACCTGCTCCCAACCGTCTGGAGCCAGTGAGACTATGGCATTCCCATTTTGGGGAATGTTGTGAGGCTGAAGGTATTGGGGATGGGAAGGATGAGATGGCTCCCCCCCCCCACTAGGCTTTAAAGATGTGATGGCCCGTCCTTCCTTCGTTTATGATTTAATTTAGCAATAGACCTCCGTTCGCGCCACCGGTTTAAGATGACTCCTCTACTGCTGCCTTAAATTTTCCTAACTAATGTGATCGGAAAACCCTTTGTAGTTTTCCTTTCAATTGAGGTTTTTCTCCTCCTTGGCCAGCGTGTAACGTCTAGCCCTATGCTAACATTCGAGTGTTTCCGATTTTCTTAATTTTCACGGTATTTTTGCACTCCAATGTGGTCAATTTTGCCAAGCTTTTCGCGAGTCTACGTTGTGTTGTTTTTTGTTTCAGACTATTGGAAAAACAAGGCCTTATTTGTGGTAACCCCTATTCTTTGTAGCGTAGGCAGACTCTCGCATACCATTGACAGAATTCATATTCCTAACATTTCTCCTATCTTAGACTTTAGTGTTCTGAACTCTCTATTATTATCCTACTATGCAATCTACGTTAATTTCCTATAGGAAGACTAGCATTTTCCTAACTTTACCCCTAAATTTTCTACTTTTCTTCTATCGTGAGTTTTAATGGGAAAACTTAGCTTATGGGCTATACTAATTGCACTATTCCTGATCTATATAATACGATGTAGTTTCAATTTTAAATTTGGTATACATAAATGTAATGATCACAGTATTATCGTCTTTCCTCATCGTACTAAGTGTTATTCTACATGGGTTAGTTTCAATGAATTTCATGGTTAAAAGGTACAGTTTTACTTGTTTTGGCGCCATCTCCATCCTCTCCTAAATTTGGGAAAATTACATGATTAGGTTTTAGTTTTCACAGCTTTTGTTATGACGAGAGATCGAATACAGTTCGTTTTGCTGCAATTCGGCTCCAGACCTACCCCTAAAGTACTCAGATGACCACGTTTCCGGTCAGTAACTCTCTCTTCACAGACGCACAGCCTGACCAAATCGGTATACGTAACCTCTTCTTTTAGTTCGTGCGCTATTGGTCATCCCCTGTACCGCGACGGAAAGAGCACCTTCCTTATCCATGGGTCCGAGACCCTCCGAATTCCCGTCCTCCAGACAGTTACATTTAAAGGAGATCAAACCGGTTCCGTCCCCTCGTCAAACAACATTATATACTTGCGAATTTTTGCAAAGTCCGGGTTGAAAGGCCGTCCCCCGCATCAAGAGTTCAGAGATAACCACGCTTAAATCAGCAATTATCTCTGCCCAATCGATAGGTACAAATTATAAATATATGTAAACAATACGAGTTTTTATAATCCACAATACTCCAGTTTTCCCAGAAAATTGTGGATCTGACATCTCCAACACAGGTCGTGAATCTGTGCCAGATATTCAGACATATTACATATCAAAATACATGAAAGTGATAATACAATATATATAATAGATTACTTTTGGTTTGGTTGACAGGTTGATTTAATGAGACCCTGCTATCTCATGTAGTTTGAATTTAACTGTAGATTGATTTTTGTTTGGAGAAAAGGTAGGACTCCAAAAAGCCCAAAATTCGCAAGGCCTGAACCTTGAAAACCTAAGTCGAAGATAAAATTAATTTCATAACATAACTTGGGAACGTATTGTCGACGAATGATTATGCTTATTTTGACATTTCTAATAATGTGGGTTTTTGTTTGTTCTGTTGAATTCATCAATATGTTCGAACGGATGTGGGGCGCCTTTGAATTGAATCTTTCCATGAAAATGGCGCTATAAAATTATGTATGTACGTAAACTACAAATACGTGATTTCTAAAAGATGATAATTCATCGCAAAAGATGATAGTTATTTTTCAATTAAATGTCGACGTTTGTTAAGGTACTTATTCTTCGTAAGATGTACTGAAATTCGAATATATATATACATACTTATACGTATCTACATACTTCGATAAAAGAAGGGTGTGGTTTGGAATGTTGACCTAGTTATAATAACAGTCGAGGATGTAGGTCGTTGAGATATGCGACAGTTATAAGGTGTCAGAGACCCCCGTCAGGAAGCATAACAATTAGGATTCATTGGTTTGTTTTAGAATGATAACGATCTTTGAATTAATAAAAATCGTTTGGGTTGTTGGTAATTTTAGTAACGTTAGTTTTGAATTTATATGTTAGGAAAATATATATATTAATAAAATAAATTGTTTTTATAGGAGATATACATAAATATAATAATTGGTTTTATATATATATACATATTAAACATTAAATATAAATAAAGATAAAATAGATAACGGCCATATAGATTTGATAGATACATTATACATTTCATATATATATATATACCCATACACACAGGTACTTATAAGTCATTAGAAATATAATTCATATCTCCATCCTCGCCTTCCCCGGGTAATCTGAAAAATTGTATATTAAATTGACTCACCTGAATTCCGACAAATTCATAATTTTTCCAGACGGGTTATACACGCCAATATGAAGATTCAGAAAATATTGAACTTCCCTGCCTGGAATGTTTAATCTAAGTTAGAAATATTTACTTAATACAATCTAGTGTTTCCTAATTTCAATTCGTGATCTACCGATTTGTACTATTTCTTCAAATTTAATGATCTCTAAATCCAAATATTATTGGATAATATTTAAATTTTGTTGTTTTATTTTCCTATTTTATTCTTTGTACTCACGTAATTCTCTTTACTAACTATTAATTAAATCCGTAAACCGAACGCTTGGTAATATTTTAGAACTTTATTATTTTTCTTTGACGAAATTAATCCCACGCTAGGTATTAAAAATGAATTATATGAAACTAAGACTCAGCTGTTTTTAAACTTTCACTAAATTATTTTAAACGCAATTATATTTAATTTTTCTTAAACTCGTAATAAATTCAGTTCAACACAAAATATGAATTAAATCACATTTCATTTAAACAATTTTAATTAATTCACAGAAGCAAATTTTAAAATCTTTAAACAAATAACTTTATTAATTATAGAAATTTTTCAATATTTATTAAATTATTATTAGTATCACATTGCACTTATAATTTTGAGAAAATTAAATCAAATTATTGTTACCAACTTTAATTGCGACTTTTAGAATCTTTAACGTAATTTAAGTATTATTAATTTTTAGGAAATTTCACTATTTATGAAACTATTATTGTATTAGATCAACAAGAGAATTTATTTTAACACTTTATTTATTAGAAGACGAAATTTTTGAAGTCCAGGAAAAACACTTTTTAATCACTCCGCACGCAATTAACGACGTATCAACTCGAGACGAACTGCCTTTAAGAAAATTTTAATATTAATTTAAACACAAATATTTTATTTATTTTAAGATGGAATTTTTTTTGAAGTCCAGAAAAACACTTTTTAATCACTTAAATACCGATACGCCCGTAATCAACTATTTCTTCCAACTTATTTCGCGACGGACTCCAATCAACTTCAATTCAAACACTTTATTTATAAACACTTTCGATTATTATAATTTCACTTAAAACCACCAATTTTAATTAATTCACAGAAGTAATTTTTAGTATCAACTTAATTATAATGAATTTTAGAAACTTCAATATTTATTAAATTATTATTGAATTAAATCAAACTATTGTTGAATCAATCCAACAACTATTTAAAAGAATTTATTTAAAACTTTAAGAATCAAATCAAATGAAATTTTTCTAAGTCCAAAAACAAAACAATTACACAATATCGATCGGCACGTAATTAATCTTCCCAGCGTTTCTCGCGACCAACTCCCCTATTCTGCCGTTACATTTCCTTATATACCTAGCTTAGAATCAAAAGGATTTAACTCCATTCCATACCTACATTACATTATGTTCTTTACCAACTCGTAAACCTATATGTAAGTAACACTAATTTCGAATGTAATTCTTCAATGTAAATATTTAGATAATATCTGGCCCGCCTCGGAATCCATCACTTTTCCTCACTCCGGCCAGGATCGAATTTAGTTCATTCCTCTAGATCGCCCTGCTGTTCCTTATTATAGAATTGGAAATTTCGATTCATGTTTTTTTTTTCTGAAAATATTATCTATCGCTTATTCTTTGGTCGCCTATGAACTCGGGTATCTCGTATTTATAGCCACTATGTCATTATTGAATTTTATTTAAAGAAGCGCCTTCTTCACATCGTTCAATTTTAGAATTTCCCTTAGTCCCTGGTTGTCTTTATACGCGATATCTTTTTATTTATGAATTTTCCGATGGTAACATGGTTTTTCTCTGATCTAACATGTGAATATTCGATTAACGCATATTTTCGTGCAATTCTCAATTGATTCTAATATTGGTGTAAACACTTTATAATTTCTTCCCCACCTCACCTGCCTGAGTTAATAAATATACCTTTCCAGAATGATTTTTCAATGTGTTGCACTGCTTCTTCCTGGTCTAGCTGTATTACACCTTTTGCATGTACCTGTCGTCTGCTTATACTTTCATCCGGGTCGATTGATATCATCCTTAATTGATTTTTCACTACCTTTAATAATTTTATGTATTAATTTATTGGCGTTTTTACCTGCGATTTACCTACCCCAAACCTGGTAGATATGAGTTCGTTCACTTCTTTCCTGGCCACTCCCCTTTCTCCATTCCACTCTAACTCAATATCACATTAGCTTACTCATTATTATGGGTAATAACCATTACTTTTGTAAAAAACCGATATAAATCAGAGTTTATCGAAAACTCATTATTTTTTATTACTTTTCCTTAAATAAATATTCCTATCTTCCCTGTATAAACTTAATTGTTTGTTTGTCTCTTTATCACCTGAGTTTCATGTTCATCTGGTCGCTTAAATAAACAATTCTTGTCGCCTTGTTTACATTAGTCATTGACAACCTCAAAATTTTACCTAAATGTATCGAACTATATTCAAAGTAGTAGTCCATATATCTCAATATTTCTATTGAATTCTTTCAGTTTAAATTTTATAATTGATTGATACATTTCTCATCTACATTTTCATAATATCTGATGTCCCGAATCTACTCAATTAATACCTTTTATCACCTAAAATCAGCCTAGTTTCACTCCCTTGTAATTATCTACGTTCCTGAAATTAGAAAATTGTACTCCTATTTCACATTAGTCTCGCCTAAATCGCCTCTTAAGTTTGCCGAAGTTTCCATACTGTATAATTCTTGTTTCTTCCCTTTTTCATCTGTTGAAGCTATTGTTCTCTGAATTATTTTCTCTAATTCGTTGTTTTTCCGCTTAACCTTACATGACACGCCTCTCTGTCTAAATTCTAATGCAAACACACCTTTCCCCGTGCAAGATAAATCCTCACTTTGTAGTTTTTTTATTTGTAATTAACATTTTGCGTATTATTTTTACTTCCTACTTCCATTTTCAATGGTTATTCATCTCTGCATTTCCCATTGTTTCCTTTAAAGTTCACGACCTCTTCTCGTCCTGTTCGACCGCTAGTGAAATGTTTACATTATAGGCCGTTGATCTGAACCCTTTCGATTCACATAAATAATTAATATTTCCTTTGTCCTGTCACCACTAATTGTTGTTTATGTAAAACGCTCGTTTGATTGGTAACTTTTTCGTCGATTTCACCCAATCCTGTGATGTTTATTTATAAGAGGGAACGCCTTCTTCTCACTGCCATCTCGTGGTTTTATGTTGCAACGAGTTTTATGAATCAAAATTATTGGATTATAATTCACTGTAATCAAACTCTCCACAAGTCGATAGATGTCGCTCCCTTAAGCTTTATTTGAACCCGCGACCTTCGGATTCGTAGTCGAGAGCCTTACCCCTCGACCATGGAGGCCGTCAACACCTAGGTATTACTGGAAACGAAATAGCGGATTCCATTGCTAAGGAAGCCACTGTTCACGGTCCGTTAAATGGTATTCCTGTGCCAGTTAGAGATTATTTCCCTATTCTAAAAAGTAAATACAAACTTCAATGGTCCTCTGAATGGAAAATAGCTTCTCTAACAAAAGGTCATCAGTACTCATTAATACAACCGTTTATTCCTGTCAAGCCCTGGTTTCATAAATACACTTGCATGCCAAAAAAATATATTTCCTCCATAACTCGAATGAGACTAGGTCACACTTCTTGTCTTAGTCATCTCGCCAGATTCCATATAGTCAGCTCGCCTTACTGTGATTGTGGGTCAGAGGACACTCTGGACCATAATTTCTTTGAATGTCCTATCAATGACCAATTTCCAAATTTTATGCATGAATTGGTAAAACTTAAAATTGATCTCCCTACCAGTATTCCCTGCCTTCTAAGTCTCAACTCCACCCAAATTAACAATTTATTACCAAAATACATTTATAAAAATGGCATTAAAATTTAAGTCATTGGGGATTAAAAACACATAAATTTACACTGTTTAACTTATCTAACTTATCTGCTTCAATTTTATTTGCCCAAATATTATATCTTGTTTAAAAGTAACTAATTTTAAGAACAATCTGTACAATTAAAATCTAACTGATTATACATGGCCGAGATCGCCCTTAATGGGTGAAAGCCAATAACATAACAAAAAAAAAAAAAAACATTTTACCGAATGGCATATAAAGTATTGTATTTGGGACAGCCGAAGTATTTTAGTTTTCATTATTGTTACAGCTGTTTCGGTGTTCAAAAGCATTTAAAAATTTTGATTAGTTCACATTTTTATGGTGTTTGAAATGATTTATTAATATTTTCGGTTTACATCGATTTACAGAGAAGAAAATGTGATAAGCAAAATTCTCTATTCTGTGAGGAACTGTTAATCTGTTTTCCCCGCTTTTAATGGCGGCAGGTTTTTCTTAAATGTTTTATGATGACGGGAATATTAAGGCAATGAATTCAAATGTGTGGTAAATCGGTGAATTATTTATAAGAATTATGTGGTTTTGATTTTGAAAATGAAAAGATGACGATTATTATTTGTATTAACGTTACATTAGGATCACGAGTTCGTTTGTTGATCATTAGTTGCTCTTGTGAATTTAATCTAAGACACTTTATTTCTATATGTAAGGGTAATAGGCTCGTTGTTGCAAAGAGGAACGTGTTTATTCACTAAGAGTGTAATAATAATAATAATCGGATGATTTTTATAGCGCCGTTTTTGTGAAAAATCACCTCAAGGGTACTGTACAAATATTGCTTCCTATTATCATATTATTCTTATATTACATCTATTCTATGAAGTTTTTTTTTTACATTTATTTTCTCGTTTTGGACAGGCTATTATTACACATTATTTATAGACCATATAAAGAGATTCAGTTAAATTATCAAAACTAAATACGGCTTGGTCTAAGTTTTCATACATGCTAAATTGAAAAAAAAGAAGCTAACTGTATTTATTCCTTACGTTATATTGCAAGACGCTAATGCAAATGATAGAGTGATTGTTTCCATTATATTCAAAAATGTATTTAAGCTAAGACAATGAATTATTATCCATATATTTTTAGAATAAATTATACAGAATACTCTTAAAAGGGGGAGTGGCGGGGGAGGACGGGGGCCGGGGGGACTGATCCATAGGGCTCTCAAATCTTCTTTGTCTTATTGACGCCCATGGGCGGCGTGACGGGACGGTTGGTGTTGGTCTGCACGTACGCCAGGTGGCGCTTATCGACCGGCTTCAGGATCTGGAAGGAGCACTTCAGCGTTTCGTCCACTGACATCATTGCAGCTGCATTATCGAATTCCCCGCAGTAGTTGGGCGCCGAGAAGTCGGTGACCAGTTGCCTCTTGGCAAAGAACTCATACCCGTCCTCTACCACCCGATGCACCCGGCAGATCAGGTCAAAGCCGTGCTTGTTGAGGAACTTGGCCACTAACTCAATGCCGAAGGTAGAGGTGAAGCTCGTTCTCACCCCAACCGGCGGTGTCGTTGTCAGGGTCGGACCACAGCAGGTCGGAAAGCAGCCCCTGGTCGGGCACTTCCCGGTTGTATACAATATTTTTTACAACCACCATAGCCCGAATACCCGTTGGAAATCACTCACTTTTGACACTTCACTAGTACATGTGGTGAGCACCTTCGACCGATGACCGATGCCCGATGCGTTAATTCAGAAGAACGAAGCAGATTTCAACTTAAAATATGTGGGTTCTTATTATACACTTGATTTAAGCCCGAGACGGCAGCACTAAAATTATTAAATTATTTATTTATATTATAATCAAATTATTTATAAATGTAACCTAAAAATTATTGCGGTTATTTTACGCTATTTTATATATTCTTTTAATTTAGTTAAGAAAGCCCCTACGTTTTATAATAACAATGTTAAATTATTTTCTTTAAATTAAAAACATAATTAAATAAATAGTATTGAAATATTAACATAGATACGAGTATATACTCGTATATAGATAAAAAATACATATTAATTGAGGTTTTGTCGGCATGTTGAACTTTTCATGGTCAAACGATTTTTTGTCACATTGAAACTTTTTGAATAAATTGTATCTTTTATTGGTGTGCTGAATGTGTCGAGTCGGCGGCAGCAGGCCGGCTGCTGCCTCAGCAATCTTGAGAATAAAAAAGTGACAACACGTCTGTTTGGCGAAGAGTTCGTTTGTTAACTATTTTAATTAGTGTTTAGTCTGTGTTTAAATCGATTTTTTTTCGATTTGAAAGATATTCGAAAAACGTCGATATACTCGTATGTATGAACAGAAAACATTTGAAATATAGGAACGCCAACAAAAGAAAAATAAATATATCTCCACTAAGCTATATAATTCACTTTCACCAGTCATAAAAAAAACAGAATAGGCAAATGATTACAAAAATCAAATCAAAACCTGGCTCAAAGAAATCAAAGAAGAGGAGTTATCCATAATCTTGATAACAAATTCGTAGGAAGTTAAAAACAATCAGTTTTTAAATAAAACCTAGTCCGCCTCAGCACAAGAACCCCTAGTAAGGAGGACTAAGAAAAACTCTTCGAATTGTCTTATTAGCTTTGTAAAAAAATATTAACTAGATGAAAAGATATGTATTGAAACTAAATATTAAATAAAATATCTTTTTATTATTATTATTATTATTAGAACAATCTTAAATTCCAATCAATATCGGAAAACTCATAAAATATCAAAATACTTGTAAATGGTCCCGAAAATACACATCAAAACCCACTTAATCACTATAAATTACCGCAGATGGGAGAGGGTTAACTTGGTTATGGATTAGTTTACGTTTTAGATTGTTTTGTTTAGATTGTTTTGACGGCCTCCATGGTCGAGGGGTAAGGCTCTCGACTACGAATCCGAAGGTCGCGGGTTCAAATCCCGGCGTGCGCAAGTAATTTTTTATTTTAATTAATTTGTGTTGTTTCACAATTAATTCATTTAAAAATAATATAGAATATATTTGCGCACGTTCCAGAGTGGAAGATACTCTCAGTATCGCCCTGGTGAAAGACCACCATTCAGAATTGAAACGTTGCTTGAAATGGCTTTTAGCCGTGTTTGGTGACCAGATCTGAATAGCCAGGTATTTCCCCACCTTCCTCTTCCCTTTCTCCTTCCCTCCCCAATACCTTCAGCCTCACAACATTCCCCAATTGGGAATGACATAGTCTCACTGGCTCCAGACGGTTGGGAGCAGTTGGGACTCTTGTGAGGTATTCATATATAAAAAAAAAAAAAAAGATAGTGGAGATACGTTGCAAACCCCTTCCCCGTTTCTACCAGAAGGGAGTTTAGAACAAGTATCGAAACAAAGGTGTAAACAGATATACAGGTGCGTTCAAAGGGAGAGATTACTGATTTAGCGCAGGGGAGGCACACAACGAGATACCTTATCGGAGTGAAAGTTAAGCTTACTAGAATCTACGGAAGATATTAAAGGGGAGAGGGGCGTGTCAGAGAGGGATTATTTATTAATTCGAAATAATGATAATATTATTATGCAATACGATAAGCGCAACGTTTTTAAAAATAAAAATATTCCATATTTTAAAAATTTTCACAGGATCAGCGTTAATACAAATTAAATCGGAAACATGATTTTTTCTGACCGTATAAAAATAAATTTATAAAGAGGAGAAGAATAATGTCACTCACTTACCGGTACGTTTTTTTAAAATAAACTTAACCAAAGTTTTGTAAGTATTAAAAAAAAAACGTTAAAGTTACTACAGTACAGTTCTTTTTTTTTAAATTTCTGATTTGATTTTAATAAATGCTAAGCCTACGAAAATATTAAAAATATGTCATAAATATTTTAATCTCTTTAAAAACATTTTATTAATTAAAAGTTTTGCGTAATAATATTATCATTATTTTGAAATATTAAATAATCCCTTTCCGGCGCCCCCCCCCCCCTCAATGGTGATGTATTATGAATATGAAATATTTAAATTAGTAAAAGTTTATTGATTTTTGTTCAATAGTTTTTGCCCATAGCATATTCATCAACAGAGCAACATCGTTACCGGTAGATGCGAATAGACCTTAGCTTATTACTGGTAACTCGTACCGAATGCTTTTCGCGCCGTCCTGGTACTGCGGTGTCACTGAGATGTTTGTGGAAGGGCGCATTCCCGGATTTCGAGTTTTACAAAAAACGGATCGCCAAACACAGAACGCGACTAGCAACGAGCGACAACACCCCTGTGAAGGCAGCACTGGACTTCTGGCAGGGTCCCATTTACAAGCGATGGAGCCAATTCCTGATGATTTAGATTAAAAAATAATAATAAATCTTATATCTTATCTTTTTTCATTATTTTGTCCCTTACAGTATTTTTATCGTTCGTTATATTTTAGTACACATATTATATTATATGGAACTCGTGGGATTGCACCACCCTGTCGAGATCTGGAATAAACGTAATTCAGAGTGGAAGATACTCTCAGTATCGCCCTGGTGAAAGACCACCATTCAGAATTGAAACGTTGCTTGAAATGGCTTTTAGCCGTGTTTGGTGACCAGATCTGAATAGCCAGGTATTTCCATACCTCCCTCTTCCCCTTCACCCCCCCCCCCAATACCTTCAGCCTCACAACATTCCCCAATTGGGAATGCCATAGTCTCACTGGCTCCAGACAGTTGGGAGCAGTTGGGACTCTTGTGCGGTATTCATAAAAAAAAAATTAAAAAAAGAAAAAAAAGTAATCATACAAAATTAATTGAGGATAGTGTGGGTAATTCTCAAATTAAAAAATGGAATTGATAATAATTAGGTCTCATTAAGTCATCGGTATAGTTTGTCCCGTGTTCGATTACCAGGTGCGACCGTTATTATTTTATGAATTTACTGTGTTTTTTTGTTTATTTCATATGCTAGTTGAGATTTATTTATATTATCTTCAATGATTAAATATCACGGGGTTTATAAGTTATTCCAATAAATTGAAATTATTTTTTTATTCGGTTGCTGTTTTTCGAGTCCTCGAACTCTGGATCCGAAGTCAAGGACGTTAAATGTTTGTTCGCGTCTACCAGCACCGAACAGTACAGAATAGTGAAGTACAGATACAACTACATTAGAGGTCTACATTATCCATCAACAAATTCATATTACGGCGTACGTAAGCGTTACATATCCGCATATGCACAGGCCATCACCGGCCGAGATTGACAGCTAGAATATTTTGACATGCTGTGACGTCTGCACCTTCTCAGTAGTATGAACACATACCGTCTCGCACCGCCATCTTAATCACTTGGCGTCATTAGACGCAGATATTGCTAAAACAGAGAAGATGGAAAACGATAAATGGATTGAATTGGTCATGGAATACATAGGTTATAAAATAATGATAAATATGGGAATAGGATTATAAAATCCTCAAACATGTTGTGGCGGACGCCAACGCTCAGTTGACAGTTGCACTCGCGTCTGCTGTATCTGTGCTGTGCTGTGCTGCACGGAAAGTCTATTCACATCTTCGGCCACGGAGATCGTCAGCAACTGAAGATAATTTAAAATAAGAAAAAATAACTTTTTAAACGGTTGTGCATATTTGGTTATAAACAGCGGCCCGTTTTGAGATGTATAACTAACTAACCATCACGCCGTTTCACCTTCAGGGAGTACCTTCAGAGAGTACGGACCGCCAAACAACTCGGTCTTGCTACATACTCCTTGCTTCACTCACATTCATACATCGTCTTATACATACTTTACTGTTATTCTGACTCTTGATGAATCGAACGTGTCTTCCTTGGGCGTCCCTTCTTCCATTCACATTCGCGTCATATATTCTCCTCACAGTACTTTCTTCGTTCATCCGCTCCACATGCTGAAACCATCTTAGCGTTCATTTCTTATTTTTTCTCATTACGCTCACATCAGCCTTGCATTCTTTGTGAATCTCAACAATTTTCAAACGGTCATAAATAGTTTTATCACACATACGCCTCAGGGATCTCATTTTTTCACGCCAGTTCATCGGTTACCTACTTAAAAATAATGTGTGCGATTATATGCATCTCCCTTACCCCCTTCACCCCTTCCCCCCTTCATTGACGTTCTGCCACCAGTACAATTAAAAACGCCACCTAGAGCACAAGTTCCGTACAATTATAACCGCTGACGATCGATAACACAAGTTCCGTACAAGAATAATAATATCCAGTGAAACAAGTGAAGACACAATTGATTTTCCTACAGTGAATGGTGAAATCGGTGAGCACCTTTTTTTACCATTTCCCTCTATCTTTTTGTTCCTCAATCCTATGCCATAGTCGCTAGCAAAGTTCTTTTTATATACAATTTGCAACCGTAAAACCACGCTGATCATTACGGTCAGGATTGGCAACCAAACGCTCCCCTCACCATCATTTATACGGCATTCAGTCTACTTTCATCCTTCCTCTGCCAGTTCCATCCCTTAATACCATATGTCCTTGTGGTAAATCCTCCAAAATGACGATCAATTTGCCAAAACATGTAATTTCAACAAGCGTTTTTGTTATTTCAAGAACAGTTAATCACGTATCCAATGATGGATCCCAGAGAAATTACCAAACTTTAACACACACGATTTTATGACAAACTACCTATAAACTGTGTACATACCGAGTTAGCGAATTAGGATAATTTTGGTTTATTTCCCGCAAACTTATCCCCCATATTGGCAAGCTTAAGTTCGTAGTAGTACCTTTCCCCGGTGAGCAGGAAGTGGCAAGTTTCCACCATTTCCGGCGGAAATAGTATAACGACTTACGACTTCCGCTTCCCGCTGATTGCTGCTCCCGAGACACGTGCGACATCTAGCGAAAGTTCAGACACTTAGAATTAACAACCTTCATTTGCGGGGAATCAGTTCGAAGTAAAGGTACGCCGCGCGGCGCTGTATGCCAAGTAGCTGCGATACACGGAAACTTTAAATAATTTTCTTTGAGAAGTACTAATTATCGCTTTGATTACATCGTAATTATTGTATAGGTAGACGGTCGCCTACTTTAGAAAACGCGTTTTTTTCCGTTTATACTTCTTAACAACCAACGTCTACTGAATTTTCTTTACCCCTTGACTTTCTCTGGTCTTACTACATTCCCGAAATGTGGATCTTAGAGTCCCACTAGCTCCGGGTAGGTAGCTCTTGCGCAGTGGAAATTTTCTCTAACGCGCGTTTGTGCAGTAAACTCCCATAAAATAATCAAACACGCGTGTATCATAATTTTATCACACTTTAAAAAGCGCGCCATTCAAATTCAATGCACCCAAAAAAATCCACTGGTCCCAAAAGATAATACTTCCCTAGAGCGAGTTCGAAATGAATTCCATTTGTGCGTTATGAATTCAGCGTCAATGGGGCTTCCTGTCCTAAGAAATAGTTCATAATATGTAATTATAATAATGTTTGATTACCTTCTTCTTTACATTAGAACTGTGGGTGCATTATACTGCATTCCGATGGCAAAATAAAAAAAAGTCACCTACAATAATGGATATCGCCAACTATTCCGTTTACCAAGATACTGCAGCGCTACAGAAATGTTCCTGGAAAGACGAGTGCATTCTTTCAGGACACTTCTCCGCCGCCGCATGGGAAGCCTATGGCACAGAATATGCCAATCCAAGAGTACCATCATTACTGCCACGGCTGCATGGATGGGGTTTCCCTTGATAGCCCTTTGGAGACCGTCAAATATCCACCATAAACTTGTTTCTCTCTCTAATGAATTTTTTGATCCTCTTATTTTACGTACTTCTTTTTATTTATTTGTTTGTATATATGGAACGTATTGCATTGCAGTACCCGTGCATACCTTCTGGAATAAAGAAATATTATTATTATTATTAACTATATACGTTTTAATAAATCGCCGAATTGTTTATTGTTGCTAGGTCGCTAATTTCTGATGCATGATATGAAATTCCCTCAGATCTCGGGAAAAAAATATATGAGAGAATAAAATAGTATTTTTTTTTTAAATGTAGAAGGAATTTTTTAAATCTCCGATTGAATTCCCAGTGATATTTAAATAAGTCGTTTCGAGAAACTGAATTCTGTAGAGCGATCACTGCTTCTGTCGATCAATAACATTTTACCCTAGCTGATTGTCAAACTATGAAACTTTGGAGAATATTTGAAGTATGGGAATTATTTGTTTCTGTCAGAATGTTATGAGAAATCGGGTTTCAACTTTCGGAAATCACTATTTATCAGCACGATCCATCACTTCTGTCGTTAACTCCATGAAACATATTTCCAATGAAACGAATCCGTTAGAGAAAACAGAACATTAATAGACAAACAGAGAAGTATGTACGTTGGTAACCTTGTGCTAGTAGCGTGCAGCCCAAAAATACTAAAAAGCTGTCCATATTTTTTTTAATGGGTTTCTGGAAAAATAAGGATTTTTTCCAGAAATTTCTTAATTCGTGATCATTCTACGGTAAGAAAATGTTTTTGCCTGATCATGCGTTATCCGCCTTATCGTTCATGCGTTATGGTGTGAAAAATAATACTAATCAACAGCTACAAAGCTGCAAAGCTGCAGCCCACTCTTGGGCGGAGAGTAATGCACGCAACTGCTTTCTGCGAGCCATTTTTTGAGACCCCTTTCTGCGGCCCCAATTTATCAAGTTTTGAAATCTATACATGTTTCGAAGTAATCGTTTAAATATGCTTGCGCGGCAAATTCCAGAGTGGTGGATTCTCTCAGTATCGCTCTAGTGAAATAGACAATTCAGGAATAGTCCGGTACTTCCCAAACCTTCTTCTTTCCCATCTCTTTTTCTTCCCCAGTCCCTTTAACTTTAATGCATATCCCAATTGGGGATGCAATACTCCCATTGGCTTTCAATTACACAAAACATACTCGTATAAGACGAAATAAAATAAACAAGAGCTACAGAAAAAAGAATAGCACATACATAATACAAGAATGAAGTAATGACAAAAAGAGGACAAAAACAAACATTTGAGATACTATTCAAGTCAAAGCCTGAACATAGTTTTAGTAGAGTCCAAGATTTTAGACTTCCTAAATGAAATTCTTTAAGTTCTCATTTCGCAAAGCCCTACAAAAATCATTAAGACGGGTACCAAAAATTTCAAGGCCCTGGCTTGAGTTAACAAATCTCGCCATTCTGGACAGTGGAGAATGGTACCCTTAATTATTGATGACGATCAATTTAGTAAAGGGCAAAAGAAAACAGAAAATCAAACCGGATTAGTTAAAGGAGATTAGGTGCATAATAAAGTTATATCGAGAAATGAAAGCTCTTTTATTATGAACTTAGAATCACCCGACATCTAAAAATAAATCTCTTTGGGAACGCGGTGAATTTTTGCGAGAACTTTTGAACGCACTTGAAGCTTGATGTAAAGGCGTAGAAGTCGTTTGAAGCGTTCTTTCCGAAGTCTTTTGGTTAGTAAAAACGGCGTGTAAAAGCGTAAGAAACCCTTAGAGCACGTTTCACCATCAAACTTTATTAAGAAAATACGAAACTGTTTTTCAAAAGGGAACGCAACAATAGCGAAATCAACAACCAATTTATTTTATTTGTTTTTAAAATACATGATTATTTGATTTATCTGGTTATACGCCAATAAAGGCTTTTACACGAATTTGATAACCGAAAATTACAAGTACATAGAGATTCTAAACCATAAAGTAATGTTTAACGTTTAACAGTGACATAAAATACTAAAGCAAAATAATATTGTAACACAAATCATTATGGCTACATTATCCATATCCATTATATTAACAATATTATATATTGTAGGATTCATCAAAGGGCTGGTATAGATGACGCTTTACTGTATAAATGGAGAATGCATCCTATTGGTTAATGAATGAGACCGATACTTGATTGTGTTGCAGATAGATATTACACTTTGTCTTGTGTTCCTCGTCTGTACATTTAATTTGATAGTGGCGAGGATGGGAGTTACATAGAATTATGATATTTACATAGAGCAGCTACATAAAATCACCATACTAGGCGGCTGCCTGTTTCATGGTGACCAATGAAGTATAGTTACTTTGTATACCATTGGTCAACATACACATTGGTTTATTCTAGTCTAGTGTAAACGTATGGATTTAGTATATAAACATGCTGAAAATTGGAAAAAATGATAATAGAAAGTAGTAAAACACATGCATAAGGATTGGATTTTTTTGGAATTTTTACCGACAGTTTGTTTGTTTTCATGTATGTACTCGTATGCAATGTGGGTACGGGTAGGGGTAGGGATAGGGGTAGGGGTAGAGGTAGGGGTAGGGGTAGGGGTAGGGGTAGGGGTAGGGGTAGGGGTAGGGGTAGGGGTAGGGGTAGGGGTAGGGGCAGGGGTAGGGGTAGGGGTAGGGGTAGGGGTAGGGGTAGGGGTAGGGGTAGGGGTAGGGGTAGGGGTAGGGGTAGGGGTAGGGGTAGGGGTAGGGGTAGGGGCACGGGTAGGGGTAGGGGTAAGGGCAACATATCACAACCCCAAACTTTACTCAAAACCATTCATAACCCCGAGTAACGCCGGGTACTTCAGCTAGTATTATATAATACAACAATAAATAACAATCATCATACAGATATAGCACCAAAATAGAACAATATAGGTGCATGCATGTTGTGTTCAATCTACAATTTTTTTTTTTTAAATATGAAAACAGCATTACAGTTTTGTTATAGAAATAATAGAGTCTAATAATAGACATAATGTCAATTTAAATAATAATTATAAAAATATCAAAATATCAGCAAGTATTAAACAAATTGAGTAATAAAAAACAATAGTACAGTTTTGTTACAGTGATGATAGACTTAATATAATAGTAACACTTAAATAATTTTAATGTACCCCCCGCTATCAAGGAGATATACAGTCAAAGAGACTCATTGATGAAGTTTAAAAATTTCAACATAAACAATGGGTTGACGTATAAGTTTACAGCGTTTGTCGGTACAATGGCAACAGGGCATTGAAAAAAGTTTTTTTATTTTTATCATTGCCTTAAGATATCGATGTAAGGTATATAGATTTCTTAGAATAGTTTTATACTACTTATCTTAATTGTGTGCAGATGAAGTAGGTATACAAACGATAATTCCAGATAGCTATATAATTTGTTTATTCGAGTAATTTATTATCAGACTGTTAACTAGAGGCTACTCCGATAGTTCGACTGGAAATTATATCGCATCCATCTCATTCTCCTGATCTTCCTTCATCAGATTTCATACATTCTGCTCTCTATCCAACAATATACATCCGTAACTTTGCTCTTTAAGCATATCTAGATGACATCTTTCCTTATACTAGCGAACGGAGACAACCCGTCGAATAAAAGTCTGAGTAGTATAGGTGTAGTAAAGACTTACGGTTTATTTAAAAAACGCTGCGAGTACACGTACCTACCCGATAATTATAAATAAATAAAATTACTAAGAAAAGACGCGTGAAACAAATATGCTGGAAAGAAAAACGTTTTTTGTTTGTTGTTTTCATCTCAAGACACGAAGAAGCCTCCAAGCCGTCAATGAATACATCCAAAAACATAATCAATATACTTCCCATTTATATTGAAATTTTTCTACGTTCATAATCACTGTTTTTCGTCAAAAAAACACGTCTCTACATATTGAAATTCAGCCGCCTGATTGAAGGCACGCCCGGAAAAACATTTCTTTCTCCAAAGGTGTTTTTCATTGCTCCCAGCATACATTATGTATGAGAGAGTGGAACGCAACTCAATTGTATAAATTTCCCAAGTCTTGGTTTGGAAAATACACGGTGAAATTACCTTAAGCGAAAAACAGTTGTTTTTCTGGCATCATATTTCTGGCGACCTCCGGGCGAAATGTTTCCATCAAGTGAAATCATTGCTATCTTTTGGCCTTTTCCAGTACCGGGAAAAAAGCAAATCTGTCGTCAGTCTTCACTAGAATACAGATTATTTAATTTTTTTAATTTAAGATCTTAACTATTATAGAAATAATCTGTTTCTGTGTTGTGTATCTCACTAAAAACTGTATAAAGATGAGAACAAGTGAAGTCAAATTTGTTAACTGTTTTTTTTTTCCCACAGGAGGCCCTGAGAAAAATAATTGGCCTCAGGGCCTATATCATCTTTGAAGATGCTGTATGGAGAGTATTTTTGAGGAGAGGAATGAGTGCCTCAGACACTCACAGACTTGTCTCAAATCAAGAATTAGTCGTAGAAACGACCCGTTCTCATGTGAATAGTTGGTGTTAATTTAAAAATAAAAATAACTTGGTGGTTTAAAACAGAGTGTTTGTTTTATTTAATTAGTGTTATCAGCTGCAATATCATTTACATCATGAGTTATGGGACTTCAAACCATTAATTTAGCTGTAAAAAATAAGGTAACATGTCATTTTAATTTATACATATATCGCTGCTATACTGCAAAAACTGAATAACTGACAAACGAAAAATTATGCAGAAGAGCAATTTAAAGATTTTGCGCTTCTTTAAATATCTCTCTCTCTCTCTAACAAAAAGTAACTTATTATTTGTCGTAATAAAAATGCCATTGGTCTGTTAAAAACGGGACAAATTTTTGAAATTGTTGAAAAAAAAGTAGTGTACCAAAATATTATTATATTAATTATTAACTGAAGTCAGTTGTCATTTGGAACTCAATTAAACAAAAACCCATTATTAGATTTTTTGCAATTATACAGTTTTTGTCGTATGCTATCAATTCTCCGATGATGAAAAAGATTTTGAAATTATCCGAGACCGTTGTGACCTGCTTTATTTTGAAATTATCCGAGACCGTTAAGACCTGCTTTATTTCGAAATTATCCGAGACCGTTAAGACCTGCTTTATTTTGAAATTATCCGAGACCGTTAAGACCTGCTTTATTTTGAAATTATCCGAGACCGTTAAGACCTGCTTTATTTTGAAATTATCCAAGACCGTTAAGACCAGCTTTATTTCGAAATTATCCGAGACCGTTAAGACCTGCTTTATTTGGAAATTATCCGAGACCATTAAGACCTGCTTTATTTTGAAATTATCCGAGACCGTTAAGACCTGCTTTATTTTGAAATTATCCGAGACCGTTAAGACCTGCTTTATTTTAAAATTATCCGGGACCGTTATGACGTGCTTTATTTTGGTTGTTTTCTTGGAAGAATAAATAATTTTCTACTATTTTCAGCGACAAGCATAATGGTAAGTACACGAAATCAGGGCGAAACCGGGTTGGAAAACTCGTATTATAAAGGAAAAATTCTTAGTCTTTTTTCTTACTACAGTAAATACCAATGATGATGGAGTACATTTTTCGTTTGAAAACAAATAATATTATTTTATTTTTCGATCATGTCTTGGTAAACAAGTCCTGAGTTATGATCAAATTTCGAGAAGGAACTTTGGTGACAGTTTGTTCCGCAGTACTTTTATAAGATCAAGTGTTTATTATCTACTTGACAGCTTTATCAGATGTTGGATTTTGACAGGTTCAACACGTTTTTAAAATCCGTTGTCTTATTTTTGAGACCTACGACATTGCGCTCAAGGCGAAAAGTATTATCGGCGCCCCTTTGTCTAGACCCCTGATGGTGACAACTGATGTTTTGTTGAAACGTTGGAATATCAGATCCGTTCAGAATAAAATCAAAACCTCTAAATGTTATTTTTTTTTGGTTATAGGAAGACTCTAAAGCTTAAAAAATTGCCTCATCAAACCAAAGGCCGATGTGTGTCGGATTCACTCGACCCATCGCTTTGCACCACAGTGGGAGGGGTGGATTAAGATTTTAGTCACTCCTGGATACACTGACCCTAAAATTTTTACCCACCCCTCATACCTTTTTCCTTCCCAGTATTTCTTCTCCTCCCTTTTATTAAAAATACCCTCCACATAGTATTCCCAAAGATGACAAGAGGGAAATTATTTTCTCCAGTATGCAGTTAAAGTAAAAAAAAAAAATAACGTCCTAGTTTCATACACATATTTGGAAAAAATAACCTACTTACTTGAAGCAAAAGCGAATACTGTCTATAGATAATGGTAAACCGCTTAAGGATCACGCCCGAGTATACTCCGGCGATAATCACGTGAGAAAATTCGCACACCCGAGATAACTCGGGAAAACATTACCTGCAGAAAAGACCACTCTCAAATATACTCAGGCGAAAGTAAATACGATTTATGGTATGTGGAAGCGAGACAAAAGACAGCAAAAGGGTGATTTTTTCCAAATTTTTAAAAATTTTGATGATTTTTGAAGGGGTTAAAAAAGAATGCTTTTGGCTTTGGTATTTACTACAACTGTGTTTTTCAAACTGTTGCTTTTCAGGCGATGATTTTTGCATAAATTAAAACACAATTACTTTGTATATCTCACTTTTTTAATGCATGATTTGTCATTTATTTCCCATCATAAAAAAACATGACATCTTTGCTTCAGGTTTGACACTGATATTTCTTTTAGCTTAACCTTCTCGAAAACTTGCCTTCAATTTTACAGCAAATGTCCAAGACCGCCCTTGAAGGGAAGATTATTAAAAAAAGGTTTTCCGGCTCAACGTGTCTTTTTTGAAAAAAAATGTGCCACTAAAACCTACCTTACAGCCCCATTTTAAACATGTTTCCTTTCACCCCTCCCTCAATCTCTATCTCTTCCTCCACTCTTTACTAATCCCTAGTCACGCCCCCACCCCCACTGTGACACCTAATATGTATGTTCTGCCATAATTTTGTAATATTGTTTAGTATATATTTTGCACTGATGATGGAACGATTGTTTTGAAACTGATCGGCTTTAAAAATAAAAAGTTTTTAAAACAAAGTTTGATTGGTTCATTTAATAAATTAATCGAATCATAATTTTGTATTTATAATATCGTTCGAGGACCAAAATGTAGGGCACTTAGAAATTATGAAAAAATCCGTAAAATGCCTTTCCTTAATAACGTTGTTTCAAGTCACAAACTTCTCGATGAAAGTTTTTTTTCTACCTTTAACATTAACCGATTCAAAAAATACAAGACTCCAATTAAACAAATTTACTTTTATTTTTAGCATATTTTAAGTGTCTAGAAGTGAAAATGTGCTTGGGGACTTTTATTTTATTTTAAGTAAAACCGAAAGTTATTGCCCCATCAAAGTTACCACCTTTGGTTCCATGGTACTACGACCTGAAAAAATCCTTTCTTTCAACAAAACAAATCTAGAGGAGAAAGTTTGATAAATGAGGAATTAATACTTTTGCATTAAATTTCATTGCCGCAATCCGGGTTTTTATTGTATTTATTTTTAATACACGTACTATATTACGATACTCGCCTCACTAGACGATGTATTTTTTGGTCACGAGTTTGATATGTAATCTACATATATAAAAATCAATGTAAGTTTGTTTGTTTGTCCCCGATGTTCTCGAAAATTACTCTACCGGTTTCGCTGAAAATAGCACAGTTTGTTTTTATTAGTGCCGGGAAGGTTAGAATATTTTAAAAATGGAAAACACGAGTAGGTACCTACTTAAGAACTTTATGATTTAGATATGTTTTGAAAAAATAAACGTTTGGAATGAAATATAATACTCGAATGAACTCTTCTTTATTTGGAGATATTTTCTTTCGCTGTCAAATCATTTATGGCACCCTAATGACAAGAAACTTCATTACATTATTTAAAAAAAAACCCGATCAAGGCCGGGTACACATCAGATAATTTATAATAAGTATCCTCAAAAATATTACTATAAAAAAGTTAGTTAATTAAAACGATTTATAACAAAAACGCGAAATAAAAGATATTTTTCCATTATTAGAATGTAATTCTTAGAGATGAGTCAAGAAGTACTGCATGATATTTTTAACATACGTATTTATTTATTGAATTAATGCATATCAAATAATACAGTTACGGCCGTTCTTCACAACTTTCGAATGATCAATCTGAGTCACCGATCAGCCAAGTGTTTTGTTGAGTATTCGCTCTGTTTGCCTGTTTTTAAGCATTTTTCAAACTAAATTGTCTATGGAGGTGCCCGCCTATGATAATAGAAGCCCCCCCTTTTTAAGATTATAAAGTGACATCAAGGTCATAACTTACAATGTAAAATTAACATAGATGAGTTAATATTATATTTATTATGAATATATATCATTTGTTTTAGAAAACTAATACATAAACTAACATTTTATACTTCACAAACATTTGTGTTAAAAATAAGTGTTAGCTCGACCTTTGGTAATGCCGAAAAGCACAATATTAGTTTCGTACATTTGATAGTTAAACCAAGACAAAACGTAGCTTATAATTACTAAAATAACTTGGGTTCTCTTCAGTTTTATTTAAAACATTCAATAAACACGTTTGACATTCAAAATGGAAATAAAGTTTTGTCATTTAATATTTGAATCGCGTAAAAAATATTGGAAACTAATGACATTTGTCATTTCGGTGACGTTTGTTCACCCTGTTGACACTTTTTATAACAAGTCTTCTGCTGAGGGGAAATTAATCCACAAATCTATATCCTAATTTGATCGTAAATTTGAACGAGAATTTCGTTGGGAAGAGCGTATTTGTGCATTTAAACAGTGTTGAGGCAAAATTTCGGCTCAATAGTTGCTCAGTAGGGATAAGAAGAACGGCCGTTAGTAAGTTAAATAACAATTGAATAAAATAAAAATGGTTTTTTTCTCCCAATTAAAGTATGGAGTGACTGTTTTATCTCGGTTCTTCGATATTTAAAATTCAAAAAGAAGAAACATTACAGTGTTTTTTTTTAATGGATTCCGTTATGGAAATATCAAAGTTAGGGAACGGCAGAGAAGAGTTAAAATAATATGCGGGTCGGAATTCTATCAAGGTTATACTGCTTGGCGATGTAGCGAGTGACAGGAAACTGCTTCTCTCTTTAATTACAGAATTTGACGTTTGACAGATCTATGTCAAAACTTTCCTCAATTATCCTTTTAATAACAAACAAATGTTTTATGAAAAAAAAGTACGACATTTACTAATTAATTCGAACAAACTCTTATTGCAAAATTCAGCTCTCTTTCCACATTTGATCAATGCAGTTTAGCCACAAAAATATACAACATGCTACCAGAAAACATTATTTTGACACTCATTTTATTATACGAATATAACCGCTTTCAAAGTATCTGTATCTCGATCTGGTTATTTTTTTTTATGTGGATACTGCACAGTAGTCCTAAGTGCTCCCAACCATCTGGAGCCAGTGAGACTATGGCATCCTCAATCGGGGTATGTTGTGAGGTTAAAGGTAGTGGGGAGAAGAAGACTATAAGGAAGAGGAATGTGGGAAAAAATTCGGCTAATCAGATTTGGTCATCAAACAGGACTAAAGCCATTTCAAGCAACGTTTCTATTTTGAATAGTGGTATTTCACCAGTGCAATTCTGAAAGCATCTCCCATTCTGGAATGCTTACACTAACTTCTGGTAAAACAAACAGATTAATAAATGTCAATATTTGTACAGTATTGGATGGTTGTAGCGAGCTGATTCAACAAATTTTATTACAGAATAATGGTAAGATCTTCTTAACTTCTCAGTTAACATATTCGTGCCCAGAGGCTACATTTTTGGCTTCCGGCAAATATGTATTTAGCATTCATCTTCAATTATAATCACTGGGTATTTTATGTTTTCGGCACTTGTTAATTGCGCACGTGCTTTCCATTTTATTCCTAGGATTAATACTATTAGTGTTTTTTGTATTTCTTGGGTATTTACTACGTAATAATTTCTAGCGTTTTGTAGTTTTATTTTAAATGTATGTCTGTTACTTAATACTAAAAATTTTCTACGGGTTTCGATACTTCCGTGTCATTAAATAGCATATTAAAACTATCTTAAATTATACAAGTGCAGAAGTAATTACATATTCTTAAGTGGGGTAGTAATTTGGAGGGAGGGGGAGGGGATTAATTGGATAGAGCATACGATAAATATTTAACCCTTGTCCGGTGGCAAGGTACAATTGTAATTTTTATTTTTTATAAGTGTGTCAATTTTTTTTTGTCGTGAAATTTCATGTCATTTCTACATTTTTAGGAAAAATTATGTAGGCAGAATTTATTTTTTTATTTTTTAATAAGGTGACAAAAGAGTAATATAGTATTTATTTTTAGGAATTACTTTTAGAAGCTTATAAACCTTATTGTAATATATTTTTAATCATTGAAGATAATATTAACAACTCTCAAAATGAAGCATGAAACCGAAAAGACGCAGAAAAAAAGATAACGGTAACATGTAGGACTCGAACCCAGGACCTTATGGTCTATTCGGGACCTTGATAAATCAGAAAAATATTATTGTGGAATTATTAATTCCAAATTTTCTTGTTCCCCATCTCTTTCTCCTCACAATTCAACCCATTTGAGGATGCCATACGCCCATGAGCTCCAGGAACTCTTGTGTGGTATTCACCTTTAAAATTAAACGAACGTATCTGGCAATATGTAGCTAAATATAAATTTTACTGACTACTGTACAAATACGAAATTATGAAATACAAACAAATTAGAATCTCCAGCTCAGTAGAGCGTTGCTCCAGATTGCAGAAATGTATAAAATTTTTAATTTTTACTATCAAAATTCGCTCGTACTATAATATATAATATATACGTACATTTATGTTAAGTTTAGTTATGGGTAGTTAAGTAGTCCGTGGAAGGGAATGGCCGACCCAGGTGTCGATGAGGCTCGCTATCCATCACACCGCCAACCCTTCGTTAGCGCGAAGAGGAGGAAGGAACGTGAACAATGTCGAATTGGCACGTGGAATATCAGAGGAGGAATGGAAAGAAAGATGAATGAACTATGTGATACGATGGGAAGGAAAAGTCTGGATGTACTCTGTATAACAGAGAGTATGAAAAGGCGAGCGGTACGATGCAGCATAATGACACGCTCGTCATCTGGTCTGGGAGACCAGATACAGACAGGGCTTGTCAAGGTGTTGCAGCGTTACTGTCTCCTAGAATGGTGGAATGTATGTTGCAATATGAATGTGTAAGTCCGAGAATAATGTGGATCAGATTCAAAATCGGGTTGACAAGAGTGTTTTTAGTTATATGCTATGCTCCTGTCAACTCGAAAGCGATGAAGTGAAAGATGATTTTTGGACTGGTGTGAGCGATGTGATGAGATTAAAAAATATGAATGAAAGGATTATAATGGCAGGGGATTTGAATGGGTGGGTGGGTATTAGAAGGGATGGTTTTGAATCAGCTTTAGGTTTATTTGGGGATAAAAGAACGAATGACAATGGAAACAGAATGCTTGAAGTATGTTTAGAGTGGAACCTATTTGTATCAAATACTTTTTTCAATCATAAAGGTATCCATCAATATACGTGGGAAAGAGGAAATGAGAGGTCAATGATTGATTTTGTAGTAATTGACTCTAGGTTGAGAGCCGTCACCGCAGACACCAGAGTTTTCAGAGGGGCTGAGATAGAAACCGACCATTTCCTGGTTGTGTCGAGAGTAAACCTCTTCCGCGGCTGGCGCTCTAAAGTGAAAACGGTGTCGACCCCAACTAGAGTCAAAATAGAAAAATTGCAAAACGATAATGTAAGAATTAAGTATGAAAATTGTGTAGAGATGAGACTGAATGATAAGGTAATGGACGGTCTAAGCATAGACGAAACATGGGACCACATAAAAGTGAGCCTCTGTGAATCTGCTAGAGAGGTATGTGGAATAAGTACGCAAGGTAGAAAGAAAGGTGATGCATGGTGGGATGATGAGATTAAAGCACTGGTCTCAGAGAAGAAGAAAGCGTGGTTATTTCTGATAGCGGCTGGCAGTGCTTCTAGCGAAGAGAGGGATAGAGCGAAAGAAGTTTACAAGGGATGCAAGAAAAGAGTACGTGATGGAGTGAAAGAACGAAAGAAACGCCTGGAAGAGGAAGAGGGGATCAAAATGACAAACCACTTCCAAGAAAATATTAAACTATTTTGGAAGGAGGTCAAAAGGTCACGGAATGGTCCAGAAAGTGGATGTGTGAAAGTGGATGTGTGAAAGTGATAAAATCGAAAGATGGAAAAATGTTGACGAATGAGAAAGAAATAAAAGAGAGATGGATGAAATACTTTGAAGAGGTCTTCGAAAGCAATCCGAGTGATAGAGATTCCAGTGGCGAGTCAGGTATGAATGACGATGGAGTGAATGTTCCCAAAATTAGCATGGATGAAATTAAAAGATCAATTAGATGTATGAAGAATGGTAAGGCTGTTGGTTTCGACAATATTGCTGCTGAATACTTTAAAGGAAATAGCCGTATAATTCTCACATGGTTATGCAAACTTTTTAACCAGTGTCTAGAGGAGGGTTACACCCCATTAGATTGGAGAAGGGCTGTGATCATGCCTCTATACAAAGGTAAAGGGTCACGCATGGAATGTGGAAATCACAGGGCTATTAGCCTGCTAAGTTCAGTTGGTAAGCTGTATGGTAGGATATTGATTGAAAGGGTACAAATGAAAACAAAGGATAAAATATGGGATGTGCAAGGCGCATTTATGAGTGGAAGGGGGTGCATGGATCAGATTTTCTCGTTGCGTATGCTCACAGAGAAGTTTCTGGCAAAAAACAGAAACTTTTCTGTGCTTTTGTAGATCTACAAAAAGCATACGACAGAGTTGACAGGAAAAAGTTATGGAAGGTGTTGTCTAAGTATGGTGTGAATACAAATCTTATACAGGCAATCGCATCTCTGTACGAGGGAAGCGTTGCATGTGTTAGGGCAAACGGTGATTTTACGGGGTGGTTTGACATCACAAAAGGTGTTAAGCAAGGCTGCGTAATGTCACCGTGGTTATTCAATCTATACATGGATAATTGTATGCAAGAATTGAAAGAGGTGGGCCTGGGCGCGAGAATGAGTAGTCTGCAAGTATGTTGTCTGTTGTATGCTGATGATGCGGTGCTGATTGCTAACAGTATGGAAGATCTACAGTCCCTCGTATCTAGGATGAACGAAGCATGTATGAAGAATGAGCTAATGATGAATGTAAATAAGTCCAAAGTCATGGTGTTTGAAAAGAGAGTACGAAAACAGTATGCAATATAGTTGTGAATGATGAATACTTGGAGCAGGTCGATGAGTTTGTGTATTTGGGAAGTATGTTTACGAGAGATGGAAAGACTGATAGGGATATTGAAAGAAGGGTGAATGCAGGAAACTCCATTAACGGAGGACTGAACGCGGTTGGCGCAAACAAAAAGTTGTCCAAAGAAGCGAAGCTAGCAGTCCACAATGGAGTGCTGATACCAACCCTGATGTATGGCAGTGAGGCATGGAACTGGCAGAGGAAGGATGAAAGTAGACTGAATGCTGTAGAAATGAGATCTCTGAGACGAATGTGTGGTAAAACCATGTATGATCGAGTGAAAAATGTTGAGATTCGTAAAGAATGCAAGGCTGATGTAAGCGTAGTGAGCAAGATTAAGAAAGGGACGCTTAGATGGTTTGGGCATGTAGAGCGAATGAACGAAGAAAGGAGTGTAAGGAGAATATATGACGCGAATGTGAATGGAAGAAGAGCCTGGGGACGCCCGAGGAAGACATGGCACGATCAAGTGAATCAAATACTCGAGTCGGGCCATGTCAGAAGTCGGAATAACAGAAGAGAATGTATGAGGCGTTGTATGAATGTGAATGAAGCAAGAAGTGTATGCCAAGATCGAGTTGTTTGGCGGTCCGTCCTCTCTGCCTACCCCTGCGGGGAAGCGGCGTGATGGTTAGTTAGTTAGTTAGTTAGTTAGGTTTTACAACTTTTTTAAGCTTCACTGACAATCCAAAATATTAAAAAATCGGGTTTGATGTACGATACTCGGTTTAAAGTACGATACTAGGTTTAAAGCACGATATTCGGTTTGAAGTACGATACTCGGTTTGAAGTACGATACTCGGTTTGAAGTAGGATACTTGGTTTGAAGTATAATACTCGGTTTGAAGTACGATACTAGGTTTAAAGTAGGTTACTTGGTTTGAAGTATAATACTCGGTTTGAAGTACGATACTAGGTTTAAAGCACGATATTCGGTTTGAAGTACGACACTCGGTTTGAAGTAGGATACTTGGTTTAAAGTATAATACTCGGTTTGAAGTACGATACTCAGTTTGAAGTACGATACTCTTTTTAAAGTGCGATACTCGGTTTGAAGTATGATACTTGGTTCGAAGTACAATAAGCGGTTTGAAGTACGATACTCAGATACCGATTTACTTAATTTTAAACAGAAGGTATCCTTAGTGAATATCTGTACTAGATAATAAATATGATAAAGTGTTTATTGATTTAAACCGGTTAGTGGTTCAGTTGGAATGGCGTTTGCAATCCCGAGATAAGCAACACACTCCGCTTACTGTGATGGTCATAGGAGATTTTAAAATATTATTAGGTTAATATTATAATATAATAACCTGTGAATGTTTGACTTTCTTAAAAAAATAAATAAAATAATGATTTACGGGAATTATGCCGGCCATAGTTCAACTTCCCACGTACTTTTTAAACGCCCGGAGCGGTTCGCACTGGCACCAGTGAATCAACACACTTTTATGAATAATGTATCCGCGGGCGCCGGGGAACACTTTCCCCAACAACTTTTGTTCAACAGGTCCCTTCAATCAAGTGTTACGCGTTTCAATACATAAATTATTGGGTCGTTAAAGTTACCCGAAGTTCGCGTGTGCTCTGAGTAACCCCGCCTCCCCTGTTTATATTTACATTATTATTTGTGTAATAATACACGTACCACAAGTTTCTGGCAGAAAACTTCGCGGTTGGTATTTTAAACGATAATTATTGTTTGATAGTTATGGCACAAAACGTTTTGACTGTTTTTCTTTGTTCGAATACCAAGTTTAGTTTGCGGCTTCGTCGGAGTTTTGCTTCTTATAAGCCTGACTACAATAGTTCACCAGAACGATGTTTAATTGAATTATTTTCATATTTTACAACACATATGTGTTAAAAATACCATTCTGGTGATGTAGAGACAATATTTTTTTTTGCATTTAATTCGTAGAACTCCATTTAATTTTTTAGAAATTTAATGTAAGAGTAAATAATATTTACATTAAATCCGTACATATAGAAATAAAGGGTCGTAGATTAAATAAACAACTGGAAATTAATAATCGAATAATAATAATAATCCTAATATAATATTAATTAATATAGTGAGGAATTTATTTATTTAATTATTGAAGAAGAAAATATAAACACATCCCAAATTAAACACGAAATAATGGAAAATAAAAAGGTTTCAGTCGTATCTGGGGCTCGAACCCAGGACCTCTGTCTATCCGGGACAACCTCTTTATCGACTAAGCTAATGAGACCAGTTCAATTTACGCCGTCTTCACCGATATCATACTTCAAGTTCAAGACTTTTTAATTTTATCCTCCATTTTAAATCCCATATTTATCTTCTTCAATGATTAAATATTACAATGAGGTTTATAAACTTCAATAAGTTATCAAAAAAATATATATATATTTATCATCCACTTCTTAGTATGTTCACACGACCAAAGCAATATAACACATTTAAATCCAACAATTAAGAAAAAAAGTCATTTAAATGCGGGGAAAACACATTATAAATGTATGTACCTTACAGAATGGAGAATTAGAATCCAAACTGCGTGCGAGTAAATAAAATCATATAGGTAAGTCATCACAGTGTGGATTTAAACACAGTTTGAAGATGACTTTGAACACCGAAATAGCTGTCATAATAATAAAAAAATAAAATACTTGCAGAACTTAATGACAACATTATTAAATTTGATTTACGTTAAATTTCTAGAGACATATAATTTAACATGGCAGAGAAATATTTTTTACTAAATTGAGAAATTACCTGAAGAAATATTTCGTTGTTTTTATTTCTTTGATTTTATTTTTTTCCATAATGTACTTTAAATATAGATGAATACCAAAGTATCCACCGAAATAACATTCCATTACTTAAAAAGAAAACATTTATTTTTGCAGTTTTCTTTGTATCTCAATTGTTTTTGTGTTTAATTCGTAGAACTCCTTTTTTTTATTAAATGCAAACCAAATATAATAATGTTATTATTAAGTTCTACAAGTAGTTTTAGTTGTTATTATTGAGACAGCTGTTTCGGCGTTTAAGGCCATTTTAAAACTGTCTACATTTGATTTAAATTAAATAAAAAAAAGAAGTTTTCTCTATATTTGTACTTGCGATATTAATTTTAGTATACAATGTACCCTGAGGAAGGGACCATTGGTCCAGAAACATATTAAAATATTATTAACAAAATGCTACTAAAAGTATCAAGTTTATTTTACCTAAATATATTTTCACAAAATATGACTGTCGTTTAGATGACAAATTCATACAAATTTGGTCGTAGACCTTCGCCATGACATCACACACCCGGCTAAAACCATCCCAAAGCCCGGCATGGCAAGATTGAACACATCCACCTAATTAAGCATTATTCCATTAATGTCTTAAATTAAATAAATCAATGCCTCCCACCCTGATCCGAAGCGGGGGTTGGGGCAAAGGTCCAACCCTCACGCCCAAGCGTCAAAACCACATCGACCCAGGCCAGGACACTGAATCAAGTTGGCTCGCTTTTTATATAAGTTTCCCCAACTTTTTATTTTTATAAAGAAAGACAATATTCCCGTGTTATGAAATTTGAAAAACTCCTACTACCATCATTATAAGCGAGATATGCTGCCTGTGCAATGATAAATTGACTTAGAACTGCACGCCATTGGTCGGTACCTACCCAGAAATTATTTATAGACGGCTTTCTGGTATTTTGACGACCTCCGTGGTCGAATGGTAACGATACTTATTCAAATCCCGGCGTGCGCAAGTTAATTATATTTGAGTAAAATGTCTTATTTCACAATTTATTAATTAAAAATAATATGTAGTATATTTGCGGCACGTTACAGATACTGTCAGTATCGCCCTGGCGAAAGACCACCGTTCAGAATCGAAAAGTTGTTTGAAATGGCTTAAGCCGTGTTTGGTGACCAGATATAGCTAGGTACTTCCACATCTTTCTCTTCCCCATTTCGTTCCCCTTCTCAATACTTTCAGCCTCACAACATACCCCGAGGAATTAAACCCACGACGCCTGGGTGGGAACCAGATGCATTTATCAACTCAACCACTAACCGGTCGATATCATTAGCAGTTGTAACATTTAAACATGTTTTAATGAAGCAGTTACATAAGGAAGCAAGTTGTTATAAATAAGTGAATTAGTAACCTACTTTTAAACTCTTCTTCTTGTATATTATTTAATTAGAGCATTTTATTAGAACTGTATCAACTATTATTATTATAAGCAGGTCGGGTTACATATGTAACTAATCTATTAGGGAAATTACGTATTTGACGATATATAAGTTGATCCAATGGATCAACTTTCGTTATCGAGATTTTTCTGTAAGCCACGCCCATTTTTCCATCTCACACACATATATATAGATATATTGTAATATATTATATATGTGGCCTGTCCACGTTGAGAGTCGTAAATGCCGTTGTTTTTGTTAGACGCGTTCGGGATGGTTTTCCGTTATTGGCGCTAGGGGCGCTAGTGTATTGTGAGTATTTAGAAGGAGTCTGTGAGCAGCGGTGGCTAGTACAGAGTGAGGTATATTGGGGGACCTTATATATAAATAACAGGCCAACCATAATGTAGTCATTTTATTTTATTTACTTATTTAATAGAAAAAATACACATGTAATGTTTCAAAGAATGCTTTGGTTGTCCAACTAGGATGTTTTCTCGTTTTAGGACAGTCAAACTTGTACGTACAGATTATGAAAGATGCCGATAAGGGTTTCATTGATGTGATAAAACCCATAATAGGATTTCAGTGTAAAAAAAGGAAAACAAAATTAAAATATAATAAAATGTTAGTATAAAAATAACATAAGTTTAAACAATTGAGATCAATTAATATTAACTAATCCCATAAAATATTAATACAGAAAGGTAAACTGTTACTTTTGTTCTTTTGTTTGTTTTTTATTTTTTAATTTGTTTTTGTTTGGGAACAACATGAGTTCGCTCTCTTTTCTCCCTAATTGGTGAAGCCAATCACTGAAGATTTTACGAAGAACACCTGTACCGTTATTTTTCCAATCATCAGGAATGAAGTATTTTTACACAAGTAAATAGAACAAACTTATATAAATAGCAGGCCATCTTGCTTGAGTATCCTGGCCTTGGTTCAGGTGGTTTTGCTCGTACCCTACAATATATATTATTTAGATTCAGGACCTGACCTCAAATCCAAACACTGACCCGGTTCGGCGAGATTAATCCATCACTCAAGTTAACTCATATTTTATGTGACCGCTGCTCGTGACGTAATCTCACGTTAAGTCTTTAACACTTTTCCGGAAACTCGTCGAAAAGACTTTCTTGACTGCTGTAAGAAAGCTTACTTTTTCGGAAAAAAAAGTTTTTGCTTTCAGATTTTTTATTTTTATTTAGATTTATCGACTTCTTGGAAACACTGCAAGATTTATGTAAGCGCGTGGAACAATATTAATATGGGTACGAAGATGCGCTTAAATGATTTGGACATGTACAGCCAGTGACGTTAAAAGTTCAATCGGAAATTAAAAAAAGGGAGGAAAAAAATTATTTCATATATAAATCCTACGTTGGTTCCATAATTATTCATATGTTATCCTAGATATAAAGGAATTTTATCATTTCATTTCACCAGAGATAACTTCCGAGCAACGAAATACAATTTTGGCGATTCAGAGAAGTGTCTGTGGCTAATGAATACAATTACGTGGGTTGTATAAAAAAAGGTTTTAAATGTAAAAATCACAATTTATGCAAGAAACTGTACAGCTCCAATAAATAACATATTTTAATAACAACCTAAAACACAATGATCATAGAAAAAAATCTTTTACTATTCGATTATATTATGTTTAGGTGTTAACAAATCTCATAGTCGCTGTGCACCACGGCAGGTAATAGATTTCTAAATCCTTTTACGTTTCAATGGTTTGCCAATGAAGTACCACTAGTATGGGATTGCACGAACTATTTATTAGAGTAGTAAGCCTCATAGGCGCTGAATTCAAAACACACGTATGAGATATATTTCGGACTCGCTCTCGAGCAGCATTAATACGGACAGGTGGAGTGCTGTTAATACAAATAATACAAATTTGCCTTATTACACTACTATAATTTTCATGGGAGTTCACTGCATAAACGCACTTTATAGAAAAAAACGCCACCGGGTAAAGCGGATGGATTATCTTTTATTAATTATCTGTCTATTAAAGAAATTCTATATTAGAAAATGTTTCATCAATTTCACCAGAAGTAAAGTACAAAAATACTTACTTCGGGCACACGGACACGCCCACAATAAACTTCTATCTATTCAGTGCCTAAGTAAAACTATATGTATGTATACGACTGAAATGGGAATATTCGAATTTAATGCAAAGTACGTTGTTATTGTAACGAATTCCCTACAATTTAAAATAAATATCTAACTCTTGTTAAAAGGAACCTAGCTTGTTAAAATGTCCGCAAGTTTATTTATGGTTCCGCTCTCCGCGACCGGAGCGAAAATTCCTCCCATCATCAGCGTCGTGCGACTCGCCACAGAACGACCGAGCACACTTCCGCCCGTCATCCGGCGCGGGCTTGCCGCCCGAGCAACGGCCATTGCCCGGAGAACCATACTGGCATTGGAATTGTGAGGTTGTGTGTTAAGGGCAGAGCTAATTGCCGTTGGCAAATGGCCGCTACGCGTGGGTGAGCGTCATCTCGCTAACCACGCATTTGGACACTGTAAACTTCTTGTCCTTGTATAAATCTAACTAGTAAAGTCAGTGACGAGTGATAACTCCCTGTGTTCTGCTGAATTCTGGCCGTGTGGAATTGCGTGATCATCGGCATCATACAATTGCGATTGAGGAACGCGCACCTGACGCCGTTGCCCACGTAAGCTGTATTTGACCCTCTTTATCTGTAATCAACTGTATTCTAGTAAAACATGCCCGATTCTAGATTCACGAGAGAGAGAGAGATATTTGAACCCTTAGTTAGGATGTGTACTGCCAATTGTTAGTGTATAATCCCCATATGTACAAACTGTGATTGGCCTCCCGTAAATAAATCCTGGCTAGAAGACGCATCTCTTTTAAATGGTAGTTCGAGTACTCTTTCCCTGATGCAGATATGAGGCCGCCCGCCGACTCACGACCTTGCAGAAAAGAGATTACATGTTCCGCCTATTGAGCTACCCAGGTAAGCCTGGAGTCCCCTCGTCTGGCCTCATAGGAAATCATAACCTAACCTTTCCTAACCTGTAATCTCAACACTGCCGCCCTAGAGTGGGGATCGTCCTTTTACACTAGCGGTACAACGTGCTTGCCCATCTTTTACACTGGCGCCAACTTGGGGGGGGCGCCTTTCTAACCTTTTACACTGGCGCTAACGTGGTAACCTCACGCAGAACCCCTAACATTGTTCTTTTACACTGGCGCCCCTCGTGGATGGTACCAGGGCTTTTATAATGACGCTGCACCGTGGGGCCACATCCTCTACTTTACAACGTACAATGGAACAACATTTACAAATACGCGCTTAGATGTTTTAAATGACGATGGATGAATGAACATAAATTAAGCAAAGAGTTTATAGCAATAACACACAATTACAGTGAAATTCTACACTCACTACTTTTCTGTGCAAAATTCATGTCATGCTCACCGTTAGAGAGTTCTTAGGGTTTTTTATCCAGTTAAGATCTTTTCCCTAAAAGTCATGAAATATAACTAATAAATTCAGTCAATTTAAATAAACCATCAGATGGTGATAGTAATAAGGCCAAAGTGCCGGAGTACTAGTTAGCCAGAACACATGAGGGGTATTTGTATAAGCCCCAGCTAGTTAGAGGATTACGAAAGAATCCGTAAAATCAAAAAAAAAAAAAAAGTTAGAGAGTTTTCGATGCTTCAGCACACAGATATTCCGCTTTATAGTTATGCTAATAAATTTAAGGCGATCGATATTCCCACCCGTTTTCAGAGCAAGTTTTGGTTAGTGTAAGGTCATACGATAAATCTTAGGCCTTACATCTTCTCTAAAAATCATGCTTTATAATATACAAGCCTGGTATTGATGCTAGGCTATTTGTGAAAGAAACAGTAGGGCTACGATGTTAGTCATTTATCGAACAAAATTGTTGCAAAATTAAATAATTTTTTTATGCACTTCATAGGAAACCAAACGCTTCTAATCACCTAAATAGTGCCAAAAACTTTGAGTTAAGCAACCACCTCTAGTCTGGAATCCCTAAATATCTGAGGACAACCCTTGACTCTCTGCAAAAACGGAAAATCTGTTTGCTATATATCACTCAACTTGGTGCGTGCACAGAACAGAAAAACAGTGAATTACTTAATTGATTCTTAAAATGCCAAGAATGGCTAAGCCGATGGCATCAGCCGATGTTTGTTGGGATTACCTGCCACATGAAATATCCCAAAAATCGCTTAATTTGTGCATAATACAAGCCAATTACTGGATATACAAAAAAAAACTTCAATCACACAGTTGCAAAGAAAGTCAACATAATTTGATGATTATTTCGTTAGTAAAGTTGTACTAATTAATAGAGGTAACAACAGATGATACTGGTCGCTACATTTGTAATTTGTACCGATAGGCACGGCCTTTTGCAACACTAACACAAAGGAGTATTCTGTATATGGACATTGCGCACAAATGCACATGTTTTTTGTAGAATACCGTCAATATTTGAATATTACATTTTGCGTACTTAGTTCCTGCTTTTCACACGTTATAGTAGGGCTATCAGTGGACCGCGACGGTACTCAAACCCGTCTCCCAAATAGACATCAACATGATAAGGAATCGAATCATATTTTGTAAATTTCTGACACCTACCTCGGAACAGATTGAACGAGGTAGGTAGGTTGTCAATGTAGAGAATACTATTAAGGCTAAACGAAACATAATACGCGATCACAGATGGCGCTAACTTAAATATTTTAGAAGAAAAAAAAACTTAACTAACTAACTAACTATCACATCGTTTCCCCGCAAGGGTAGGCAGAGAGGACGGACCGCCAAACAACTTGATCTTGGCATACACTTCTTGCCTCCTTCACAATCATACAACGTCTCATACATTTTCTTGTGTTATTCCAACTTCGACATGGCTCGACTTAAGTATTTGATTAACTTGATCGTGGCATGTCTTCCTCAGACGTTCCCGGTTTTTTCTTCTATTCACATTCGCGTCATATATTCTCCTTACCATCCTTTCTTCGTTTATTCGCTCTACACGCACGAACCACCTAAGCGTCCCTTTATTAATCTTGCTCATTATTCATTATTCCATTCTTCACGAATCTCAATATTTTTTCACATGATCATACATGGATTTACCAAACATTCGTCTCAGAGATCTCATTTCTACAGTATTCAGTCTACTTTCATCCTTCCTCTGCCAGTCCTATGCCTAACTGCCATACATCACTACTTTGGACAACTTTTTGTTTGCGCCAACTGCGTTCAGTCCTTCGTTAATGGAGTTTCTTGCATTCACCCTTCTTTCAATATCCTTATCAGTCTTTCCATCTCTCGTAAACATACTTCTCAAATGTACAAACTCATCTACCTGCTCCTAGTATTCATCATTCACAACTATATTGGACACTGTTTTCGTACTCTCTCTTTCTAACATCATGACTTTAGGTTTACTTACATTAATTCATAAAAAAAACCTTTAGCGCATAATGCTTTCAAATATTGAAATGAATTGTTTGTTGTCGGGTATACTACTCACGGAATACGAAATTAAATAAATTTTTACTCTGAATAAATACTGTGCTTATTTCACCAGTATTTAAATCCTAGTAGTAATTGATTCCTTTGATACCGGTTTAGTCAGTTTTTTAAAATCAGCCGTCTTTCGGTCCAGAATCAAAGAGATTTCCACTCCGCCACTGAGGTCGATTTATGTAAGCTAAATAAGCTGAAACAATTTGGAGTGAAGGCATTTCGAACAAAACGAGCATTACCTTGTATATTTTACTAGATGATCATGAAGAAATTCAAGAGAAACACAAGCAAATTACGCAAATTACAATGAGAAATAGATGAGAATTCCTTTCCATGTAACATAAATATGTCCTGAAATATTCGAGGATTCTGTACTGAAAATTTAATTAATGTTTTCGTGACGATTCGTTCCCCCGTCGTATTTCAGTTGGCTTCTTTTCTTCCCTTACCTGACGTGGTAGGGAGGCATTTGAAAAGTTTTACAATTAAAGTCAGATTGTTATCACAATTTTTAATTTATGTACGCCTCTAGATAAGGTTGATATGTACATTTTTGTTATCTTTTAGAAGTTTTTATTATATTTTAATGAGTGTCTTTTATACAATGATGGTGGTGAGATATTCCTAACTTATCTATGAACACGTAAAATAAATTACAGATATTTTTAACACTTGTCCACGGTGCTTCATGCTCATGACTAGACATCTGATTTTCTGTACTATCAACACGGCGAAAAGTGACTGCAAACATTTATTTATTTATTAACGGACTAACGTCCAATTCATAACATAAGTAATAGGAAAATATAAGAATAATTTTAAGCATAGGATGAGACATGAATTAATCAAAGACAAAAACAAAAAAAACCATAATTTAAATAAAATCGTTTTTCAATAAACTACCGGAAGAGATCAGATGCATTCAAGATAAAATCCAAATATTTAACTCTGTCAAGAAATATTTTAAAGAGAATCTTAATAAAAAAAAGTTTCCAACTAAATTTGCCGTGCAAATATTCTGAAATTAACTTGTCTTCCATAACATTTATTTTTTTCTCCGAAACGCATATTAAATATACTATCCTAATTATGATATGTAATAAAAATATCTCTTTATAACGCATTTACTATATACTATGTTTTTTTCTTAATAAAACTGTAATGCATACATATACACGTACCATATATTATATTACTTTAATTACCAATAATGCATAATGTACATCTTCTTCCATCCACAAGCAAATGCTTCTAACGGAAGAATAGTATAAAATCCTGAGACCTGGGACGCTATTCCCGTTCTTTTTAAGGAAGATTACTTAACCTTTTCCTTAGGGTTAAACCCTTCTTACTTAACTGAAGTTCCGATTCTCTCGGATGACAGCTGTCAGTTGAATTCAGCGAGCGACATTCATCAAAAATGTCAATATTTGCAATGTTTTAACAATGTTTTAAAAATCTTATGTCACTTGAAGATATTTCATTAATTTGTGTTTTCAAATAATCTATCGACAATCTTTTTAATATATCTCACTGGAATTCCGCAGTTAATCAAGAAGTCTTTAACCCTAAGGAAAAGGGTAAGGAATCTTCCTTGAAACGAACGGGAATAGCGCCTCTGGAGTGCTATTCTGGTTCTTTTTAAGGAAGATTCCTTAGATTTTTCCTTAGACTTAAAGACTTCTTGATTAACTGCGGAATTCCGGGTAGACATAGTAGAAAAATTCTAAGCAGATTGTTAAGAGATTATTTGAAAACACAAAATAATGAAATATCTTCAAGTATCACAAGATTTTGAGCCAATACTTTTAAAAAACAATTACATACCATTATAATGCATTGTAATACATTTTTATTTTATTTTTCAATATTATACATACGCCTTTTAACGCAGTATTACGTTTTATAAAAAGATACCCACCTCACTAGATAGTAATGAAATTTTTTTGCCACTAACTTTAAAAGTGACATTTTCCGTCATGATTAATCTATGCTGACCATTGAGGTGGGTTATTCCACTTATTTTACGAACTCAGTTCCATTCGTTTTTGCTGAATCTAGGTACGTATTATTTTAAATGACTACCAACATTTACCGTTGTATTTTGTAATTTATATAAATCAATATCATGTATTTGCTCTACCTATGTTACTATAAAAATCAGTTAACACAACTGTATTAAATCATTTTCATGAAAAAGCCCACCACGGCGCAAATACACATAAACATACATACGTTCAATCTATGAAGACTAAAATTCACCGTATTTATGTTATTTCTTCATTTTTGTACTGGACGCTCATGACAGTGACAATTCGCCGGCTTCCTCTTCAGGAACCTTGGATAATGTTTTGAAAATGTGAATCTGTAACTAATTACTTGGAATGGTACTTACACTATGTTATACCTGTATTTGTTCGTTATTTTATCTAAGTACCTACTGTGGTGTGTTTTCCACCTGTTTACCATAACTAACTATATATGTAAAAGTCAATATAGGGCGTATATGATACAATAAATTAATAAGTAAGGATTTTCAAATAAAACAGTTACTATACAAGCCGTCGAACAGCTGGCTGGTTGACCCAGTTGTGTCCATATTTATGGTAATAAAAGAAACAAATGACATTTTTATGAATCATAGAACCGAAAGTTAATTCCCACGGCTACAAGATACGTGCATATGGTGATAAGGAGCATTTCAAGGATGTGAGAACAGATAAAAATAAATTTATTAATTATTTCATTTAGGTATATCATTTTGGTAATACGATTGTGCTGTTCGATACACTTGCATTATATTAGAGTTGAAGCATTTTTTTTTATATTACCCTCCTCTAATTAGTTTCTTCATATAATATTGTATCACATTTCTATTTCCCTTAAATAATTCTTTTTATCTTATTAAACAATAGAGTGGTTAAAACAAAGTTTAATAATTTCTTCAAATGCTTGGTAACTTTGTGGCATCATTATTAATTATATAAATTGAAAATACACTTTGTATATACCACTTTACTTAAAATATATAAATATTTCTACATGTTTCGATAGCAATGCTATCATCTTCAGGAATAATAAAGGATTTATTCCTGAAGATGATAGCATTGCTATCGAAACATGTAGAAATATTTATATATTTTAAGTAAAGTGGTATATACAAAGTGTATTTTCAATTTATATAATCAAAGTTTAATATTTATCTATTATTTATAGAATGATCTTCACCTTTTTCAAACTTAGGTAGGTACACAACACAAACTTCTATAATTCTATTACTGTTACTAGTAGGTAGGTACCTTTATAAATAATTGAAAAAAAAATTGGTACTCATATCTATCTATAAAATGAATGTTTGTCTGTCTGCCCGTCTGTCCGTCTGTCCGTCTGTCCGTCTGTCCGTCTGTCCGTCTGTCCGTCTGTCCGTCTGTCCGTCTGTCCGTCTGTCCGTCTGTCCGTCTGTCCGTCTGTCCGTCTGTCCGTCTGTCCGTCTGTCCGTCTGTCCGTCTGTCCGTCGTCGTCCGTCCGTCTGTCCGTCTGTCCGTCTGTCCGTCTGTCCGTCTGTCCGTCTGTCCGTCCTGTTCTGTCCGTTCTGTCCGTTCGTCCGTCTGTCCGTTCGTCCGTCTGTCCGTCTGTCCGTCTCGTCGTTCGTCCGTCTGTCCGTCTGTCCGTCTGTCCGTCTGTCCGTCTGTCCGTCTGTCCGTCTGTCCGCGTCTGTCCGTCTGTCCGTCTGTCGTTCGTCCGTTCGTCCGTCTGTCCGTCTGTCCGTCTCCCGTCTGCCCGTTCGTCCGTTCGTCCGTCTGTCCGTCTGTCCGTCTGTCCGTCTGTCCGTCTGTCCGTCTGTCCGTCTGTCCGTCTGTCCGTCTGTCCGTCTGTCCGTCTGTCCGTCTGTCCGTCTGTCCGTCTGTCCGTCTGTCCGTCTGTCCGTCTGTCCGTCTGTCCGTCTTTCCGTCTGTCCGTCTGTCCGTCTGTCCGTCTGTCCGTCTGTCCGTCTGTCCGTCTGTCCGTCTGTCCGTCTGTCCGTCTGTCCGTCTGTCCGTCTGTCCGTCTGTCCGTCTGTCCGTCTGTCCGTCTGTCCGTCTGTCCGTCTGTCCGTCTGTCCGTCTGTCCGTGTCCGTGTAGATCAGCAGAAAACAGCACAGTTTGTTTTTATTAGTGCCGGAAAGGTTTAGAAACTAGTTTGAATGAAATCCAATGTGTAAAACTGTTGCTATAACGCTTTAAAATTAGTATGAAAAACTTTGAACCCGCCATGTTTTGTTTAGGTAAGCTCATAGATATACCACTCTGGTTAGCCATAGATTACATATTCAAAAGAAGATGGTTTATTTGAGTAGAATATTTTCAAAACTGAAAAACACAACCTGCTTAAGAACTTTTTTTTATTTAAATACATAAAATATTCAAATTAATGTTCAAATTAATGTTTTTTTTGTTTCGTTGTTTAAAGATAGTAGATCGCTGTCAATTATGGCATCCAAACGAATACTAAAAATTCATAACTTCAAAACTTTATTTAAAAAAAAAAATAATCCATAAAAAAATATAAATAATCCCGAGCAAGGCCAGATACACATCAGCTAGTAACTTTAAATAAAATATTTTTAAACTTGCCAATCTCGATACAGGCACAGTTCAAAATATAAACTTATGTTACATAGACGTGATTAAAAAAAAAACGTGAACCTTGAAATCATAATATATAACACCTTTTCAACATATAATATTATTATTATTGGATTGGATTACAATTTATATTTTCTAGACATAACGGGATATCTCTATGGTGCAGCACAAAGTTAATCCTTTTCATTGTAAAGTACTTCAACCGACACCTAGTTAGATTTGTTCGGAGTTCGCACCAGGCATTCAGAACATAATGATTATGACTAAGCTGTATCGTATTACATGCATAGAGTGAGAACTATAATAGATGCAGATGGAAGGGCAACCAGGGTGGAAAGAGTAACCGGAAATATATCAAACTAATCTGTTTGTACCGTAATACACATGTTCGTCAGCTCAATATTGACAATTCACAGATTGAAACTATCAACATGAGAAACATTTTCGCTTTTTTTGCAACACAACATAAGCCCATTTGAATTAACTCCACGCGGGAGGCCCGGAGAAAATAATTTATGGTTATCTATGAACACGAGAAGGCAAATGAATTATTTAATATGCTTGAACAAAATAATTCACGGTCATTTCGACACTACATTATGTATTGAAATAAATGTACATAATTCCCATTGTTTAAGATACCATAGCACATTCCACCGGAGTGCTCTTTGAAATAATATTACCTATTTTAGTCCTCTGCCCCAAATGTGTTGACTATATAATAAGATAGAGTGTGCTAAATGTACACATTTTTGTTGATAATCTGTGCAGTTTCAGAAAAAAAGTCTTGTTATTACTTAAAAATATGTAACAATGATTGGGCTAATTATATAATGTATTACTGTGTCTTTGTGTTTCTCGTTTCTATTGTATTATGTATCATCGAGTGAGTTTTTGTAATTTTATGTTTTGTGTATCCTTTGTCTAATTATTCGTAGTTTGTGCATCTGTAAGAACCCAGTATAAATAAATAAAAAAAAGTTTGTGGTGATGTCGTGTGGAGGATATTTTTACGAAATTAAATGAGAGGAAGTTTTGGGAAGGAAAAGGGTGTAGGACAGTGTATTCAGAGGTGACGGACGTATTAATCCATCTCTTTCACTGCGGTGCAACGTAATGGGTTGAGAGAGTTGGACTGGATAGGTCAAGTAGATGGCCTCTCCAAATCCGGCTCACCACGCAGGTGGTGGGAAGAACGCATCTGCCGCCAAGACCTGGACAAACTTCACCCCATCTAGGCACCACTGCTAAGTCACCAAACGTTGGGAACCACTTGGGGTGACATATATGGTCGAGGGGTAAGGTACTCTACTACGAATCCGAAGGTCGCGGGTTCAAATCCCGGCATGCGCAAGCAAATTTTATGTAATTAATTTATGCTGTTTCACAATTAATTAATTAAAAATAATGTGTAGTATATTTGCGCACGTTTCAGAGTGGAATATACTCTCAGTATAGCCCTGGTGAAAGATCACCATTCAGAATTGAAACGTTGTTTGAAATGGCTTTTAGCCGTAGTTGGTGACCAGATATGAATAGCCAGGTATTTCCCCACCTTCCTTTCCCTTCTCCTTCACCTGCTTAATACCTTCAGCCACACAACATTCCCCAATTGGGGATGCCATAGTCTCACTGGCTCCAGACGGTTGGGATCAGTTGGGACTCTAGTGGGGTATTCATAAAAAAAATATATATGGCGGAGGTGTTGGTTATCCGGAGAGGCGCTATCCATGCTCGCAAATATTTCATGCGAAATTTGTTTGAACTGTGAAACACATGTTCAAAAAGACAATATTTGCAAATCACGGTTTGTATTCGCAAAATTGTTGTACCTTTGTTTTCCTATTTACGTAATCCCTTTGCCGAACCAAAAAACGGAGAAATCTATACATTTATAGCAACAGAGTAATTTATATACGAAAAAACCGAAGCTAGTAGTTGATAATGGAGCGCTGATACCAACTCTGATGTATGGTAGTGAGGCATGGGACTTGCAGAGGAACGATGAAAGTAGACTGAATACTGTAGAAATTATATCTCTGAGGCGAATGTGTGGTAAATAGATATATGATCATGTGGAAAATGTTGAAATTCGTAAAGAATGCAAGGCTTATGCAAATCGAATGAACGAAGAAAGGAGTGTAAGGAGAATATATGACGCAAATGTGAATGGAACAGGAATCCGGGGACGCCCGAGGAAGACATGGCACGATCAAGTGAATCAATGGGTAATCGGGCCCTGTCAGAAGTCGGAATAAGAGAAGGCAATGTATGAGACGATGTAAGAATGTGAATGAAATTAGAAGTATATGCCAAGATCGAGTTTTTGTCCTCTCTGCTTAACCCCGTAGGGAAATGGCGTGATGGTTAGTTAGTCAGTTAGTTAGGAAGCCTTGAAATCTTTTGTTTTGACTAATTTTTACTTAATGGCAGGTTGCAGCGGTTTTATCATTGATTGCATTATACTTATCATCGTACATTCTTTCCCTTGTTTATGTCGGAGATCCGTCGCATCAAAGCAGTCACGTCCTGGGACCTGATTCCAGTTATTTTTGAGGTTCTGGCAGTGTCCTTATCCTTAGGCTTAAAGAATTTTTGCTTAACTACGTTTTCAGTTCTCTCGAATGACGGCTGTCATTCAGCGAGTGACAGTTCTTTAAAAATATCGATAATTGCATAGTTTTAACAAAAGAAAAACTGTGGATTATCCCAAGTAACATTATTTGTGAGTCATTTTCCGAATAAAAATGCTAATTAATCTCAAACAGATAAACCACACGTGTTAAGTATGAGCAATGCACCTATAATTTTTTATAATACGATGATGATTAAACCACAAATTCCTTTAAAAAGTTATTGTCATTTACATGTAATCGGAATCACAGTTAAACAAAATGCCATCAATTCCAAGGAAAAGAACAATGTCTTATCGTTAAAAAGAACTGGAATCAGGTATTTCGGCTACTTCAGCGATCTTCGTCCATTGCGGACATAGCATTACCTCCTACAGCCTCAGGACTGGCTTTTCCCAACTTAGTACTATTTATTTAATATCAATCGTATAAATATACCACAGACAATAATTACATGTCACAGTTAACTACAAGCATAAGAATATGGCACAAATAATTGTCAAAAGTAAATATTAAATGTTGCATTAGGTTGTACAATGACATCAGAGAATTAATGATCATGATGGATATAAAAGTAAAAGATATGTTCACACATAGAACATATAGGGAAAATTAATATTTACTGAAAATATATATAAATAAATGAATTAAAAATTACATTGTATTCACCACTTTATTAATATGTACATATCAGTATGTTTCGAAAGCGAAGGTTTTTTTCGTCAGGAATATACAGAAGACAATTTTCTTCTGCATATTTATGATGAGAAAAGCTTCGCTTTGGAAACATGTTGGTATGTATATATTAATAAAATGGTGATTACAAAGTATTTTTTAATTAATTTAATAATAATGACCCGACAAAGTGCATACCAATCTTTCTTAGAAATTAGAAAAGACATATTTAACTAAGGCGATTAAATATCCTTATCGGGGCATCACTTACTTTGTATGATCATTATTATTTTCGTTTTTATTATTTGATCTCTAAATCAGAGTTGTGAGCTGCCTACGATTGTATTGATTGCTGAAAAACTAAGTTTTGCTTACTTTTATGCTTTTCGAGAGCTAAATATTCTAGGTCCAGCTCTGTGCACACATCCCACTCGGTTCATATGCAAGCTGCAGTGTGTATGACAAGAGCACAGAAACAACACCCGACAGAACATGACTTCACAGCCACCCGATACAGACGCCAAATTGCTTCAGGAATTAACCTCAAATTCTGATAAGCGACGCTCACCGCTGTTGTCCAGAACAGTGATTCCCAACACGAGAAGTAAACCCTCGGTGGTAAATAGTTCTCCGAAGTTGCATGGGGTCCAGTAGAAGCGGTGTGGATCGCTGTCTGATCATTATATAACAATTTACTGCTTTTCTGTGAAGTTTTGTTGTATGGAAAGTATGAATTAATATTGTGTTTAATTTGTAGAACTCCAGTTAAATTAAAAAAAGAAAATTAGATCAAATCAAATTTGTTATTGATATTTTAAGTTCTCCAAATATTTTAGATAAACTAAAATACTCGCAGAACTTAATAACTTATTTTGTAAATTTGACTTACTTAATTTAAAACAACAACGTTGCTTGAAATAGCTTTACCCGTGTTTGGTAACCAGATTTGAATAGCCAGGTACTTCCCCACCTCATTTTTCCCAATCTCCTTCCCCTCCTTAATAGCTTCAACCTCACAACATACCCCAATTGAAGATGCCATAGTCTCACTGGCTCCAGACGTTGAGAGCAGCTGGAACTCTTGTATGGTGTCACATAAAACAACAACAAAACGTATGAAAAAGTGTTTTTATTTTAACAAACTCTGTGAGTTTCTTTTGAAAAAATTGGTGAAAACGCAATTTATGTATCTCGCTTAAAATTTTTCTCAACCGGGAAAAAAATGAACCTATACAATCGTACATAATTACTAATTACATACAAAATTACAAAGATGCGTTCCAAAATACTTACGGGGGTGAACAGTCACCATCTGGAAAGGTTTTGATGTTTTTTAAGGCATACTCAATACTTTTTTTTAAGTGTCCTGTTGCAGTATTCAGTTAATATAAAAAAAATATGTGTTTAAGTTCATTAATCATTTAAAAAACCCTAAATATGCAATTATAAACTATACGTGTAACTTTTGGATTGGTTTTAATACAGAAGCTCACCGAAATACCAGTACTGACTAACTAACTAACCATCACGCCGTTTCACCCCAGGGGTAGGCAGAGAGGACGGACCGCCAAACAACTCGATCTTGGCATACACTTCTTGCTTCATTCACATTCATACAACGCCTCATACATTCTCTTCTGTTATTCCGACTTCTGACATGGCTTTGTGTATATCGTAATCAGTAAAATAAACAAAAAAATAAAGGCCTTTCAAAATACATAAAAAGAGCTATAAACGATTTAATTTTGCTAGCGTTATGTAAAACCATTACACATTAAATTTCTCGATAAAATCTCAAATTAAAAATCTTCAATATCCTTAGTAAAAGTTAGTTTAATTAAAACTGTTTCAAATATCGTCTACGACATGACGCGGTTATTCACCCCGCTTTCAAAATTGTAATTGTGAGTTTCGTAAATTTATTGAATTAATAGAAGAAATAATGAAATATTTTTGTACACGAAAATATAGGAATCACTTTTCTTAAGTCTCCACTGCGTTTGAATAAAGACGAGAATTTTTATTAGGATTGGTTTACATCTCACCTAGTCTGAGAGCAAATACACAACTGCTGACCCTGCACAAATCACAAGATACTATAGAATTTGGTCGGGAATCCCAAAATATCTGAAAAAACCCTTGACTCTGTGCAGAAACGGGCGGTCCGTTTGATAGATTCGCCTATTTTAACGAACGGATTGCACTCTTTGGCGCACAGACGCCAGGTCCCTGTCATTGTTCTACCAGTATTTTAATGATAGATGCTCTGAATAATTAGCGTCATTGATCCCTTCGGCATCGGTGCACAGTCGAGAAACACGCCAAACGCGCGAAATTTGTACACGGCTGACATTTGTTATATGAGAACGGGTCGCTTCTACAACTCGTTCCTGTATTCAACAGTTCGGCTGTGGAATGATCTTCCGGCCTCTGTATTTTCCCTCTCCTACAGCATGGGTCTTTTCTAGACCCAGTTTCACTCCTTCCTTTTTCGAAATACAATGTCAGTGTTAAACACTTTGAATGTTTAATCTACCAAGTAACCATAATCGATCCGCGTCAAGAATTTCTCGACACGATTTAATCCATCTATAAAGTTCAAGACTTACAACCTTGGGCTGATAGAAGGATTCCTGGCGCACATAAATGCAATACACGATGAAAAAAGATTGGAGATAGTGGGCACCGTTGACCAAAATTCTAGGACGACAATTACAACAAACAATTTCTTTCCAGAATTTGCTTCACATTATCAGGGAAAGGAATATGTTCATCTTATTTTACACGCAACTTATTGTTTTTGATATAAAAATAAAACAATACGGCTTATTAATTATCAGTAAAAGTACGCAGGATTATTATTGTTCTCTCAATATTGGAATATGGAGGCACAGTGTATGGTCCATCTTTACTGAAAAAAAAACCAAAAACAATTGCAACGCGTTCAAAATGCATGTGTCCGATATTGCTGTCCCGAAACGCGAGCGTATTTTGGCTTTCCTTTATCGGCATAGGATGAGTATGTCGAACTGAAGGAAGTTATATCAAATGTATTAATTGTATAATTTCATGAGTTAGAAGATTCCTACCTATCCGTTTAATAAACTGCAGTGGTACCGTGACTCCAACGCATTCAATAGACGCCAAACGAACCATTTACTTCTGATCCCTAACCATTGAACCGCTGTATTTGAGGGCAATTATAGCTATTCCTCAACAAAACTTTGGAATGAAATACCAGTGTTTATTTGAAGTTGACATCGCTGCAGTGCTTCAATAAGTTTTGTAGCGAATGGTTCCTGACTGCACAGTCAGCCGTACGCCAAAATTGAAAAAATATTAAATCGATATTTGTGTTCGTGATTTCGTTAAACAATGTTTGCAATTTTTATTTTTCATTTCATTTTTTTTTTAAGTGTGGAGACTTTATGTAACTACGCTACCTCTTAATAAACTTTTATGTAACTTCATTAACTGTTTATAAACCTGTATGTAAATTCATTTAATTTTTGTAGGATTTATTATTATCAATATTATTCGGATTATTCGATCTTTAATCTTATAAACTTTATGTTGTTGCAACACCATCGCCAAAAGACGTTCTATTAATTTCCATAGATACACACGGATTATCAGATAGTACCAGGTAGCTGTTTTGGCCCTGCTTGATTTTGAGCCTTGGGAGGCACTCAATGCCTCGGGTGCGAGTTGGTAATTCCTTCCCAATACGCCTGTTAGTCTGTAAGACTGTTAGCCTGGTAGACTGTTAGTCTACTGGTATGTCAGTGTGTGCCTGCCTGTATTTAGATTGGCTTTGCGAACTTACACCCAGGATTAACCACTTTAAATAATTATACCAACCTTTCTCGCTTTGGCCTCAATTCTTGAGTTGCTGGTGTTTGATATCAATATTCATCGTCTCGGGTAAACAGTAAATAACGTCTTGCGTTATGTTAATGTGTAACATCAACCAGGCAACAGTCATCAAATATTTAGGTATGTTCAGCATCAATCTGTTCCAAAACCGTAATAGTGATACAACGTGTTAAAATATTACAGTATGATATAATGTCTTGCTTCCACATTTGATATGAAACACGTGTCAAACGCGTGCCGATACCCTAATAGTGGATGGATAATTTATGTAAGCGATTTGCGTGAAAAATCACATCGACGCGTCGACGCTTTACGATCATTTGTCAAATGACTTTCTAAAAAAGCAACTTTATTTTTTATTTAAAGACATACAACAATTTTGCATCCCCGTGAATTATCAATTTAACTAATTTTGGGACTGTCCATTTTTGCTACATAATATTAAGTTTAACAAAGTTAAGGCAATGATGTAAATAAAAAATAAATATATAAACAATAGGAAAATAACATAAATACATGTACAGGGTCGAAACATACAGATACAACAGAAATACATAAAAAAAACTTTTTACAAGAGAGAAATATACCTACATCAGAATCTGCAAAGCTTAAAGATGGCTATCAGAACAAAGTTGCTATCTATGATAAATGGTTTTCCAAATATCATTTTTTTTTTAAAATAAGATCTCAGAACATCATTTCTTGATTTTTCCGGAACGCACACATGTCTCAATTCCTCAGGCATCTTGTTATAGCTGGTGTAAGCAATGTATTCTAATGATATCACACATAAGTTTATTTTTGATAAGTGTAGTTTGTAGTGTTGTCGTGTATTATATTGGTGAACGTCGTGATCATAGTTAAGTTTTATCTAATCATATCGAAGCTTAATTTATCTCATAAACGTTTTGTGAAATTATAGCTAGTACGATTGGCTAAAATCATTACTACGAATTATAATTACCGGCTTAATTTTTATTATTAACTGGTTTTATTATAGATACCTGATATACGCAGCGAACTTAAAACACCTATAAAAAATTAATTTAAAAATAAATTTGGAATTTGACAACCACCTCTTAGAAACAGACCACACATTCAATAAAAATACAGGCACTAATTTACTGCATAAAAATGGAATAGACATTATACTAGATAACTAACAGAACCAAAAATAGTAATAGTAGGCCCATCAATAATTAAATATATTTAAGTAAAAGTATGATTCTTAAAATATTCCTAATCAACAAAGTACACGCCCTTCGGTACCTGCTCATCCCCACTCGTGGCCCTTCACTCACCCGCTTTAATCAACCTATAATACATGGATGTCATAGTTTATAGTTAATAGTTTATAGTTGTCATAGTTAAGTAGTATACTGCCCTGAAGAAGCTACGATAGTAGCGAAACCCGGCCGGCGAGAAGTGCATAACGAATAAATGTGATGTAAACAAAGTTATTGTTTTATTTTTAAATTATAATGTCACATCACAAAGTTACCGCTTCATATAAAAATGTATATAATTACATAATAATAAAACAATTTTCTAACTTTTATCTCTAGCCCACTACCAAAATATCAAATAATACACGAATAAACTATAACTAACATTCCAATTCTCTAAAAGAGAAAAAACATGTAAGAGAGACGTAGATAGTGTATTCTTGACCCAGTTACGATTCCGCCGCGGAGACGTCCATTTTTAAAATACTTTAAAAATTTCAATTGAACTTTTAACGACATGCCTTTAAGACGTATTATTAGTCGCTAATTTACTTATGCTTTGAAAATAGATTATATCAACGTTTTCTAAAAATTCGTTTACCTTCTTCATCGTATTCTAAGACTACACGTGACCAAAACCGATGTTAATAAAAATATTTTTGTTTTCTCTTCCTGACTTTTTATTATTTCAGAAAATCTGTGTTTTATCATAGAGCCTTTCTAAAGATTGTTGAATATTATTATTTATCTACTTAATTTAATTGTTTTATTGTTTATGTCACGTGTATCAAAATGACTTAATAATCGTCGTGGGCTATGTACAGTACATACATATTGTAAAATTCTTTAATGATTTTTCTCTTATTTACTACTTAAATGTATTAAACCATTGTTATGTTAATTCTACAATCATTTTACACATATGTTCGAAATGTTCGAAATATCTTCGTATTTATTTGTATTCGCTTCCGATGTTTTCTTTTATCTCTCTTTTTTTATATCCTTTGTTTATACTTATTAATTATTTTCTAATTACGTTATCTTAATTTTTTAATTATTTACATGTAGATTTACAATAAACTTCGACTACCATAATACGGGCATATGCTTAGTTTGGCAGTTGAAAAAATTATAAAAAGTAAACTCGGTACCAAACTTATATTATGTACCAAAAATATATTATATATCTTCTTCGTACTTAAATATGTATTGTGCGTGTCGGTGAGGGTATGGGGTAGGGTATGGGGTTGGGTTAAGAGTAGGGGTTGGGGTCGGGGTAGGGGTAGGGGTAGGGGTAGGGGTAGGGTAGGGGTAGGGGGTAGGGGTAGGGGTAGGGTGTAGGGGTAGGGGGGTAGGGGTAGGCAGGTAGGGCAGGGGTAGGGTAGGGGTAGGGATAGGGTAGGGGTAGGGGTAGAGTAGGGGTAGGGGTAGGGGTATGGGTAGGGGTAGGGGTAGGGGTAGGGGTAGGAGTAGGGGTAGGGGTAGGGTTAGGGATAGAGGTAGGGGTAGGGTTACGGGTAGGGGTAGGGGTAACACATCAATACCTCAAAACTTTCCTCCGAACTTTTCATAACCCCGGACACCGCTGGGTACTTCAGGTAGTAATGAATACGAGAATATATGTTTTAAGTGATAGGAACAACGACACTAACCGAAATGTAAACTTCTCAATTAAAAAAAACGTACCTACTTTTTCTTTTACTAAATCAATTACTTAGAGAGTCTCAAGAATCGGCTGCCTCACAAATAGGTAAACAAGTTTCACTTGTTATGAAGAGGAAGCCTTGTGAAACCATATTTAGTTATACGTATTCAGTTCTCCGTGGGATGTTAATTTTCCTTTATGGAAAAGGGGCTCAGGTCCATTATGAGATTGGCTCACTACGGGTAGTTGCAATGGCAGCAAGATGTTGTTAGTTTTACTTAGCCTGAAAACTTAATTAACCTAACTAAATAAAATAAAAATATGATAAGTAAAAAAATTATTAAAAAAATGTTATTTGTTTTAGGTCAGATCAGGTTTTCGGGAAGTTTTTTTTTTGTGCTGACTTTATATCATTTTTTTAAATGTGCCGATTCTTAGTTCTGTTGAATTGTCACCGAACCAAAATATTGATATTTGTTTGATCCTAACGAACTATTAATACCTTAAATTGTACAAATCGTTCTTAATTAAACAAACATGTCTGACGGTCTCCATGGTCGAGGGGTAAGGCTCTCGACTACGAATCCGAAAGTCGCGGATTCAAATCCCGAGGTGCGCAAGTAATTTTTATTTAATTAATTTGTGTTGTTTCACAATTAATTCATTTAAAAATAATATATGGTATATTTGCGCACGTTCCAGAGTGGAAGATACTCTCAGTATCGCCCTGGTGAAAGACCACCATTCAGAATTGAAACGTTGCTTGAAATGGTTTTTATCCGTGTTTGGTGACCAGATATGAATAGCCAGGTATTCCCCACCTTCCTCTTCCCCTTCTACTACTCCTCCCCAATACTTTCAGCCGCACAATATTCCCCGATTGGGAATGCCATAGTCTCACTGGCTCCAGACGGTTGGGAGCAGTTGGGACTCTTGTGAGGTTTTCATATAAAAAAATCGGAATAACTAAGAGATTGTATGAGACACGGTATAAAATTACACGGTAGTTACTTGTTATGTTTTTTTTATACATGTATTTACTGGTGACATGCGTAGTGCATAAGTGTGTGTGTATGTGTGAGTGTGTTTGTATGTATGAGAAGATGTTTTCCACTTATTATAGAAGTGATTCCATATGTATGCGCATTGAGTAGTTTGTATAATTGTCAAGATGCTCCTTTTAAATGTGGCAACAATACCGAAAACTTATCAATGTTAAAGTTGTTTAGGTTAATATTATTGAAAGACTGAAGAGCACGGTCAGTTGGTGAATTTGCAGCCGCATTTGTTTTGTAACTATGCGTGTGGAATAGTGCTGTATGGCGGGTACATCTCAAGGTATGTTGAAATTAATTAGGCACAGAAGCTCGGTACAGGCGATATTATTATTTAGAATTCAATGTAGAAAATAGTTAAATCAGCTACTGTTCGCCTTTGTTGCAGAGATTAAAACGTACATTGAAAGTTGTTGGTGGATTTGTAATTGAGATACGAGTATTTTACACATTTCTTTTGAATGCATTCTAATCTATCAATGTATACTTTATAATTGGTATATTGTTACTATTAATTATTGTCTGTGAAGGTTTTCCAAAAAAAAAAATTTTACCCCTGCAAGCTCTCATTTATTTTAATAGAATAAATCCCTGTTGGTTTCAGATTTAATGTTCCTTTGGAGCTTCAGTAAAGCCTTTCAAATGGCCACCGGAAGTGTCGCAAACGTCGGCCGCAGCGAGTAAATTGCATATATGACATTTCCAGCGCCACCAACCTTAACCTGTGTGGGCTCGACTACCTGTGATATACTGGCTACATACAATGGGAACAGTAGTATAAAGAAAGTAATGTTATTTAAGAATATTCGAGTAGATGCAATAATTCTTATGTGATTATCGGATGGATGCATTTTTTGAACATATCAACAATTTCAATTATAACTGAGATGGCTCACTAATAGTTACATTTTTATGTGAATACCGCACAAAAGTCCCAACTGCTACTAACCGTCTGAAGCCAGTGATACTATGGCATACCCAATTGGGGTATGAGATGAGGGAGAGGAAGGTTGAGAAGTACCTGGCTAATCAGATTTGGTCACCAAACACGGCTAAACTCATTTCAAACAACGTTTCGATTCTGAATGCTGGTCTTTCACCAGGGCGAGACTGAGATTATCTACCGCTATTAGTAAGAAACCAACTATCTCCAACATCGTTCAACCACACTACTACAAATCATATCCATGCACAGCGGCGCCCCGTCTTTGTTTCTACTACATACCAAATGCACAACATTTATTGGCACCGTCGCTTAGATAGCACGTTCAGTTCGACAAGCATCCATGGCATATCTCCCTTTGTTTCTAATACACGTGGACAGTGGCTTGCGTCGGTAAAGGCTGAAAAGCTCTGTCTACCCTAAGAAAAACAAACAAATTAAATTATAATAGAAAAAAAGTCTGGAATGAAACATGAAACAGAAATGACCCAGGAAATAAAAAAAAGGTATCGGTTGCATTTGGGAATCGAACCCAGAATCTTCTGTCTTAGCGGGACGACGATCTGACCACTGAGCTAATAAATAATTTATACCCATCATCATATACCCATATCATATTTCATCAATAATAATTTGAGATTTGTTAATATAATATCGAATAGTTGAATATTACAACGAGGTGTATAAGCTTCGATAAGTGAATCAGATAAATTGGAAAATAGGACAAATTTATGATCAAAATGTGTTTTACGAAAAATTTTGTAAGAAAATTATTTATTCAGTTGGCGGGCAACAATCAGGTGAAAGTGATAATAAAATCGTAATTTTCGGATATTCAATGAAAAACTACACAGAGTACTACAATGCACGCCACTGAATGTGAACCTGACCATTGATTGACCCATGAAAATTAAAGTCTGCCTCTAACAAGTGAACCAGAAGTGTTTTATAATTCAGAAGGTTCATTCATTCGAATGCTCACTGGCGAAGGGCTCATCACTTGTATTCTATATCCACTGGCAATGGACCATTTCATTTTAGCGATTACGCATCATTTATTCTTTCACACATTTCTTTACAATAATCTCCCATAAAAGATAATACCCCATTGTGTTCACAAAGTGGCCCAAAAACGATAGTTCGCATCGAAGAGAAGCGAAAATTACATACAAATGAAATAGTGATTTATTTTCTCCTTTAGAAGCTAGTAATAAAGAATAAATCTTCGATTTCCATTGTAAGCTATAAGGAATTGTTAACAATAAAACCATTCGAGAGTTATCTCATGAAATTCTTTGATAAATGAGCTAAATTTTATATTTGGTTTAGGGTAATTTCGAACTTTCTCAAAAATAACAACCTGCCGATTCTAGTTGTTCCTTATTGAGAACCAAATGACGTTCCCCATAATACCTGTTCTATCTCCGTTTTTCTTAAGGTCAGACATTTTTTTTTAGAAAAAGAGAACTCCAGATCTCATTTTACATCATATTTTGATAGTACAATTAAGTTCAATAACAATAATTATAAAGTTATTTTTTAATCAAGATAATATTAACAAATATCAAATGAACAGAAAATATACAGAAAATTAAAAGGTCGCATCTGAGACTTGAATCCACTGAGTAAATGCCACCCAATTGTTCTCCGTCGTTTTTATCGAAATAGTACTTCAATTTAAGAACTGTTAATATCACTTGCAATTAATTCCCACATACTTTTGATTGCTATCTTTCTATATTGACTACATTATTCTACCCGAATTTATTTGCAATATAGATAGTGTCTTGGATATACATATTTCGGATAGACCGAAAGGTCATAGGTTCGAGTCTCAGATGCAACCGTTTCTATTTTCTGTATCTTTTCACATTAATATAATCAATGATTTAAAAAAAAATACATTGCAATTAGGTTTATAAGTTTCAGTAAGTTATTCCAATAAAAATTGAATTATAATTATGATTAAATTATTTTAAGAGAAATTTTATTCTGTTTAAGTTAAACCACAAAGTGTGGATGAAAAATATTTTATTAAGACTCTATTGACTTAAGGCCATGTATGTTCTGAAATATCTAGAATTTTGAATTCCGTTTTTGCGATATGATGGCGGTGAACAACTTTCTCAAAATATCCTAAAAAAAACAGATAACTTTGGTTAAAGGAGGGGTAAGCATAATACGGCTTAATATCCCAAAAATCAATCACGATAATACTTTTGATGCTTAGAATTTTAAATCATATGTTGATTACCAGTCATTTCCGAAGGTTGGGTTATTATCACAAACGATGAATACCGTTAAAAAGGTCTGAAAGATTTTTAATTAAAAAGAATGACAAATATTCCCATGTTACGAGTAACTTGACAATATTTGATAATCTCCTACTTGTCCTATTTCCATAACTCTAGGCGGAAGATGTTGCTTGTGTTATGATGGAGGACTTAACCAGTCGAGGAATTAAACTCACGATATGGCTGGGTGGTACCCAGACGCGATGGTCCTGACTGGTCGAATATTTTAAGAAGATGTAAAGTTTATTTTTCTGATTCTGACAATAGAACTAAAAATGTGTAATTTTTAATATTTTCATCAATAATTATTTATTTAATTTAACAAATTTGGACATTCCGACGTATTAAACGCCACTGGCTGGTAAGATGAGAAAATAAAAATTCTATAATCTATGGTAATTTTTTTCAATTTTCACAATAATACAACATAAAACAGGGGAAATATCCTAATGAGGTATAAAGGGCAAAATGAGAAAATTTTGCGAAAGTTACGAAAAAAAAAACAAATTAAAAAAATAACAAAAATTTGTAATGGTAAACAACGACAAATATAAAAAAAATAAACAAATAACAAAAAATTCAAAAAAATATTGTTATTAACCACGGAAAATACTGTTGCTATTGGAAACGAAAAACACTTATACAACTTACGAAAACAACATTTTGCGAAATTTTGTTGAGTAATAAACAAGCTGTTTTAAATTATTATGTTTGTTTAAATTGTATTACATTATTTTTCATTCAATGGGAATTTGTACCCGCTAAGCTACTGTAAGTAGCTTGTCAGCAGGAGTATAGATCAACAATATTATATAATACAGCAATAAAATAAAAATAATCATTCACATACTAGTGCAATAATAGAATAATATAGACAATGAACATAAGTCGAAAAAAAAAATTAAACATTATGAAAGCGTAGAACAATTTTGTTATAGTTATAGCAGACTCCAACTACATTATAGTAATTAAATAATATAATAAAAATATCAAGATATCAGTAAGTATCACAAAAATTGAGAAATAAAAAAAAACAGTAGTACAGTTTTGTTGCAGTGAGAATATACTTTTCATACGATAGTAGAAATGTAATAATTTCAAATTATTATTTTTTAATTATGTAATTATTCGTAAATTAATTATTTAATAATAAGAAATGAAATGTGTTTTCGGAGCTCCCTTTATCCAATCCATTACAATTGTTTTGCTCTTGTTTTATGTCACCAGAAATGTAACTCACCCGGAGTAAGTATCACCTACATCCATGTGCTATATTGGTGAGAACTAGACAAGGAAAGTTAATGTCTTGAGCTAAACTGAACCCCAAATTATATTTATTACTATCCTCGCCACCTTTGACCGGACTTCCGAGAAAATGGGAATTACTTCGACGAAAAATAAGTCTTTTTCTTACGCCAACACAAAAGGCTTTGTCTTTTTCGGGAAGTTACAGCAGTGTATCATTATTTTCATTATTTTCAGAAACAATTTTGCACGATGGCTATTAAGAAGAAATATACGAGCATTTAAAATATTGGAATTATCCGTTATATTTCTACATTATTATTTTAAGCGGAAATTTTAGGTTTGAATCCCCATTATTCCAATAAATATTTTTTGAAAAATTTTGTCGGTCGTAATATGATATTTAATATTACCAATAAATTCATTACTTAAAGAACTTTGGAAGACAAGTAATTCAAATATATAAATATCATTTTAATTACAAAGTAAATATCTGACTGCATAACGTAAAAAAAGATCTTGAATAGTGAGTTTTGGTGTTATGAAATTTGAACAGGTTTTTCAGTCTGAAATTAATGGGTCAACGCATGTGGTAGATACCCTAAGTATTTCACTGGTGATCATTATTCAGAATCTAAACGTTGTTGTTTGAAATGGCTTTTATCGTGTTTAGTAACTAGATTTGAAATGCGAGGTCTACCTCAACCTTTTCTCACCACCTCCTTCCTCACCCCACTCTCTCCAGCTGCACAACATTCATTTCAATTAACTACATTCTTTTAAAAATTGTACAAAATTAACATTTTAAGGCATTTTTAAAGATATTATTAAATAGACAGGAGTACAACATTAAAAATAATTACTTATTTAAAAATTAACCGAAATAAGGTGGATATACATAATGTTAATAAATATTGTAGTATATAAATTTTTTTCTTTGGAGATGCCATAGTTTATTTTATTTTATTTTTTTATTTATTTATATCTATGAATGAGATTTTTTTACGTATAATATTGGTGCTTTATATGGTGTTTTATAATGGAGTGTAAGGTAGGTTTAAGAGGAGATTAAGTTTGATAAAATTAACAGGAACGGGAGCGCGGCCTGTTCATATAAAAAATAATTTTGGATTTGTGGCCAAAACACTCACTTAAACCTAATGATCTTTTTTTATTCATCAAAAAGTATAGTAAATACGTAAAAGTATATAAGTACCGATTAGAAGTAATTTATTTATTTTTGTTTTGCTTTATGAAATATAGGCCATTAAAAGAATTAATTTATCGCGATTTTAGAGGCACTTGTAATAATTATTTGGGGGCTGATTGATTTAAAAAAAATTTTTACCACGTCTGCTTTGAAAACATAAGGAAAAAAATAATTAAAATAAGCATTATAATAAACATTATGATGGACTTTAAATTAATTTTAAAAAGGCCAATTTGCATCGGAACATAAATTTGCCGTACATAATTTAAAATATCGACACCAAAAAAGGTTTCTTTTTTTAAATGTTTTATTTTGTAATTTTATTTATGTAATCAAATTTACATGGCAAATATGATATATTTTTTTAAAATACGATATATCCGCAAATAAGTTACCTCTAAAATTACGAAAATTCTATTTTTTTAATGACTTGCGCTTCATAATTTAAAACAAAAATAAATAAAATACTTCTCATACGTACTAGATATTTACTAAACCTTTAATAAACAATATACATATATCTATATATCATTCAGTTTGGATGGATATTTTGGCCTCAAACACAAAATTAATTTATGCATGATACAGGCAGCGCAGCCGTTCTTCTTAAAGTATATTGCAGGGAAAAAAGAGAGAAGGGACTATCAAGTAAGTATAGTATTTTATGTATTGGCTTATGTTTGAAAAGGGCTTTGAACGCCGAAACAGCTGTTACAATAATAAAAACTAAAAATACTTGCAGAACTTATGGTAAGAATAACATTGATAAATTTGATTTACATTAAATAAAAAAAATATATTAAAAGGAGTTCTACAAATTAAACACGAAAACATTTAATAAGTCTTATTTCATTTATTCTTCTTGTAGAGTAGTTATTAATTTTGCTCAAGAATTAAGAATTTTTTGACCGTTAAACGTTTTAAATCTAAGGTGAGTTGGTATAACAGATTAATAAAAACATTAAAACCTATGAGAATATATACCAGATTGCATTTAATTAATATGAAGTTTATCGGATAAATATTGAAGCCCGTTTTCGTTTTTATTCCACGAAAAACAATGCCTGTTTTATGTAGCATTCCATCATGACAAAGGCCTACGATTCAGGTCGATTGATGCATTTTTCCACAGATGTTAAAGTGAATATGGATGCCATCAACGGGTTTTTATGATTATGTTCGTGATAACAGATTGTACCACTTTGTGGAAAGAATTTTCATTGTATTGTGCACAATAATGTCCCGTTCATATAATAAAAGATGTTTGATATTTTTTTTTGACATTTCAACGGTCTCCGTTAACCTCCAATTTCAGCCAGGCATTGTCAGTTTGTCAAATTACATGTTGTGTTGTTTGATCACACGTTGATAAAGCATTAAAAAAACCATAAGTTAACAGTCGCAAAATTGACGACTAACGGAGGCGCTGATTGTTAATTGGTTATGATGTCAAATGTGACGGCCAATGAAACAACTAAGTGCTTCATTTACCATAGAAGATGTAATGATTTATTAAAATAATTTTAAAACTTGTACCCAATATCATTTTTTGATCTGACCAGTTTCAGCCTATCACGGCCATCTTCAGACTGGTATAAATTTAGAATTAAGGTTATTCTCTTAATGCATAGTAAAATAATCAATAAAATCATTGTAAATACGCCTTAATAAACAAATACTGGGAAAATCAGTTGTGAAACACGATAGCAACTAAGATGGGGAAACCTAATAGAAAACTCATAATAAATTCAGAATTCGCCATATAATTGCATTATAAAATCACCTTTTTAATAGCACAATGTAATACATTTTATTAATGTTTTTTTTAAAGCAGATGGGCGTATAAAGTTAGAATTTAAATAAAAACTAATTATTTTAAACCCTACAGAACGTAAAATCATTAAAATTTATATTAAATCATAGTTTCCCACCCTTGATACCCCATAAATTGTACATAATATAAACCGAACTTTCAGAAAAAAAATTACCAGTCTGAAGATGGCTGTGATGAAACTGGTTAGGTCAAAAAAAAGTGGAAAAAAGTTTTAAAATTGTTTTAATAAATTATTATAAGGGAATCATTGAAGAAAATAATATTAACAAACCTAAATGAAAGATGAAATCGGACAAAAGGACAGAAACTAAAAATATTTCAGTCGCATCTTGGACTCGAACCCAGGTCCTCTGCCTATCCGGGCAACGCTCAACCGACTTAGCTAATGAGACAAGTTCAATTTGTGTCATCTTCATCGATATCATATCTCAAATTCAAGGTTTGTGAATATTATTTTCCATTTTTAATCTCATATTATTGGCAGCTATTTTTATGATGTTTACAAAGTTCTACCCGAACTCAATTGCAAACTTAAACAGTGTCTCGGATTTTCATCCGACTTTTTATTTATATGAGACATCTATTGACTTTTTGATAAAAGTCGAAAGAATTCAATTTTTAATTATTAATTATTTTTATTGAGATTTAAAAACCTCATTTTAATATTTAATCATTGAAGAAAATAATATTAACAAACCTAAATGAAAGATGCAATCGGACAAAAGGACAGAAACTAAAAATATTTCAGTCGCATCTGGGACTCGAACCCAGGTCCTCTGGCAATCCGGGGCAACGCTCAACCGACTTTGCTAATGAGACAAGTTCAATTGAATTTGAGATATGATATCGGTGAAGGTGATTAAGTCGGTTGAGCGTTGTCCCGGATAGGCAGAGGACCTGGGTTCGAGTCCCAGATGCGACTGAAATATTTTTAGTTTCTGTCCTTTTGTCCGGTTTCATCTTTCATTTGGGTTTGTTAATATTATTTTCTTCAATGATTAAATATTACAATGAGGTTAAAAAAAATAAATAATTAATAATTAAAAAAAAAAATATGTTACAGGGGAATTCCGCCACGAATTGTAAGTTTGAAAATTATATATTATTAATGAATTTATTAAATACATGGTGTCCGGGTAATGTAACTGCGGTAGCTGAATTTAAATAAATAATTATACAAGCATAGAAGACATAAATTCCACCGTACTTATCCGGTATTTAAAAAAAGTTCTATTAAATCGTGCCCACGTAGAAGGGTGCATGTGGTTTATTTTAATTTTTAGAGTAATTTAACAAAAGCTCGTACGTGAAGCTCAATTAGGAAATGTGCGTAATTTATATAAGAATAACTAGAAAATATTAATACATATATTAATGTACCGGTCAGAAACATTAGATTAACATTATCATTTTATTGCAACAATACTGCAACGGCCGCACAATTTAACATTCTATTACATAGAATTCAAAACCTTGGTAATATACTCGTATATGCTCATATCACAGATGAATGTAATGTATCGCGAATACTATACAAACATGTACTCACGAACTCATTTATATACTCTGATATACTCACTCTGGATATATTAATTGTTTTTGTGTTTAATTCGTAGAACTCCATTTATTTATTTTTTAATTTAATGTAAATCAAAGTTAATAATGTTATTATTAACTTTATTGTTAAAGCTGTTTCGGCGTTCATTTTCAAACTGTTTGAAAATGGTCTTTAACGCCGAAATAGCTGTCACAATAATATCAACTAAAAATACTTGCAGAACTTAATAATAACATTATTAAATTTGGTTTCACTCTGGATGTTCTTTTGTAAATTTATTATTTACTTCACAATGTTATATAAATATATATCTCTACCTGTTGTAATGATGTATTTAGTAATTAAATATACGATTTATGTAAGTATTATAAACCATTTAATTTGATATTTTCATAATATTTCTCTGTTTTTTTTATTTTATCAAACATAATTTTTATATACTTTCGATAGACAATTGTTCTTGCTTTATTAGTTACAGATATTCTTGAATTTTATCCATGTAATTTTCCACGCTCATAAGGACTTTTTATTGCTTATATATTTTTCAGATTGTAGTCTATGTTTCATACTATATAATATATAATTATAAATATTGAAAAATAAATTAATTTTTAATTCTAATTTTAAAAAGATAACATAATCACGTATACCCTTATACGTGGGCATAATTTACTATTATACGTTCAAAATCACGTTGTTTCTAATTCAACACTTACACAGCCTTGGTAACAAATACTTAAATGATATGAATGTATTTAACAATAATCTAAACTTGGCAAATTTCAAAAGAAGGATGAATTATTTGTTTCTGCCTGGTTTATAAATTATTGTTAACTACAACTTTTTACATTATTTATTTATTTGTTATTAATGTCAGTATTGACTTGGTGGATATTGAACTAGTTATTTTTTTATAAAATAAAACAATAACTTTGTTTTACATCACTTTTATTTATACTTTAGCCGACCGGGTTTCGCTACTACCGTAGCTTCTTCAGGGCAGTATATCAGTTGTATACTGCCCTGAAGAAGCTACGGTAGTAGCGAAACCCGGTCGGCTAAAGTATAAATAAAAGTGATGTAAAACAAAGTTATTGTTTTATTTTATAAATTATAATGTCACATCACCAAGTTACCGCTTCATATGAAAATATAGTTATTTTTTATTTTTTCTGTTACTGTGTATTTTTAGTTTTGGTGCAGTTTTTCTTTTTCAAATGTAACTTAACTGCTTTAATGTTTAACTTAACTTTAGAGTAAGATTTCTATTTTTTATTTTTCTTATGTGATTTTGAAATTATGTATCTGTATAAAAAAGCCCTATGAGCATTTAAAAAATAAATAAATTCTGTGATGTGTTTTGCACCTGTGTGACTATTATAAGTAACTAAATATATAAAAGCCCATATAGGGCGTATATAATATAATAAATAAATAAATAATAAATAAATAAATAAATAATAAATAATAAATAATAAATAATAAATAATAAATAATAAATAATAAATAAATAAATAATAAATAAATAAATAAATAAATAAATAAATAAATAAATAAATAAATAAATAAATAAATAAATAAATAAATAATAAATAAATAAATAAATAAATAATAAATAACTAATTGTTTCCATGCATATAGATCAGACATAGATAAACGACGTTGCCACTCTTCACTTCCTGCATATTAATTAAGGTGATTTTTCACGAAAACGGCGCTATACAAATCATCCAACTATTATTATTATTATTATAATCAAGTAAGTTTAATTTACACTATAAATTTTAGTGATTATGACTTTATGTATGAATTAAAGCATTTGCTTTTAGAAAAACGTTATTTATTTCCTTTACTTGTAAACTATATTGTACATATAAGTAATACCTATAATTTATACCATACATCGGGATAGCAACATGCTATACTAGGGCCCTCTAGCGGCCCGAATTGGGTTTTTCATACGTTTTAATAGATTTTCCGTGGAGTATATTATTAATAAATTATAGAAATCGAAAATTTTAAAAATAAATGTAAGGTAACCTACATTGGATTGTATTTCTTTTTTGCTCATATACGAGGTGTGTTCAAAATAAAAGGTGAATTTTGAATTTTCGGGGGCTGTGTACATTCGATTATCGATTTTTTTTAATGTTTGTACACATATGTTTATCATATGTTAGCATTATCAGCTATTTTGGATTAGTGGTTTGTTTTTGACAACTGGAAAGGTTAGTCACGTTTTGTGTGTTCTTCGTTTTTTTACTGTTTATTATTTTAGTAAAAAATCGAAAAACATCGATTTTTTGGATTTTTTGAAGAAATGCTGATAAGGACATAGAAAAAAAAGCAAATCTAAAATTTCACTTTAATCGGACTGATGATGCCCTATAAAACGGCTATCAAGTCCCGACCAAAACTAGGAAATTCCTCCATAGGATTAACAATTATTAACTTTTTTTGAAGAAATGCTGATGAGGACATAGAAAATAAAGCAAATCTAAAATTTCACTTCAATCGGACCGATGATGCCTCAGAAAACGAACCTAAATAAAAAATCGAAGAACACCCAAAAACGTGACTAACCTTTCCAGTTATCAAGAACAAACCACTGATCCAAAATGGCTGATAATGCTAACATATGATAAACATATGTGTACCAACATAAAAAAAAAAATCGATAATCGAATGTACACAGCCCGCGAAAATTCAAAATTCACCTTTTCTTTTGAACACACCTCGTATATATATATATTTTAAAGAGACATTTAAAGCTTAGCTGCTCACTGTCTAAATTGTTTACAAATAAAATGCAATATTTATCACAATTGCAATACAGCCTGGAAGCGCTATAGAACGGGTCGCTATAGACGGTAGTGTAGTAAATTGTCAGTATTATGACGTCTATTGTATTTGATTAAACGCGTAGCTTTGTTTTTTTTTGATAGAAGGAATCACCTCATGAAGTTCCTGCACTTAACATATACCCGCACATCTTGTATAAATAATTTTACAAGTAGTGTCTTATCGATTAGATAAAATAGCAACCCACAATTAAACAAAACTTAAAATAATGTATTTGAAAAAAAAAAAAAAAATGGAAATACATTGTTTTCATTAACCATGAACCATGAAACATCCAGCAACCTGCATTCAAAAAAGCTTCATGAATATTTGACGAACAATATCAACGCGTTTGTTTTCTGTCCGATTGGATTAATCTTAATGAATCCCCGTTAACAATATTCCCCAGCGTCATATAAATTTATAACATTTTTAATCGGTGCATTTTGTATTGCGCAACGGAAATGCACCGGGATGCAGTTCTGCGGCCAAACTGGTCTTTGTGACACGGACACATTTAAAATGCAAATTGATGCGAATATTTATGATTTTATTTAGCATCTTTTTTGGCGAATTCCATTTCCACCGCCAACTGGTCGGAAATTTCGGTGGATGGAATCGGAAGAGGAATAAAAATAGTTAGACGAAATTCTTAATAACTGAATATATTTCTAGGAAGCACACGTAATATTTATTATACTGGAACTATGATTTAAAAGATTTTTTTTTTACAATTTTTACAATTTTTTACAATTTTTTACAATTTAAAAAAAAAAATTGTAGAGTTCTTTCTTACTCTATTTTTCCATATCTCATTATATTTGGGTATAATTACAGTGATAAATTATCAACTTTGTTAAAGGGCCGTTAAGTGATTCAATTTTCTAAGGGTGCTTTATATTAGATACTGCAGGCGAAAAAAGTGTATTTTTAAAAGAATCTTAACGGTCAGCATCAAAAATATACAATTTGTAGTCGCTAAAGTAATAATTACTATGAATAATTTATCTCTAAATTCAATGCGGGTAGTTCAGAAATTGTTCAAGATTTAAAGAGGAAAAAAAATCTCTAATTGTAATCTTTTAAGTTCCATTTAAAAACTTACTGTAATTTTATGTAAAAGGTTCTAAATTGCCCATACTGGTTTTCAAACTGCATCATAATTTAAGACATTTTGCCATGTATTCCATAGAATTAAAACGAGGATTGTTGTTTTTTTGAAATCATGTACATTTTAACTCGTATAGAATTCACATTTGTAGTATTGCTTGAGTTAGCAGAGGACAAAGTGATGTTTCGGGAGATTTACTAGTGTTTTTAAAACAATATCTGACAAATTGACAGGTTATTCCAAGAATGTACACCCAGTGCATTCCCCTTTTTCGGATTGTAACACAGTGATTGAAAACTACGACGTTACTGATAATAAAAATAAAAAAAAAACGAATTTTTGTATTAAGATCTTTCAGAAATCAGTGTAGCGCACCGCCAAACTGAAAAATCGTTTTTTGATAAACAATTAAAATCGTTTTTGGATACAAAAGCATCTACAATTCCGTTTTTTCTTTCAATCTTATCACGACAAAAATCTCATGCCGTCGATACAATATCCACCAGTCTGTGCGACGCAACAAACTTAATCGACTTAAACGGAATTGATTATAAATGTAAGCAATGCATCTACAGTAAATAAAAACTAAAATAGGAATCGGTAAGCTTACAAGTTTTTAATAATAATGGAGAAATTTTGAAGGTAGTATCCGAAATGGATAATACTCTCTCTAAATACAATCAATATACGTTATAAAGAAAATCGCCAAAAAGTCTCACTATGCAGAAGGATAAGAAGATATATCAGTGCAGGATCCTGTAAAACTATATACAATGCCACCATTGTTCCTGATATTAATTATTGTGCAGTATTTTGTTCTTGTCAATAGAGGAGGATTTTAGAAAACGAACAGTTTTGCAAAACAAAGAAATGAGAATAATTTTACGACGAAAAATAATTGGAAAGTTAAAAAAATGTCAAGGGATCTAAACATTTTATCTTTCAATCAAATTATACAATAATAATAATAATCGGATTATTTTTATAGCGCCGTTTTTGTGAAAAATCACCTTTAGGGCGCTGTACAAATATTACTTCCTGTTCTTATATTATTCTTATGTTATGTCTTTTTTTTTTTTTTTACACATATTTTCTCTTTTTGGACAGGCTATCATTACACATTATTTATAGACCATATAAAGAGATGCACTTAAATTATCAAAATTAAATTTAATATTAAATTGAAAAAAAGAAGCCAACTGTATTTATTCCTTACGATATATTTCAAGATGCTAATACAAATGATAGAGTGATTGTTTCCATCATATTCAAGAATGTATCTAAGCTAAGACAATGAATTATTATCCATATTTTTTTAGGATAAATAACACAGAATACTCTTAAAAAGGTCAACATGGAACAACAGCCGGCAGCCACGAGGGCGCCTAGACCTACTCTCATTTATACTTACATTTAATAGTTTTTCTCTTTAAAATGTTTAACGGTTAACAAAATTCTGAATTCTTCAGAAAAATAAATAAACATCAACACAGACATAACCAACCTACGAGTGCAAGAGGAAGAAATGAAATAAGACTTTCCCTTCGAAAGAAAATAAAATCGCAAAACACATTACTATATAGACCCGTGAAAATCTTCCAAGAAGTACGAACCAATAAAAAAGAAAAGGAAAATGGTTTGAAATTTAAGAATGAAGTGACGAAATACGTAAAGTATTATTTTTAATGTTGTAAATTTTAAGTTTGATTTATAATTCTTAATTGTACTTGATATTATGTTCTTATTAAAATACACGTAGCTAACGTACATGTGTTTTATTTTAAGTTAAATAAATAAAATAATAAAATTCCCACAGGAAATAACCGTTTTAATATTAGAAACACCTCTTGTTCCGTCCAATTTCTCTGATGTCTTGAAGCTGAGAGTCGTAATAATATTGGTCGCCATTATTTTTATTTCTTATCCAAACCGACTTGATCCGGATTATTTATTGTGACCGGAAAAGATTTGCTAAAGTTCAAGTCCGTCCTTTATTAGTCTGTGGCTTTTAGCTTGTTTTCCATTGCCTGAATTTTGGGGTATCATTTGATTTAATGGCTTCCCATATATTGTCTGTCGTATCAACGCCTGATCCGCCGATAGTAATATTGTCAACAGGCCTGACTGACATTAGTTTGGTCGCAGTTGAAATGTGTCATACGTGTTGCAGTCAACACGCGTCATGAGAGCGGTGGCTATGGGCTGCGAAATTGGAGTTGTGGCGAAAAACACATACTTAGATTGTGTGTTTTTGTGTATTTTTATATACTTTCGAGACGCTTTTGTCTTGCTTACTCCCGCTTCTTGTTGTTAGCGAGACAAGGAGAGCAAGTGTATACGATCATCAAATTTGAATATTCTAAAAGTTTTTATAGTTTTTCGAAATGTTTTACAGAGTGGTCTTTTTAATATTTAAAAGCAAGAAATCTTTGTCATTTTCTCTGGAACACTCTCTTCTAAGGACGAAAACAACGGATCTGTATAAGTACTATGCTCGGCTCAACTCCGGTTGAGATGCTTGTACCTACAAGGCGTCTCATTATTTTTTCTTAATAATAATTATGAGATGAAGAAATTAAGATTCAACATGAAACAGAAATCACACAAAATAAAAAGGTATCAGTCGCATCTGGGAATCGAACCCAGGACCTCTGTTTTACCGGGACAACGCTCTAACCACCGAGCTAATGAGGCTGATACCTTTTTATTTTCTGTGTCATTTTCTGTTTCATGTTTCATTTCGAGATTTGTTAATATTATTTTCTTCAATGGTTAAATATTACAATGAGGCTTATAAACCTTACAAACTTCAATTTTGTTATTCCAATAAATTGAATTATCAGATGGTTTGCTTTCGCAAACACTCAGGCGATAGTCCTATAGTATTATCTCCTATGTTTTCACGTAATTCCTTTGAAAGTAGTCCAGTTCTTTTATTATGGATCAACAAGGGTCCACTATGCGCCCTTGAGGTAATATTTCAGAAAAATGGCTCTACATGAAATATGAAGGTATTATTATAATTGGATGTTCCACAACAAGGATCTCCATGAATCTAAGTTTTTTTCACACCAAGACGGGATATTGGCACTATGATTCTGTACCTTTCTACACACTCCATTTGTTTATGTTTCTCCATTTTCTTGACGTTCGTACTTTTTGTATACCGAATTCGAGGCGTTTTTCATTCTTAAAAAATTAACCGCTTTTAATTGAAAAATATACTCGTATTATAAAATATCATCATCACCTTGCAATTATTTTTGCATTGTACCGAAGTGTAAAAAAACAACCATGGTGCACTCAATTCAATTTTTTGGGGTTTCTAATATTCCGAACCTCATTTTTTAGGTTACGTCTTCAGATGACAATTTTTTTTTTTTTACCGTAACATATATAATTATATATAATATCCATAGTAAACAATAAATAAACATCAGTAATACAATTATGTACCTAATTAGAAATTTAACTCTAAGAATACTAACAATATTTCCGTATTGACATGATTGGTTATCGTTTTGCCCACAAATACATCTTATTTCTTTCATTAAAAATAGTATTTTTTTATATTGAACAAAGATTATAGAGCAAAGTCATCGAAATAAAGTTTAAATTTCATCAAAACTAAAAAAGATGTATATTTAATATCAAAACAAAATCGACGTATTAAAATGTCCATACAAAATACTAAATATCTGCGTGACGACAGAAACTGAAAATCCGATGATGCCCACGAAACAGGGCATTTAAAATATTGTTGGTGTTTTAGTCAATTTTTAAATATGATATCTTACTTCTACGTATAATTTCATAATATTATAATAAAACTTATAAATTTTTAATCGACATTTGTTGATCCATGTGAACATATTATTTTCAATCCATAATTTTTAATCGACATTTGTTGATCCATGTGAACATATTATTTTCAATCCATAATTTTTAATCGACATTTGTTGATCCATGTGAACATATTATTTTCAATCCATAATTTTTAATCGACATTTGTCGATCCATGTGAACATATTATTTTCAATCCATAATTTTTTTTCTCTTTTCCTTGGGCGTTAATTATGTAATAATTTCTAAACATTTTGTTTTGAACAGTTTTATCCGTCATGTACAACTAATGTTTTAAGAACGCTATTGAATGACATGGATGTGTCGAAACCGGTGGCGCAGTAATAAAATTAAGTAACAAATGTATAAAGTGGATAAAACTCTTCAAAACAAAACATTATTTTTCATATTTGTAAAAAGCATTAACTTTGTGGCTTGCCATAATTTAAAATAAATAATAATAAAATAATAAATCCCCTTCAATGGCGCAGAATCTTATATATATCCAACTTTTCCTCACTTAGCACAAAAAAATTTCCTTCCCACATTAAACCCGCGTTCTATACTGATAACAATTTAGGTAAATTACTAAAGAGTACTAATATATATACTATAGAGAACATAAATTAAGCCACTCAGGTATATACCAACTATGTTGTAATGATTGTCCATCGTTCTAAATAGGTAAAACAACTAGAAATATAAATATTAGAGTCACAGAACATTTAAGATGCTTAAATAATAATAACTTCTCAGAATTTGCCAATCATCTAATTTCCAAAGATCACACTTTTAACATGGACACAGGGGTTACAATTCTTCACAGTAACAACAAAAGCAAAAAATTGGATAACTTAGAAGCACTCGAAATTAGAAAATCCCTGAATAATAATGCTAGTATTTTAAATAACCAAATTAACTTATCTTTTATTCCCATTCTTAATATTTTCTCAATAAATCGCTCTGTTCTTCCCGGAAATCCTACAATTACCCCTTCCCATTTGCTTACCCCCCACTCCAACACCTAAAATTTATATGTCTTGTCAATATTCTATATCATAAGTTAGTTAAAATATTCTCCTGATGAAGGAAGGGTGCTTCCGAAACCGGTAGAGTTTTAATAAAATAAAAGTGGTCTGCAACAAATTTATGTGTTTTTTATTGTATAATATTTTTCATTGGAGTTCCTTATTTTATCAATAAATTGCACTACCCACTTTTAAAATGTCAACGTATCATTGTTATAATTTGTAAGTAATCCAAGGGCTTTAAGGCTAGTTACATAAGTCAGGATGACAAAGTTCGCTAACATTATCATTATAAAAGGCATTTTAATTTATTTATCGCTCATTCTCCTGTCTAATCTTCTTATATAACTTCACTTCTTCCACGCAGACAAAGCATTGTCAAAGAATACATCACCAAAGCCGCGAAATACCATAATTTCACACATTTTGGCTTTCGAGCCTCACGACTCAAAGAAGAGCCTGTTATTATTTACTCGTTCCTTTTACTGCAGAAGACTTGAGAACTTACGGCTCCGAGCTGACTGGGAAACTTCACCTTTAGCACAAAACCGATTCATAACAATAAGGCTTACGAAAAACTTTTAATTGTAGTGTTCTGAGACGACGAAATGCTTTCACATTCTACCTTTACTGCGATGGCTGTACCCGTAACAGCCATCGCAGTAAAAGCCGTGAGGTTGACCTTTGCAGTTCAAAAGCTGACTCCATTTCAAGAAACGAAACCCTTGGATGATTTCGCGCTTAGTATGTATTGTCATTGACGCTTTTCTTTCTATTATAATTATAATTTTTGTATTAATAGGAGTCAGTGCAACGAACTGCAATCCTTTCTTACAGATATAATGAATCAAGAATACAGTTCACAATTTCGTATAAGAATAACGCATCCTTTATATATATTCTTTTTTATTGTGGAATAACTTATTGGACTTTATAAACCTCATTGTAATATATTTTTAATCATTGAAGATAATTTCAACAAAACTTAGAATTGGAACTCTTATCTTTGACGATTAAAAAATACATATTATGAGTTTAAATAAGTAATTAAAAAATATATATATATAAATCCTGGACTTGTAGAAAAAGTCAACAGGTGTCCCATATAGATAAAAATCTGGAAGGATTATGGGGGACACTATTTGATGTTAACAAATAAATTCCGGTTAGAATCTTATAGTCATAAAAATATAGCAGTCAAACTATATATGGGAATTAATTGAACATGATGTTAACAGTTCGTAAGAAATCGAACCGATAAAAATGACGGGATGGATTGGGGTAGCCATAGCTCAGTGGATTAGAGCGCAGGGTCTCGGATAGACCATTAAGTCCTGGGTTTGAGTCCAAGCTGCTACCGTTATCTTTTTCTTTTCCGTGAATTTTGATTTCATGTTTCATTCTAAGAATTGTTATCATTATCTTCAATGATTAAAAATTAAATTTTTAATGTATTTTTAAACATTCATGTATGTAAAATTTTGGGCATATTGCCAGCTTTATATAATAAAATAAAATAATGTTTCTAATTTGAATTTATTCATTTGTTTGAAACACATTATTAAACAATAAAATCTAAGAAAGCTTTGACTGCGCAACTGGGAACAAATCCCGTTTTAGGGCAGTCAAATTTACAAGTTTAGCTCATATTAAGTGTCATTATACAAAATAGAATTGAAAAAGCTAGTATTGACACGGTATGGCAATATGATACATCCAGAAAAAGTGTAATTATTAAGTATAAAGAGATGTAAAGAATAGTACGGAAAAAACATATTAAATATATTTCTTAAATGAAAAACACAATTTGTAAAACACCACTTTTATTGAATTAATAACCGTCGCCAACCAGGTTTCGCTTCACCGAAGCTTCGTCAGGGCTTATTATTAACTAAAGATAATTAGATACAGGCACATATATACACATAAAACAATGAGTGAAAGAGATATAAAATGAAAGAAAGAGACACATATAGAGTGGGAGGGGAGACATTATTTAGGGAGGGTAAGTGGGGGGGAAGGAAAAAGGAGGGGGGGGGGAAAGGGAGGGGGAAACAGCTGAGATTACCGGAATAAATTAAGTATGGGACTATTAGTTAAATTAATTTGGTTATTAATAATGTTTAAATTATTATTAACTGCTTTTTTTTATTAATATTATTATTATATTTTATTATTATTATTATTAATATTATTATTATTTATTAATATATTTCGTTCAGCAAGTACAAAAAGCAACCTTAGTTTATTGTCACATGTTTGTCCATTCTCCATTCCTTGGTAAGGGCTTCCAATCCAGTTGAATATGTATAGTTTGACCCTTAGAGTAACAATATAAGTTCGACCACAAACAAAAAACCATTCCTTAGAGCCGTCTGAAACGATAGGTGTGCGGAAAGGGTCTGCCACGTGGTAAGCCCGTTTTACACACCCTTAGAAATTATCATTCCCAATTATTGTTTTTTTTTATATAAATAAATACGTAAACCATGAAAAAATATGTATTGAAAATACGTAATTTTTCATTGTTTTCTTCATATATAATGAACCGCCCTTCGCTCTTTATTTTGAAACAGATACCAAAGTACAAGAATTTCATGTCTTAATTGACACTTTTTTTTTAACTAAAACCCAGTTATATGAGAAGTTTCCTTGCGTACTCTCTGTGGCCATCTAAAATTAATCATTTGAGACCACCTGCAGTTTTTTAATGTCGAATTTCTTTCTCAGCGTGTATTGCTCCTTACGAAAATCGTACACAACTAGCTGATGTGTACCCGGCCTTGCTCGTGTACAATAATTAATTTGACAGCGAAAATAACAGTCTCCAAATAAAGACACAATCATTTGAATGTTTTATTTCATTCCAAACGTTTTTTTTAAATATATCTAAATCATAAAGTTCTTAAGTAGGTGCCTACTCGTTTTTTTCCATTTTGAAAATGTTCTACCCAAAAAAACCTTCTTCTTTTGAATATGCAGTCTGTGGCTAACCAGAGTGTTATATTTATGGGCTAACCTAAATTAAACATGGCGGGTTCAATGTTTTTTATACCAATGTTAAAACGTTATAGCAACAGTTTTACATATTTGTTCTCATTCAAACTACTTTCTAAACCTTCCCGGTACTAATAAGAACAAACTGTGCTATTTTTAGCAAAACCGGTCCAGTGATTTTCGAGAACATCGAGGACAAACAAACAAACTTACATTGATTTTTTATATATATAGGTAATTTTATTCTTGTATGGAAATTATTTCTCGTTTGGGAGTTGAAGACAATAAACGAGCAGTTGATTCAGCGTGACCTCACTTTCTGATTGCTACGTATCCAAATGTTGTACGGTGTAAAACTGGCATTTTTGTATTCCAGCGCAGGACTGTCACCTACGAGAGCTAGCGAGATACTAGTAAGTCCCGCCCATTATGCACATGGGAAGAGACCTGCGTCTGCGCATGGTTTTTTACTTGTGGTCAAGCTATAGTTAATTTTTCTTGAGCCGTTGCCTAATTACTAAGGATCGTGACTCCAACTTCAATTGATGGATATCAATGAACACAAATGGGCTTTAATGCATCGCAAAACTTTTCACGAATATGGCACACAAACTAATTCTGCAATATATGGCATGTGTAAGGCCAAAACTTGATTTCGCCTCAGTAATTCGGTTGGCGCAAACAAAAAGTTGTCCAAGGAAGGGAAGCTAGCAGTCCACAATGGAGTGCTGATACCAACCTTGATGTATGGCAGTGAGGCATGGAACTGGCAAAGGAAGGATGAAATTAGACTGAATACTGTAGAAATGAGATCTCTGAGACGAATGTGTGGTAAAACCATGTATGATCGAGTGAAAATGTTGAGATTCGTAAAGAATGCAAGGCTGATGTAAGCGTATTGAGCAAGATTAAGAAAGGGACGCTTAGATGATTTGGGCATGTAGAGCGAATGAACGAAGAAAGGAGTGTAAGGAGAATATATGACGCGAATGTGAATGGAAGAAGAAGCCAGGGACGCCCGAGGAAGACATGGCACGATCAAGTGAATCAAATACTCGAGTCGGGCCATGTCAGAAGTCGGAATAACAGAAGAGAATGTATAAGGCGTTGTATGAATGTGAATGAAGCAAGAAGTGTATGCCAAGATCGAGTTGTTTGGCGGTCCGTCCTCTCTGCCTACCTCTGCGGGGAAACGGCGTGATGGTTAGTTAGTTAATTAGTGAGTTAATTTGGAATCCTCAATATCAAACCTGTATTGATCTGTTGAAAATATTCAAAAGAATTTTATAAAACGCCCATCGTATCGTTTTAGTAATCACCGGTTTGATCCCGTTGCTCCATTTAAACGCAGAAAAATCTCTGATGCTTTATTCTTATATAAAATTGTGAACTGTTATTCATCATATATCTCTTAGAAATTATTGCTTTTCGTTGCCATGAGCGCAAAACCAGATCAAACGATATTTTAGAATACCACATTGTAAATCCAAAAAGGCGCAAAATTCTTTAATAGGACGTATCTGCAAAACCAAAAATACCCCACGAGATGTAAACATTTTCAATTAATGACACGAAAAAAGTATTTATATTTACATATATCTATTTTTATTTATTTATATCTGTATTTATAAGTAGGTATTATGATTCATTTAATGGAACCAAATTTATCTAGAATATCTCGTTTTTATTATATTTATACATTTATTTATAAGAAATGTTAGTTTCCCAAATAAAAAAAAAATTAAAAAAAAAAAAACAAAAAATAAAAGAGTCATACACATTAGTAACGGTGTTCCTATGTAGATTAAAGAAGGCAATATAATTTTTTTTTAAAGGTACATATTTATTTATTTTTTAAATTTAATGTAAATCAAATTTAATAATGTTATTAAGTTCTGGAAGTATTTTTAGTTTTTATTGTTGTGATAGCTGTTTCGGCGTTTAAGGCCATTTTTAAACCGCAGTTAGTTCACATTGTGACGACTTATTTATATGATTTTATTTACTTCCACCCCTTTTCAATTTGGACGAGTTTAAAAAAAAAAAAATGATATTATCGGTAAAACTGATTTAGTTAGAAAACAATTAAAATTTTGAATGCTGTGAGGTTTTCACATTTATAATGTGTTTCCTCGTATTTAACTGACAATGTTTTCTTAAGTGAGTTATTTAAATGCGTTGGATTATTTTGATAATGTGAACATACTGAGAAGCGGTGAATATATAATTTTCCTTACTTTATTAATTAATGGTATATTAGGATCATTCGTTCGTTTAATAATTTCTAATTGTTCAAGTAAATATAATCTTAGGCCCGTTCTTTCTATTATGTAATGTTTGTTGTTGTCAAGCGGGACGTGATTAATTACGAAGAGATGTTTTGCGAATTTTGAAGAAGTGATTTTATTTTCATATTTACATTAATGTACATAGAAAAACGACGGTCGTTGTCTGGTTAAACGTGAACTGTGAGAAAGGATGTTAGCATTCCGGATGCAGTAGAATGAACATCGATAATCCTTGTAGCGAATGTAGCCTCCCTCGTGAGTCACTGGGTCGCTGGTTGCAAGGAGAGACTCAGTAAGAGCATCTACTTCATGGGCCGAGCATTCTCCATCACGAGCAGTTCTATCAATAGGGTATGGCAGAGATTGCAGAATGCCTTTGTCTACAGAACTTAACTAGCATAAATGTTTTATTCCTTTTTATTTTTTGTTTTTACCAGTGACTTACCAGTAGTAAAATATGTCACAATCACTTAAAGACTTGTTCTTAACAGAATAACTATGCACATACTTGATAAGAAATGTGACAATGAAAACTGTAAACAAACTGACAAGTGTACTATAAACAAGTCTTCTTCCGAAATTAAATACCTTGGTTTGATCATTGATCAATCCTTAAAATAGAATAGAAACTTTACGGAGATAGAAAAGAGAATAAGGAAATGTATATAAATATATATCATTGAAGAAAATAATATTAACAAACCTAAATGAAAGATGAAACCGGATAAAAGGACAGAAACTAAAAATATTTCAGTCGCATCTGGGACTCGAACCCAGGTCCTCTGCCTATCCGGGGCAACGCTCAACCGACTTAGCTAATGAGACAAGTTCAATTTGTGTCATCTTCATCGATATCATATCTCAAATTCAAGATTTACATCATAAAAATAGCTGCCAATAGTATGAGATTAAAAATGGAAAATAATATTGACAAATCTTGAAATAATTAATAATTAAAAAATAAATATATATATATTCGTTAGGCTAAGGAAAATTTTAAATGTGAAAATAACCAAAAATGTGTACTATGCCCTTGTTCAGTGTTTGCTTATCTACGGCATTATTGGTTGGGGAGGATCTTATAAAAATAATTTAAATTTAGTAAACGTTTCACAAGCAGTCTCACCGTAAAAGTAATACTTAAAAAAAATTGTACCTTCTCAATGAAATCACTTTCCACACTATTTCCATTACCAAAATGTTGAAGATATATTTAAGCAAGTTTCTATTATAAAAATGTGTAAAGAGAAAATCAGAAATATTACAAAATTACGAGAAACGGAAATCAATTCATAACACCTCATTTTAAAACAACTCAAATGCAAAACCGTTATATTTATCAAGCCATAAAAAACTACAATAACCTCCCAATTGAAATGCGCTATATTATTGACCAATTAGAACAAATAAATTAAATTAAATTCTTCTTTAAAAAAACTTACAAAAGTAAAAATATTTTATAGAAAATATTTTATAAATATAAGCAAAGTAAATATGATGTACCTACCAAATTAAGGATCGTGGCTCCCTTATCAGACACAAGAACTCCTCTTTTCTGATAAGGTTTACACGACCAAGAATACCATTTAATCAAATATATTTTGTAAATTATTTGTTATGCAACTTATAAGAAATAAAAAAATCCTAAATGATACAACACTGGCCATACGTTATTTTTGTTTACGAATACCGCACAAGAGTCTCTGCTGCTCCCAACCGTCTGGAGCCAATGATTCTATTGCATTCCATATTGAGGTATGCTGTGAGGCTGAAGGTATTGAGGAGGGAAAGAGAAAGGGGCAGAGGAAGGTGAGGAAGTACCTGGCTATTCAGATTTGGTCACCAAATACGGCTTAAGCCATTTGAAGCAATTTTGATCCTGAATGATGGTATTTCACAAGGGTGATACTGAGAGTATGTACAACTCTGGAACATGCCGCAAATATACTACATATTATTTAAATGGCTAAATTGTGAAAAAATACAATTTAATCAAATAAAATTTACTTGCGCACGCCGGGATTTGAACCCGCGACCTCCGGGTTCGCAGCCAAGGATCGTAACCACTCAACCACGGAGACATGTAATAGTTATATTGAATACCATTATTTTATACATTCTTTCATATTTATTGCATGCACATAAGTATATAATTTATGGGATTTTGGGATTGTACTAACCTCCCCACTTTCTTTCAGAAAATTTAATGTAATTTATATTATTTATTTTTTTTATAACTAAACCATTTTTAAACTAAAAAAATAACAGAACGTTAAATTTAAAAAACAAACTCAAAACAGAGTTCTATAAATTAAACTAGAATACAAAAAAGGATTTATACATTTATAAATATACATACTCGTACTTATGGAAAAAATATTATTGTACTAAAATTGTTGGACATTAAAAATAAAAACTAAAATAAAACTACACTGCCACGGCTGACCAGCTGCTTGAGGGGCAACTATGCTGACCATTAATTACACCACATTGTAAGAACGCTGGTATAAATTGATTATTTGTTCCTACTGAAAATAAGAATGATGTATTTTTGAAATTTAGAAGTGGAGCCGAAATTACGTTTTTAAATCATAATTGATTTGAATTTTTGAATTAGAGTGTTACGTACAGTTACGTACTTCGTACTCACATCACAACTGAAATTTTGTTGTTTTATATATTATACAAAATGTATGGGTTTTAATATCATTCATGATGAAATTACGTAGCAGGGTATAATGTGATAAGACTGCGAGTCCGATACAAGAATAATGCAAACAGAAAGAGCGAGAGAATACTCGTTCTTGTGATTAATGACAAAATTATTTTGGTATTGTCAAGGGTGACTCTAGTTTCTTTCGGCAATAACATTACCACTAACCAATAAGAAAAACTTCATATAAATATGTTTGTTTCCTCAAAGTGCTTACAATAATTATTTACATCTTCTAACATATTTCATGGCATATCCACCAAGAAATATCGCTTACTCCAGTCTCGAGGTATTGTTCGCATGGCATTATTAACCACCCAACACCCCACAAAGGGTTAGACCTCGAATACAATTTTCATCATAGAAGCAATTTCGGCGTCACACGGTTAACAATACCCATATTATATCCCTGGGGTAATTAATGACCCGCTGCCGGAGGGGTGGAAAACGGTGTGTGCCGCTGAACAAGTAATACCAAGAAGTGCGAGCCTGGTAGATGCTCTCAGTATCGTCCTATTGAAAGACCTTCATCTTGTTTACACTTAAGTACGCAAGCACTTAGCTTCCTGTACTGTTCACTGCGCCACCCCCGACGTAGCGGTAGCAGTGAAAAGAAAGATTCCTTTGACCCTCATCTCCCATTCTCTTGTAGTCCTATCGGATGGAGTGCGTTACTTAGTCCCCAGGATTCATTAGAAGTCTCTCCTTCACTATCCCACCGTCTTCACAGTGGTCACGTTTGACCACTGTGCCGTCGGAGATGGTGTGAATGGTTCGAAGGATACTGCTCACTAACTGTTATCGGGGCTGTCTGGGGCTTGCCAGAAGCTGTTTTTACTGTTCTTGTGTTGTACGCTGCCATGGAAACGTATTTGAATTTGTTTTTTATACGTAGATTGTAAAGGTTTGTTGTTCAAGTTGTAAGAATACTTTTTTTTTTCAATGAATGTAATCGAGTAGCACTTACATATGTTTAAGGACAATGGTATTTTAAATAACAATATATTATTAAGGATGGAAAAACATATTTTTAATGGGAGTTCACTACACAATCGCTCTTTAGAGAAATCCACCACTAGTAATAATATATCTGTTGAAGAAAGAATTTCGACATGAATAAAATGTTCTGTCCGATTCAACAGAAGTCAGGGAAAATTGAGCTTAGTGCGGGTACACAGACACGCCTGCAACGCACTTCTCTCGGTCTCTCTCTTCAGTGGTATATGCTATCTTTTAACACCGAAATCCGGTTTCAAAACATCAAGATCTGTTTGAAGAAAGAGTTTACTGACAGCTTTAACACGCAATATTAGTTCCCAGATAGAAATCTGTTTATGAGCGTCAATTAAACATTTCTATCTCTAGAATATTTTAGTAACCGCAGTGACTTTATTTAAGCTGTGTTCAATAAGCTATACCTATACGAAATAACTGTAAAAACGAACGTGGAAATTATGTAAATTTTTTTGAATAATTGTTCAATCAGAAAAAAAAGAGATTTAAAACCAGGGGCGCTCTTCCCGTTATTTTTAAGGAAGATTGCTTAACTTTTTCCTTAGGGTTAAGGTCTTCTTACTTAACTGCGGTTCCGGTTCTATCGGATGACAGCTGTCAGCTGAATTCAGGGAACGACATTCATCAATAATGTCAATATTTGCGATGTTTTAACAAGAGAAAAACTCAATTTTAAGTATGTTACCAATTACGTTATTATTTAATTTAAACATAATTAGCTAGTAAACATTATTAAAAATTATACAGATGCTGACATTTTTGACAATTCACGTCAAGCGGCATTGAAGATAGTCGGTACGACCGGCCGAGTCCAGTGAATTCGATTCCGAGTTCGCAAATCCAGATTCACTCGTTTCGAACTCACACTCAAGGAACAGCAAAGGCTTTGGAGTGGAGTCAGAAACGAAATTAGTGTAATATGAACAATTTTTGATTCCGGAACGGCGGACCTATGCGGACCGAAAGGAATAAAGACCGAGTCCGAGGAATCGATTCCAAGTGGCTAAACTCGGAATTGGAACCGAGTTTTTAAAATAAGTGGAATGTCCCATCTCTTTGGTCGGCACAAATTCAAATGTCACTTTTAGAACAAGAGACAAAAAATGTCATTACTATCTAATGAGGTAGGTACCTTTTTATAAAACGTGATTTTTTCATAAAAGGCTTATTTATGGTATTTAAAAAAAAGTATTAAAATGAATTATAATATAATGTCATTGTGTTCAAAATTTTAGTTCAAAATCTTATGTCACTTGAAGATATTTCATCAATTTGTGTATTCAAATAATCTCTTGACAATCTATTTAGGATCTTTTTACTATGTCTCTCCGGAATTCCGCCGTTAATCAAAAAGTCTTTAACCCTAAGGAAAAACGTAAGGAATCTTCCTTAAAAAAGAACGGGAATAACGCCTCTGGAGGCCTATTCTGGTTGTTTTTAAGGAAAACTCCTTAATTTTTCCTTCGAATTGAAGACATCTTGCTTATCTGCGACATTCCGGAGAGACATAGTAAAAAAGTCCTAAACAGTTCGTTTAGAGATTATTTGCAAACAAATTGATAACATATTTTCAATTGATACAAGGTTTAGAACAAAACTTTTAAAAATAGTACATTATATTATAATACAATTTAAGTTATTTTAATTTAATTTTTAAATACCATAAATACCCCATTTAACGAAGAATTATGTTTCTGCCACTACTTCTAAAAGTGACATTTTTCGCCATGGTATATCCATGCTGACCGTAGATTAATCAATTAATTTTTCATGGTTAACATAATTAAGTTAAAATTGCTGTTCCTCAACATAAGGAAACAATATTCTTGTGTTTATTAAGAGGATTTCACTAAAATAATACAATAATGTTTAGTTTTTTAAATACAGTAGAGAAAAATACAAAGCAGTCTTTAATTTAATTATCGTCATAAATATTAATAATGAAAGAAAATACAAGGTTTGCGGAAAACAGAAAAAAAACTTAAGTAAGTATATTAACAATAAAATACTGTTATACTAGTTTCAGATAATATTTCAATTTAACGGTCAGCCCCCAAAAATACGTTCTTTGCAGGTTGCTAACTCAAGAAATACCACGAATGATTTATCTGTTACGGGTAATTATTAAATTGTATACATAGACTTTAAATTCTAAATAAAATACGTACTGGAAATTTAGGTAGATAATAATAATAATAGTTCTTTATTCCAAAAGGTATGCAGGGGTAGTGCAATGCAATAAGTTATAATAATACAACTAACTAACTAACCATCACGCCGTTTCTCCGCAGGGGTAGGCAGAGAGGACTGACCGCCAAACAACTCGATCTTGGGGTACACTTCTTGCTTCATTCACATTCATACATCGTCTCATACATTATCTTCTATTATTCCGACTTCTGACATGGATAATAATAATAATAATAAATAAATAACAAAAAAAAAAGAAAAAGATTGCTTAGCAAAATATGCAAAATAAGTTCATTTACTAAAAGAAAAAAAAAAGAATAAGTTTATTATGGATAATTGACGGTCTCCCGTCTCCAAAAAAAAATTTTATTTAGTAAAACGTCGAAAATTGCTTTCACTGGTATTTAAACTGCACTTATTTTCAGACATTTTTGGGATGTAATTCATAGAATTTAAGCATTACAATGTGACGATTTTTGTCTCTTGAAACCTTTTAAATTTTATTAACTACCTGTATAAAAGTAGTAGATAAATGATTCGTGGTATTTCTTGAGTTTGCATCCTGCAAAGTGATGTTTGTAGCCATTTGTGAGTGCTGGGTCTTAATCATAATCAATTCATGAATAATTTTTATAATTTTTGGATTTGAAGGAACATTTTCAAGGTAAGTTATTCCTAGATACAGGTAAGTATTTTGAGTGTGCTTAAGAAAAGAATGTCACTATTAACAACCCTTCCATTTTATTTTGGTCCCTTAATTTTTATCATAAAAAAACCATGTGCTAAAGTGTATCCCCTAAAACATTACATTGCTTTTAGTGTTTTCGTCCAAAGGTAAATTCGGTTAGGTAACGTAAATTGAACGTTAAATTGCACAACTGGGGAGCTAATAGCATTACTGTTCCGTAACACTAACAAAACACCTCGCCAAAACAAACAGCAACAGATTTGCTTATGACAATTGAATACTTCATAAAGCCAACACGGTAAATGAGAAGTGTGTGTTTTCATGTACGGTGTAAACGTATACAGGAAATTGTATTAGTGATATGTTTATTAATTACACGTAATTATTATTTTGATGTTAACAGTATCTACGTTGAAAAAATACTAGTATGTTTTTATAGCGCTATTTTATTTCAAGTCACCCGGCGGGCGTCGATAGTTATCGGAACTTTTAAATACATACACATTTGTACAGAGATCTCATTTCTAAAAAATGCGATCTCTGAGACGAATGTGTGGTAAAACCATGTATGATCGTGTGAAAAATGTTGATATTCGTAAAGAATGCAACGCTGATGTAAGCGTAATGAGCAAGATTAAGAAAGGGACGCTTAGATGGTTTGGGCATGTAGAGCGAATGAACGAAGAGAGGAGTGTAAGGAGAATATATGACGCGAATGTGAATGGAAGAAGAAGCCGGGGACGCCCGAGGAAGACATGGCACGATCCAGTGAATCAAATACTCGAGTCGGGCCAGGTCAGAAGTCGGAATAACAGAAGAGAATGTATGAGGCGTTGTATGAATGTGAATGAAACAAGAAGGGTATGCCAATATCGTGTTATCTGCCTACCCCTGCGGAGAAACGGCATGATGGTTAGTTAGTTAGTTACTTAGTTCAAATTTGTACAGCCGTTGTAAAATCCACGTAAAAACTTAACTTGACTTGTAAGGCTCTCGACTACGAATCCGGAGGTTGCGGGTTCAAATTGGGATTTGAACCCCAGCTGGCGCCAGAATACTTCATTAAATTAGTTTGTGTTGTTTCACAATTAAATCATTTATAATAATATATAGTAGGTATATTTTCGCACGTTCCAGAGTGGAAAATACTTTCAGTATCACCCTGGTGAAAAACTACCATTCGGAAATTGGAAAGTTTCTTTTTTATAGTAATTCCACACAGGAGGTTCTGAGGGAAATAGTTTCCCTCAGGGCCTATATAATCTTTGGGGATGCTATGTGGAGGGTTTTTTAGAGGATAGGAAGGAGTGAACCTGGGTCTTGAAAGGACCCATGTTGTAGGAGGAAGGAAACATAGAGGCCGGCAGATCATTCCACAGTCGTGCTGTTGAACGCATGAACGAGTCCTAGAAGCGACCCGTTCTCATGTGACAAATGTTTGAAATGGCTTTAACTGTATTTGGTGGCCAGGTATTTCTCCACCTCCCTCTCCCCCATCTCGTTCCCCTCCATCCTCCTCCATCCCCTCCTTCCCGCCCATCTCCTTTTCCTACCTTTATTGTCATAACATACCCCAATTGGGGATGTCCTAATCTCTCTGGCTCCAGACGGTCGGAAGTAGTTGGAACAAACACGTATCACCTAGTATGTGCTTAGATATTCTGTTAAAGAATATTTTTGTGCGTTTGCCATTTTTTGCCACTGGTAATATACGTATTCGTGTGAAATTTTTTAAAAACCATGTAAAAAAAGTTTTTATTGTGACAACATAACAGGCGTACTACCGTACTAGATAATCTCAGGAATTACCTTTATAAATGATGACTTTCCTATGGGAATTATCATGAATATCATAAAAAAAACGTAATTTCACTTCTCAATTTTCAGACCCGGAGAGGGAAAATATTATATAACGAAACTCTACCAGCGTTTATCAGGCAATGTTGTGTCTCGTGAAATTCATTTTGTAAAATATGTGATAAAGGTTTAAAGAATTTTGGTAGATAATTTTATTTTAATTTCCCGAGTAATTTTTTTTTCTGCGTTGAAGTAAGCTCCGCAAATAATTTTATTGTAGTGTGAACCTTGCTTGTTCTCATAAAATGAAAGAACTATTGTGCCACCAATAAAACAAAATATGAAAATGAATGATTTTTAAAGTCTCTCCATTCCGACAGATGGGGAATTTGAGCAACTTGTGGTTGAATTTATTTAAAACAGAAAAGATTATTTTACTACGATATCATATTGCTTTAAAATAATTCTCTCAGCGTTCAGGTTTCTTCTGTAACTTTATCGTTTAAGGTCGCATCGTATGTAATAAAACGTTCCATGTCAAAATAAAATAGTGGTACATCGGATAGGGCAAAGATTCTCAAGGTTTTTTTGAACTGCAGCCAACTTTTATATATTTTTTCAGATAATTAAAGCACTTCGTTTGGTTCATGTAAGATATTTTTTTGTTGTTAGCTTGTTTACTATAAGTACCCAACGTTGCCCGGGGTTATAAACCGTACCCCTACCCCTACCCCCACCCC